>CM077078.1:99412184-99835551 GCA_039513925.1 Platanthera zijinensis | reverse complement strand
TCGAGCTTAGTGTTTTATATTTTCATGTTGGGTTTGTGATGTGTTTAATTATTGTGAAAATGTGAAGTGCTTCCAAGTTATATCTGCTGAAATTGTGAAAATAAAAAGATGAAAAAGAAAAGAAAAATATTTGAAAAGAGAAAAAAAGAAAAGAAAAAGAAAAAGAAAAAGTTTAATTGAAAATCTTTATTTGAGATGATTTGGATTTGGAGTAGGTAGGCGGTGCACACACTCATTTAGTAAAGTTAAGTCTGGGGGTGTGGTGCACCCGTATTTATTTTGTGGGCAGCGGGTACTAGTTTTGTACGTTAGCTCTTTTTGGGTTAGGTGCATAGCCGTCATGTTTATCTTTGCATTCCTCACCTAATCCCAAGCCCCGTTATTATCCTAAAGTCCTACGGACTTGCGCTTGAGTTGACTAGTGCCGTGGAGAGAGTGCGAACGGGCAAGCTTATGGTTTCCGACATTGGTGATTCCTTTGGGGGTAATCTGAGCCCCGGTCTTCGGTCTGAATGTGGCTGCTCACCTTAGTGGCTTGTCTACTTTCTTCCTGCGTAGGACCGGATGATTCACCGTGATTCTACTTTTGAGTAATAATAAATTTTTAATACGCATTGTGAAAAATATAAAATATTTTGTATACTTAAAAATTTCCTCTACTTTATTTTTTATGCACGCGAGCATGCGACTTCGCATGGTACTCTCCGTTTTGCAATTTCTTTGTTAGCTAGTTCATTTTCCCTGTCTGCTTAGGTTTTGTTTGCTCGGGACGCGCAAACAGTTAAGTCTGGGGGTGTGATGAGTCTTCTTTATATACCTATTTTCGGACTCATCTAGGCTTATTTTCTTGTCTTTGCACACCGTTTAGCGTCATTTGCACTTCTTTTGGTACGCTACGGTTTTCCCCACGTCTTGTGCACATTTTTAGCCTATTTCTGTGTGTGTATGTATTCCATTCTTGCTATGATTATTATTGTTTGTCTGTGACTGCCATGATCGACATCCCCCGTCCAGTTTTCCTGCAGGTTCTGGGATCGTGTGGGCGTCCGGCATCGAACTTTCCCCATTTTTGGCAAAGGAGTCAATGGTCGTGCGTTTTTACCCACGCACGACCATCGACCTCTTTGGCGCACGATCATCGGTCGTGCGCAGCCATAACCTCTCCTGTGAAAGTTCTGTCCCGGCATATCGCACGATCATCAGCCATACCGCGCACGATCACTGCTCGTGCGTTGCTGGTCGTGCGCAGTCATGACATCTTTTTCCACTTTTCTGCCTCCATTTCGCACGATCACTGACCATATCGCGCACGACCACTGGTCGTGCGCCGGTGATCGTGCGCGCTGTTTAAATCTGTTTTCTATAAATAGCGCAGGTCCGCCCTAATTTCGGGAGAGATCAATCTTCCGCGATTTTCCGCCGTTTCTCGTCCCGAACGAGGGTTTCCGCCGTCTTCCTCCATCTCCACCTTAGGGAGGGTCTCCGGGCAAGCTTACAACGCCAAATCAACGCCGGAGCATCCTCTCGGCCTCCTCCTCCTCATCCTCAAGCTTCAAGCGGAGTTTTGACCGAGCTTTCTCCATCAAGTAAGGAAGGGCCGGAGCCGCAATCTACGGATCATTTCAACGAAGAAGACGGGTCCATTGGGAGTGAGTGACACCTCCTCTACCCCGGACGCAGTTGAGGACCGAGCTTGGACTCGGATTGACAACCCGGGATTCCAACGAGAACCCCCAACAAGGCTTCGGATTCGGTTCGATTCGCACACCTCTTCCTCTTGTATTTGATAGCTTAGTTTAACTCTTTGTATTGATGAAGTACATTTTATTGTAGTTAATGATCTTGCACTTTATCATGTCTATGTGATTTGTGTATTTTCGTTATTATTGCTTGAGGTGCGCCTTAATATCCCATCCACCATCCACCCTTGCCGCACTAGCAATTTGCTAGTGTGCGTGCATTTGCGAAGAGGTGCTCACGACCCTCATTCCGCCACTCTCACCACCTCATCCGCTAGCCTACTCGCCCATCCCGCCAAGCGATTCGGTGCATAGCGGCCCGACTAGCCTTCCATCCCGCCTGGCGAAGCATCGCATAGCGGCGTTGCATAGGAGTAGCTTGTAGCTTTTATTTTCTGTTTCCGCAACCATCACAAACCCCATCGTTACCTTCGCCCCGAGGACTTCAATCTCAAGTCCTCCTCGACATTAACTCATCCCTTACTGTGTTCCTCAAGAGACCGACACTCGGGGATTTATTCCCAAACTTTATTACTTGTGCGACCGGTGCGCTTGCCGTTTTCCACGCATCAATGTCACCATTAAGGAAGGCCGACTTCACATCCATCTGATAGACAGTGAAGCCCTTAAGTGCAGCATAAGTTAGGAATAAACTGATTGCCTACAGCCTTGCCCCTGGAACATACGTCTAGTCGAAGTCGATTCCTTCTTCTTGTCAGTATCCATTAGCGACGAGTCTGGCCTTATTCTTTATGGTAGTTCCATCTTCATCCATCTTGTTTCTATAGACCCACTTGGTTCCGATAACATTCTTATCTTTGGGTCTTGGAACAAGCTTCCAGACTTGGCAATGCTTGAATTGGTTCAATTCTTCTTCCATTGACATTATCCAAGATGCATCTGAGTTTGCTTCCTCAAACTTCTTTGGTTCAACCTGCGAGAGGAAACTCAAATATAAATTTTCATTAGTTGTACCTCTACGAGTTCTGATACTGTCCCGGGGATCACCGATGATTTGATCAATTAGGTGATCCTTCAAGTGTCTGAGCTCTAGGTGTTGAAGCCAAAAATGACCTCAACGAATGTTCAAAAACCAGGGCGCAACCAACACCTACCTCTCTCAAGCCTCAACCCTCGACGGGCTGCAAGGGACCTAGAACTGACACAAAGCCTCAGCAGGGAGGTCCCACCTCACACCCAGAAGATCTCTGAGAGCTTCCCCTCCAAAGCCAAAGCTGGGCTTGGAGATCCTCAGAAAGCACTTGGGGATTTTGAGAATAATGAAGACTTGCTTTCTAAGGAACCCTCATGGGTCTATTTATAGCCTTTTGCCGACCGGAAATTACTAAAATACCCCTGGCTGACCTACCAATAGCCAAATCCCGCTGTCCAGAAAACATTAAATGCAGCCCCTGGGGGTAAAAAGGTAATTTTACCCGAGGGTAATTAGGTAATTTTACCCTGAGCTCTGGGCCCCACTCGGCGAGAACCCTATGCTGAGAACCCTCTCGCCTTCATTTGGCGGGAGCTAAAAAGGAGTGTCGAAACTCTTGGACCGAGCCAGCTCCTGCCTTCTACGAGGCACAAACCTTCTCGCTGCCTCCGCCGGAAGCGGGTCTCGGCTGACTGATGGTGAACGTCCTCTCCTGCTCCTAGGCGGGAGCTCCCCTTAGGCGGGAGCTCTTCTGATCTGAATCCCAAAGCTAGCTCGGAGCCTGGGCTCTGGTGCGTTGATTCCTCTGGGTCCTACCTAGTGAATATGGGGTTGCACACAATCCCCGCTCTTTTTGAGCTAGCTCTACGCTCGAAAAGACACGTCCAACCCATAAATATTCGTTGGGCACGTGTCACCTCAAAAAGAGAATCTTTTGGGTGGGCCATCCCATGGCTCTATATATATATATGCTAATGGATGGCCTAAGTCTTCCCCTGAGTCGCTGCTTCCTCCCTGAGCTTTCGCGTGATTTCGTAATGCGTTCCAAACATGTTGATAAGCCGCTCCTGCAAGACCTCAAAGACCGCATCAATGCGTCTCAGGCGCGAGACCTGGCGAACAATGCTTTGGTTTCTCCTTGGCTGGCGAGAAAGTCGCCACCCACTGAGCCTTCCCCGCTAAAGAAGAAAGAGAAGAAGAAGAAGGCGAAGGTGGTCCAGCGGGACCTTTCTCGCGAGAACAGGGACTCACCTACCCCGACTCCCGACCGTGCGGATGATGCTTCCCCTTCGCAGAAGGTATGTTTATCTGACTTGCTAATCATCAAAATCGCGAGCTGATTACGCGAAAGGGTCGGCAACTGATGGAATACTTCTCGTAGGAAACAGCCTGAGATGACGACGTCAGGTCCCCGCTGGTGCCTTTGGACTCGTTGTCTCCCCCTCCCAAGGATCGAACACGGGTCCCGGAGGTTACTCCCCCGGTTGTCCCTCCGATAACCGCAGGTATACTTTTTTACCCATCACTCCTTTTTAATCATTTCAATCGCAGCCTCTCCTACTGTTGAATTGACTTCCCGCAGCATCATCTTCCGCCAACCCGGGTCTCGCCACCCGGGAGAACGAAATAATGGCTGCTAACTTGCTCGGACAAGCGGATAATCCCGCCCTACTGGCGGGAGGGGTGTCCATCGACCCCTCTATAGCTCCAAAGGAGGCCAGCCACCTCGTGAGAGAGGACGACTTCCCCCCGCTTCCGGCCAGGCCGGGATCATTGTGGGAGAGACCTTTCGCCCGGGGCGAGGAAAGCCGCTCCACCTCCTCTATGTCACTGAGGGAGGGGGGCGGGCCTTCTCGCTTGCTGCCGGCCAGTGGCTCTCGCCATGCTGCAGGTATGTGAAACATTACCAAAGCTTTTACTCAGCTCTCACCGTAACCATGAAACTGTTTTCTCAGAGGATCCGGACTCGCGAACAAGGGATGATGAAGATGATGAAGACGACGATAAAGATAAGGAGGGGGAGGACGGCGAGAGCTCCCCCTTCCCATCGTCTAACGAGATGGAGGAGATCTTGAATGACGCGGGGAGCGCGAAAAAGCGAGGGAAGAAGATTGCTGCCCTCCTGTCAAAGCTTGTGCGGCAGGAGCGGGCCCGCGCCACTGCGGGGAAAGAATTCCGCGAGATGGTGGAGCAGAGGCTGGAGGACCATGAGCGCGACTATTTCTTTGGCGAGACGGTGTGGCCGGGTGGGCCTACCGCCGAGTCTTCCCCCGGGAGGTGTATCATGCGGATTTGAGACTAGGCTCGCCGGATCAACCTAGGGTGCACAACCCTGTCTTCCTACTACAACCCATTGGCGCCCCCGATGACTAGATGGCGGGAGCGAGGATGATGGAGCTGGGAGCCGTATTGATTAAAGAAGTCTCGCAACCTCTCACCCCTCGGCCTTCCCTTCTCGCAATGTACCCCGTTTCTTTTTATTTTGGACTGCTTATTTGTAACCTTGCAATTATTATTTGTTATTTGGCTCTCGCCCGGCGAGAGCGATCTCTGTTTTAGTTTTCCTTTCTGTTTCACGTGGTCATCTCGAAACAATTGCGCGAATCTGAACTGTTGGTCGGTCACTGTCATCCCGGGACGGAACCCGAGGCGTCGTTGGCTTGGGGCATGGCACCTATACCACCGCCGCTCTTTTTATTTTTCTTTTTTGGAAAAGTCATCATTATCACGGTTTCCTATAAATAGAGGAGTCCACCAAATGCATTTATTTCTCCGACCCGGAACCCTGGCTTTCCTCCTTGTTTTTCTTGCGCTTTGCCTCCTTCCTTGAGACCTCGCCTTCAATCCCCTAAACACGATGTCGGGCGAAATCGAGGGACGCTCCAACTACGCGGAAGCCTTTCAAAAGCACCAGTTCCCCTCTTGCCGCCTAACCATGGAGGAGTACCAGCTAATCACCTCCCGCTACGTTACCGCCGGCTTCACCGCGAGAAACCCTAGCAATCATGACAGGGTGAACAACGCCAGGGAGGGGGAGCTCGCCATCCCCCTCGAGCACTTCGAGGTGGGCTTCTGCCTCCCCCTCTAGCCTGAGATGCGTCAGGCCCTCCGGTACAACGGGGTGGTTCCCGCGCAACTTAATCCTAGCTCGGTCGCAATCTTGGTGGCATTTATCAGCTACATGCAATCCGAGAGGATTGAGTTCAGCCTCCCTATCTTCCAGAAGTTGTTCATCTTCCGCGCTAAGGGAGGGGTGGTCTTCTTCTCCGGGCAGCCGCTCAAGACCACCGGTCTCGCCAACAAACACCACTATTGGGGAGAGAAGTTCATCATCATTTCTGGCGACTTCGTCAACGTCCCTCTCGCACCCGTTCAATATGAGGACACCGCTTACAAGCCGCCCACCATGGGGTCGCACGAGAGCGCCCTTTTGGAGTTCTTCGGGACGAAGGAGTTGGACGTCCAATTTCTTAGGTAGGACGTCGATTCTCTCCCCGCCGTCCCTCCTGGCGAAGGTATGATCTCGCCTTTAACTCGGTATTCCCATTCAAAACTCTAATGCTGAGCATTGACGCCTTTGCAGGAGAGCGCAAGATTCCCCTGCGCCAACCCTTTGCCGAAACTCCAACTGCTGAGGGCCAGGCTGTGAGAGATCTGCTGGCTCTTGCAAAATCCGCTGCTCGAACTTGTCAGGACGAGCTGGCCCCACATCCTTCGACCGGTGCCGGGAAGCGGAAGCCCAGCGCCTTTTCGTCCCGTCCGCTGAAGAGACCAAAGCCAATCGCTGCCGACAAAGGGAAATCTATAGCGACTGCGCCCGTCCGACCTCTCGCGCTAGGCCGGTCCTTCGAAGAGATCCTGCAAGCGGCCAGAGAGTTGATTGCTGCCTCCAGGGGTAGAATCGGGGTCCCTGTAGAGAACCTTCCAGCCGTAAGCGGGGCTTGTGGCGAGGGGGCAGCCGTCGAGACCTCCACTCGGTCCCCACCCAAGGAGGTGCCAAAGGGGCACAGGAATTTTGGTCTCGGTGTGAAGTGTATTGACGCGGAAGGGAAACCCCTGCTACAGTAGGACCCTGAGACCAACCAAGTCACTGTCTCGACCCTTCTCCCCAACTAGGCGGAGCGCGACCAGGTAACCGGCGAGGCCTTTGCATTGGGCTACGACCTTTATAGTCGGGAGAACGCCAGCCTTTATGATCAACTTCCCACACGGCTCCTGGCCTTCGACTCCATCCTGGCTCTGATGCGTGGATTCGAGCTTACACATATGTGCGCGCGTCGGAGCATCACCATCGACCGCAACTTTGGCGAGATGCTTAAGGCACGGGACCAGGTGGTGTCCAACGTGGAAGCGCTAAAGGCCGAGCTGGTGGATGCCCAGCAACTTTTATCTTTGCGCCCGGCGAAAGAGATAGCGAGACCTTTCCAAGACATTCGCTCTCATCCCTATAATCCATATCTCGTTGTCTCCTGTATTAATCGGTTTTTCCCTTACGCAGAATTCTGCCTAGAGCGATGGTCGGGATAAGGTATAAGAACGTCCTGCTGAGGGACCAGCTTCGGCGAATGGAGGTGGCAGCGGCCGCGGCCGTGCCTCCTCCTTCGCTGGACGAGAGGCTGAGGAGCCGACACTTCTCGAAGTACAACATCAACAAGCTTCTGTAGACTAACGCTCAAGCGATGGTCAGGCTGACCCTTAAGATGTTGCGAATGTGGGATTCTTGGACGAGTGTGGCAAGACCATTACCGCTCACCAGCTCGTCCCCTGGCTTTTCGAGCCCATCCCGAAGCCCTAGGCGCACCCGACTCCCCGCCCTCGGATGTACCGAAATCTCCTACTGCTGCTGGAGAGACATCCGGGAAGGGCTGAGGCGAGATCTCCCGCGGGAGCTCAAGCGAGAGCTCGAGTGGATACAACGCTTCTCCCTGATGGGTCCTCTCCCCCCCCCCCATTTTGTAATGAGCGAGATGCTGTAATTTTTTAATAATGAGTAAATACATTGTAAACATTTATATTTCAGTTCTCTTCCTCTCTCATTTGTAGATGTTTGTATTTTAGATTCACCTATTGAGGCCGAATGCCTCTCAAGCATTTTTCGGCCAAGGCCCCTTGGCCCCTTAGGGTAGTCTACCTTAGCGGTCAACAGGCGGGAGCCTGCCGAGAGCTCAAGGCTTAAAAGTATCGTTTCCGCGCTCTGCTGTGAACCACTTGTCGGGAGCGTCGCCCGTAGTCCTTTTAAGGGATGACCACCCCTCTTTACCTTGCGCGAGCGGACCGAACCTTTCGCCTAGATCTTCCCACAGTGGCCAAGGTTCCCTTGCCGGGAGCCCTCCTGCCAGGAACTTCTTTCGGCGAGATCTCCTTGGCTGAGACCTCCTGGCCGAGGCCTCTCTTATCCGAGACCTCTTTGTTCTACCTTCTGGGTGTGTCTCTTGTCCAGCATAGGACATCCTAACCGAAGTAATTTCAAGGACCAAACAACCCCCCCCCCCCCACAGGAGAGCCTTCGAACCTGCCAGCTAGATGAGATCCTGCGCAGCAGGTCTACCTGTTGGGTTTCTCTAAGAGGTTGGCACAACACTTGTGCACGCAGCGGAAGTAATAAAATCTAGAACAACCCAAAGAGATTGGATCGGGCCATGAAAATTGAATCAAGAAGTTAATACATAACCAGGCAAAAATTACCTCTTCGATGTTGAGTCACAACTCAACAAAGATTCTCCAAGTGTGATTCCTTGTCGGTGGCGAGTTTTACGTGGAATAGCGTCCACGTCTCTGCAAAAATCCACACGAGCAGGAGAACACCGACCTTTCCGTCACACGGAT
This sequence comes from Platanthera zijinensis, assembly GCA_039513925.1. Taxonomy (NCBI): domain Eukaryota; kingdom Viridiplantae; phylum Streptophyta; class Magnoliopsida; order Asparagales; family Orchidaceae; genus Platanthera; species Platanthera zijinensis. Next base: position 99,827,052 of record CM077078.1, on the reverse strand, counting down.
AATCGGGAAGGAGATCGACCGCACCTTGCTCTTCCACGGACTGCTAGGTCCGCACCAGGAATAGCAGTACCAGCGACAATCGCCGGAGAGGAGGAGGTCGACGGAGCGAGCACGGCGGCGGAACACTTCCGTCGGCGGGATCCGGGAATCGGCGGAGCGAACGAAGAACGGCGGAACCCTTCCGTCGGTTTCGTTTCGGTCAAAAGGAAAAAGCCGATGTTCACCACATTCCCAAAAACCCTAAGTATCTATTTATACTCAAAGCATAAATAAACCTAGGTAAAATCGCTATCCGCAGACCACAGAAAAATAGGGTTTCAGAATCGGCGAGAATCATCTCTCAGAATCGGCGAGAATCACTCGGCGAGAATCATACAGGATCGGCGAGAATCAGTCGACGAGAATCAGCTGCTGGAATCGTCGAGAGTCAGTCGGCGAGAATCAGTTGCTGGAATCACGTCGAACTTGGTTAATGATAATCGTCGACCGACGGTCGACGATGGTCGACCCGCAGTCGACGACACATAGTCGACTGAACAGTCGGCGAGAATCAAAGTACGATACTCGACGATTCACGCCGAACGTGGGTTGAAGATAATCATCGACCTGCGGTCAACGATGGTCAACCTGTAGTCGACGATACTCGTCGACCCGCGGTCGACTATCTTCAACAACCCGTGGTCGACGATCGTCGACCCTCGGTCGACTTTCTGGTCAAACCTTCAAGGCAACATTTACCCAATCCCGACGATCCTCTAAGGGAACACTTTGCTCATAACCCCATTCAAGGTCGGTGATTGGTATCCTTTACCAACACAGTCAATCATCCAACTTCTCCACATCTCTTATGTGCGACCCTGCAGGCTCATATCGCGTTGGCAGTGAGATTACATGTTTGACCACTTCTAGATCACCATGGTAACTCCAACAGTCTCCCACTTGATCTTGAAAGTATCAAAACAAAAATATCACAAACAATGAGCGGCATCTAGCAATGCATCATTGCTCCCCAAGCAATAAGAGTTCATAACTCATAAGCCTTCATGACCAATGATCCAGCGTTGTCTTTGTCCCTTTGTCCCTTACATCCAGAAAGAACTAGAGGCATGGACCGTGTCACCCTCGTAATAGCTCAATCCAAGTTTCTTGATTCAGGACGGACTTCCTGAGAATGGTGAGTCCAATATCACATATTGACTCAACCAAGCATGGCCATGCTGTTGGGTCTTGTTTCCACAATGACCTTAATTTGAAGAAGTCCTCCTAAAACTAAAGTGAATTGCAGTTGTATTTGATGTACTTGTTTAGATGTGCTTGCAGGACTCTATTGCCAAGTGTAGACCAATGTCAGTCTACAGTGGGTCACCTAGCACAGGACCATACAATGTAATCCCTCTTTGTGTGATCCATGGTGTTGACCCATGTGTAGACTCTCTATTGGGATACACTTCACTTCACAAGCATTTGGACTCATGGGACCTTGAAGTGTTGCTGATCATTAGTAGGAGAAATGGATTTCCAAGGGAGAAATTATTCCAAGTCATATACTCGAGTAGTTCAAAGGATATACTCGAGTAGTCCAAAGAACATACTCGAGTAGATACTATGATACACGAGTAGATGCTTTCACTTACTCGAGTATCTAGTTTTTCCTCTCTCGGAATTTTGCCTAAGTGTTCCTACACGAGTGGTTATCTATATACTCGAGTAGTTAAACTAATATACTCGAGTAGACCAAAGTCAAGTACTCGAGTAGTTAAGTTTATATACTCGAGTGGATCGACTTACTCGAGTAGTTCAGCTGATATACTCGAGTGTGTATTTACCAGATACTCGAGTCAGTTCTTCCAGATACTCGAGTAGGTTACTCAGGATACTCGAGTAGTTTATACCATACTCGAGTAGTCTGGTTTTTCACAGATTATTTTCTAAGTCCAGACTATACGGGATTATTTCATATCCTCTAATATGATTGGTCCACGTGTACATAATTAAGGTTGGATTTGACCGTTATAGAGATCCTATAAATAGGTCTTGTCAAAACGTCAAACCCTAAGAAGTATTTCTGAATCTAATTTCTATCGCTCGCATCGGGAAGCCGTCAAGTTCACGCCGACATATTCCTGTTCATCTTCTTCGTCGCCGATCTTCTCCGATCCAAGGATTCAGACAAGAAGTTTCAGAAGATCAAGCTATTCTCAATCGACAGATCCAATTCTTGATCTTGCTGACTCTAGTTTTTCAGATCCAAGAGATTTCGCCTTGTCTTCCTCGATCTATTTTCTGCCGAGCCCTAACTCTGAAGGAGGAAAGGATTGAAGATCCAGATCTGAATATCTCTGTTTGTATATTTTTGTATACATCTTTTATTCTTGTAGGAGTCTTGACTCCGAGTTCTGTAGATCCGGTTTGGATCGAGATTTGTAGGAAGGTTTCTTCCGAGTGTAGATCCAGTTTGGATCGAGTTTTGTAGGAACGTTGTTCCGAGTTGTAGGATCGTTTTGATCCGAGATAGTGGTGTAGCCAAGTCTAGTGGTTTACTAGATTGGTGAGGTGAAAGTGGATGTACCCAGAGTTGGGGAACCACTATAAATCTTTTGTCGTCTGTGATTGCTTGGTATTGTGCTGTGCTAGTTCCTTAATTTTTTATTCCGCAAATAGACGCACATCTCACCTATTCACCCCCCTCTAGGTGATTTAGGTAGACAACTTCCTCTCTCAATTGGTATCAGAGGGGGAGGTTGATCGTTAAATGGTTAACACCTTGATCTGATCCTACCCGAGTTGTCTTTAGAGAAGTTTCAAGCATAGACAGAGCCAAGGATTTTTCTAAGCTCCCAGTGTGCAATAAGGCAAACTTTCCCATGTGGAAAGAGAGAATAAAACTTTACATGGAAGCTGTTGACCCCCGCTTATTCATGATAGTGGAGGAAGGCCCTTATATCCCTATGATTGCGTCCACTAGTGATCCTACAAAGGAGGTGCCAAAGAAGTTGATGGATCTTGATAAGAATGAGATTGCACAGGTCTCCTTAGACAAGAAAGCCAAGAACATCATCGCAAGTGCAGTCAATGATTCTATGTTGCAAAACCTCATTCACTGCCAATCTGCCAAGGAAATGTGGAGATCTCTAATTATCTTGATGGAAGGTACAGAAGAAGTAAGGGATGATAGAAGATCCCTTCTTAATCAGAAGTATGAAGCCTTCAAGCAAGGACCAAAGGAAGCTATTGCTGACACATATGAAAATTTCTTCAAGATTGTCAATGGTTTAAGGAACTACGGCAGAGTGTTCACAGATGGTGAACTAAACGACAAGTTCCTAAGATCCCTGACAAAGGATTGGGACAACAAGATATGTGCCATCAGAGAGTTTGGAAGATTAGCAGAGACTGACCCTCAGAACCTCTTCGGAAAGCTTATGTCATATGAGCTTCAAATCAATAATAGAAAAGCTGAAGAAGAGTGTAACAGGCCCTCATCCCAAGATATGTCAGTTGCTCTAAGAGCAGACAGCTCAAGGAAGGCCAAAGCTGCTTCCACTCAAGGAGACTATGAAGAAGAAGAGTCCGAGCCAAGCACCTCAGGCTCAGATTCATCAGATGAAGAGTTTCATCTTCTCTCCCGACAATTCAAGAAGTTTCTTAGCAATAAGAAACAAATGAGAGAAAATGATTCCTCGTCCAGAAGATCACGTCCTGATGGTGATCGTCACAGCAGACATGACAGGTATAAATCTAAACCGAACAAACATGTTTCTTCTAACGTTGTTTGTTATTTCTGCAGTAAGCCAGGGCATATAAGCACTGAGTGCCCTCTGAAGAAGAAAGAAGGAAGAGGCATAGAAAAGAATTCCCCTCAAGGGAAAAGGAAGAAAGAAAGAAGCTTAATTGCCAAAAAGCCAAAGACCCTCAGTGACTCTGACTCATCTGAGTCAAGTGAGGATGATGAAGCCTACTTCGGGCTTATGGCTTTTTCTGACCAAGAGGACAAAGACAACGCTAACTCCTCACATACCGGGAAGGTGAATTCTCACACACCTCTTTCTGCCTCAGATTATGACTCAAATGGTCATGATGGCTATTCTTCTGGGGAGGATGATTTTGAATTGGTAAATCAGTATCAAGTCTTATTGACTGCATTTGACAAATGCCGGAAGGTAGTCAAATTGCAATCAAAAGAGATTCCATCCCTCAAAGAGGTGGAATCAAATCTGCGGGAGGAGATTTATCAAATGACCCCTCTCAGAGATGAAGTTTAATCTTTGAAGGAGGAAATCAAAGACTTTACTGAATTAGTAAATCATAAAGATTTTCTCCTGGATGAATTGGAAGCAAAGCTAGTCATTGAACGAAAGCTGGTTGAAACTGTCACCATGCCTACAATTGTGCTTCCAATCACTAATGGAGAAACCTCCTTTGGGAAAACTAGCAGTATAGGACATAAATCAGCCAAAGGTAAAGGCAAGGCCTTCCCAAGCCAAACCGTTGCCTTACTGAAATATGATCCTTACAATCATGGGCCAAATAAGAAGAAGACACCGAAAGCTAAAACTGGTGTAACAAAGGCCAAGGAGACAAGGAAGCCATGTACCTGTTGCAATCATGAGGCTTCCTCCTCCAAGTCAGTTGCTCTTGCTAGACCCCCCATCCATAAGGTAAAGCAAGAGAACAAGAGAAGGTACAACAGGTTTAACTGTTGGTGTTGTGGTAAGGTTGGTCACTTCGCCATAGATTGCTGGTTTAATCCCAACTATGTTTTAACTCCTCAAGTGGATAATGTGAGAAAGACCACTCATAATGTTAACTCTCATAGGGGGAGGATACTAACAAGAGACCTAGGACCCAATCTTGTTTGGGCTCCTAAGGGATTCTAATCTTGTTTATGCAGGTATGTCCATAGGCCAATAAAATTCTTATCTGGCAATTGGACAAGTAGTGGTTCCAGAAAATTCTTGGAACTAGAAGATTAAGGGGGAGTTTCTAGTGTCCCCTATTTAAAGAGGTCAGAAAGGGGGAGAGCAAAAGGAAATGGAATATAGAAATGAAAAAAAAAGAAAAAAAAATTGCAAATCCAAATGAAGATTTCAGAAAGGAGGAGAAATGCAAAACTATTCTAGTACAGAAATAGGGAGATTGTTGGACAATTATAGTAAAGAAATATAAGTCAATGCATTCTCTTTTACGTCATATTGTTTTAATATCTCTGGCAATTCAATTTAGTAGATGGTGTTCTGACTTCTTCAAATAGGGGGAGATTGTTGGGTCTTATTTCCACAATGACCTTAATTTGAAGAAGTCCTCCTAAAACTAAAGTGAATTGCAGTTGTATTTGATGTACTTATTTAGATGTGCTTGCAGGACTCTATTGCCAAGTGTAGACCAATGTCAGTCTACAGTGGGTCACCTAGCACAGGACCATACAATGTAATCCCTCTTTGTGTGATCCATGGTGTTGACCCATGTGTAGACTCTCTATTGGGATACACTTCACTTCACAAGCATTTGGACTCATGGGACCTTGAAGTGTTGCTGATCATTAGTAGGAGAAATGGATTTCCAAGGGAGAAATTATTCCAAGTCATATACTCGAGTAGTTCAAAGGATATACTCGAGTAGTCTAAAGAACATACTCGAGTAGATACTATGATACACGAGTAGATGCTTTCACTTACTCGAGTATCTAGTTTTTCCTCTCTCGGAATTTTGCCTAAGTGTTCCTACACGAGTGGTTATCTATATACTCGAGTAGTTAAACTAATATACTCGAGTAGACCAAAGTCAAGTACTCGAGTAGTTAAGTTTATATACTCGAGTGGATCGACTTACTCGAGTAGTTCAGCTGATATACTCGAGTGTGTATTTACCAGATACTCGAGTCAGTTCTTCAAGATACTCGAGTAGTTTATACCATACTCGAGTAGTCTGGTTTTTCACAGATTATTTTCTAAGTCCAGACTATACGGGATTATTTCATATCCTCTAATATGATTGGTCCACGTGTACATGATTAAGGTTGGATTTGACCGTTATAGAGATCCTATAAATAGGTCTTGTCAAAACGTCAAACCCTAAGAAGTATTTCTGAATCTAATTTCTATCGCTCGCATCGGGAAGCCGTCAAGTTCACGCCGACATATTCCTGTTCATCTTCTTCATCGCCGGTCTTCTCCGATCCAAGGATTCAGACAAGAAGTTTCAGAAGATCAAGCTATTCTCAATCGACAGATCCAATTCTTGATCTTGCTGACTCTAGTTTTTCAGATCCAAGAGATTTCGCCTTGTCTTCCTCGATCTATTTTCTGCCGAGCCTTAACTCTGAAGAAGGAGGAAAGGATTGAAGATCCAGATCTGAATATCTCTGTTTGTATATTTTTGTATACATTTTTTATTCTTGTAGGAGTCTTGACTCCGAGTTCTGTAGATCCGGTTTGGATCGAGATTTGTAGGAAGGTTTCTTCCGAGTGTAGATCCAGTTTGGATCGAGTTTTGTAGGAACGTTGTTCCGAGTTGTAGGATCGTTTTGATCCGAGATAGTGGTGTAACCAAGTCTAGTGGTTTACTAGATTGGTGAGGTGAAAGTGGATGTACCCAGAGTTGGGGAACCACTATAAATCTTTTGTCGTCTGTGATTGCTTGGTATTGTGCTGTGCTAGTTCCTTAATTTTTTATTCCGCAAATAGACGCACATCTCACCTATTCACCCCCCTCTAGGTGATTTAGGTAGACAACTTCCTCTCTCAATTGGTATCAGAGGGGGAGGTTGATCGTTAAAAGGTTAACACCTTGATCTGATCCTACCCGAGTTGTCTTTAGAGAAGTTTCAAGCATGGACAGAGCCAAGGATTTTTCTAAGCTCCCAGTGTGCAATAAGGCAAACTTTCCCATGTGGAAAGAGAGAATAAAAATTTACATGGAAGCTGTTGACCCCCGCTTATTCATGATAGTGGAGGAAGGCCCTATATCCCTATGATTGCCTCCACTAGTGATCCTACAAAGGAGGTGCCAAAGAAGTTGATGGATCTTGATAAGAATGAGATTGCACTGGTCTCCTTAGACAAGAAAGCCAAGAACATCATCGTAAGTGCAGTCAATGATTCTATGTTGCAAAACCTCATTCACTGCCAATCTGCCAAGGAAATGTGGAGATCTCTAATTATCTTGATGGAAGGTACAGAAGAAGTAAGGGATGATAGAAGATCCCTTCTTAATCAGAAGTATGAAGCCTTCAAGCAAGGACCAAAGGAAGCTATTGCTGACACATATGAAAATTTCTTCAAGATTGTCAATGGTTTAAGGAACTACGGCAGAGTGTTCACAGATGGTGAACTAAACGACAAGTTCCTAAGATCCCTGACAAAGGATTGGGACAACAAGATATGTGCCATCAGAGAGTTTGGAAGATTAGCAGAGACTGACCCTCAGAACCTCTTCAGAAAGCTTATGTCATATGAGCTTCAAATCAATAATAGAAAAGCTGAAGAAGAGTGTAACAGGCCCTCATCCCAAGATATGTCAGTTGCTCTAAGAGCAGACAGCTCAAGGAAGGCTAAAGCTGCTTCCACTCAAGGAGACTATGAAGAAGAAGAGTCCGAGCCAAGCACCTCAGGCTCAGATTCATCAGATGAAGAGTTTCATCTTCTCTCCCGACAATTCAAGAAGTTTCTTAGCAATAAGAAACAAATGAGAGAAAATGATTCCTCGTCCAGAAGATCACGTCCTGATGGTGATCGTCACAGCAGACATGACAGGTATAAATCTAAACCGAACAAACATGTTTCTTCTAACGTTGTTTGTTATTTCTGCAGTAAGCCAGGGCATATAAGCACTGAGTGCCCTCTGAAGAAGAAAGAAGGAAGAGGCATAGAAAAGAATTCCCCTCAAGGGAAAAGGAAGAAAGAAAGAAGCTTAATTGCCAAAAGCCAAAGACCCTCAGTGACTCTGACTCATCTGAGTCAAGTGAGGATGATGAAGCCTACTTCGGGCTTATGGCTTTTTCTGACCAAGAGTACAAAGACAACGCTAACTCCTCACATACCGGGAAGGTGAATTCTCACACACCTCTTTCTGCCTCAGATTATGACTCAAATGGTCATGATGGCTATTCTTCTGGGGAGGATGATTTTGAATTGGTAAATCAGTATCAAGTCTTATTGACTGCATTTGACAAATGCCGGAAGGTAGTCAAATCGCAATCAAAAGAGATTGCATCCCTCAAAGAGGTGGAATCAAATCTGAGGGAGGAGATTGATCAAATGACCCCTCTCAGAGATGAAGTTTAATCTTTGAAGGAGGAAATCAAAGACTTTACTGAATTAGTAAATCATAAAGATTTTCTCCTGGATGAATTGGAAGCAAAGCTAGTCATTGAACGAAAGCTGGTTGAAACTCTCACCATGCCTACAATTGTGCTTCCAATCACTAATGGAGAAACCTCCTTTGGGAAAAATAGCAGTATTGGACATAAATCAGCCAAAGGTAAAGGCAAGGCCTTCCCAAGCCAAACCGTTGCCTTACTGAAATATGATCCTTACAATCATGGGCCAAATAAGAAGAAGACACCGAAAGCTAAAACTGGTGTAACAAAGGCCAAGGAGACAAGGAAGCCATGTACCTGTTGCAATCATGAGGCTTCCACCTCCAAGTTAGTTGCTCTTGCTAGACCCCCCATCCATAAGGTAAAGCAAGAGAACAAGAGAAGGTACAACAGGTTTAACTGTTGGTGTTGTGGTAAGGTTGGTCACTTCGCCATAGATTGCTGGTTTAATCCCAACTATGTTTTAACTCCTCAAGTTGATAATGTGAGAAATACCACTCATAATGTTAACTCTCATAGGGGGAGGATACTAACAAGAGACCTAGGACCCAATCTTGTTTGGGCTCCTAAGGGATTCTAATCTTGTTTATGCAGGTATGTCCATAGGCCAATAAAATTCTTATCTGGCAATTGGACAAGTAGTGGTTCCAGAAAATTCTTGGAACTAGAAGATTAAGGGGGAGTTTCTAGTGTCCCCTATTTAAAGAGGTCAGAAAGGGGGAGAGCAAAAGGAAATGGAATATAGAAATGAAAAAAAAAGAAAAAAAAATTGCAAATCCAAATGAAGATTTCAGAAAGGAGGAGAAATGCAAAACTATTCTAGTACAGAAATAGGGAGATTGTTGGACAATTATAGTAAAGAAATGTAAGTCAATGCATTCTCTTTTACGTCATATTGTTTTAATATCTCTGGCAATTCAATTTAGTAGATGGTGTTCTGACTTCTTCAAATAGGGGGAGATTGTTGGGTCTTGTTTCCACAATGACCTTAATTTGAAGAAGTCCTCCTAAAACTAAAGTGAATTGCAGTTGTATTTGATGTACTTGTTTAGATGTGCTTGCAGGACTCTATTGCCAAGTGTTGACCAATGTCAGTCTACAGTGGGTCACCTAGCACAGGACCATACAATGTAATCCCTCTTTGTGTGATCCATGGTGTTGACCCATGTGTAGACTCTCTATTGGGATACACTTCACTTCACAAGCATTTGGACTCATGGGACCTTGAAGTGTTGCTGATCATTAGTAGGAGAAATGGATTTCCAAGGGAGAAATTATTCCAAGTCATATACTCGATTAGTTCAAAGGATATACTCGAGTAGTCCAAAGAACATACTCGAGTAAATACTATGATACACGAGTAGATGCTTTCACTTACTCGAGTATCTAGTTTTTCCTCTCTCGGAATTTTGCCTAAGTGTTCCTACATGAGTGGTTATCTATATACTCGAGTAGTTAAACTAATATACTCGAGTAGACCAAAGTCAAGAACTCGAGTAGTTAAGTTTATATACTCGAGTGGATCGACTTACTCGAGTAGTTCAGCTGATATACTCGAGTGTGTATTTACCAGATACTCGAGTCAGTTCTTCCAGATACTCGAGTAGGTTACTCAGGATACTCGAGTAGTTTATACCATACTCGAGTAGTCTGGTTTTTCACAGATTATTTTCTAAGTCCAGACTATACGGGATTATTTCATATCCTCTAATATGATTGGTCCACGTGTACATGATTAAGGTTGGATTTGACCGTTATAGAGATCCTATAAATAGGTCTTGTCAAAACGTCAAACCCTAAGAAGTATTTCTGAATCTAATTTCTATCGCTCGCATCGGGAATCCGTCAAGTTCACGCCGACATATTCCTGTTCATCTTCTTCGTCGCCGGTCTTCTCCGATCCAAGGATTCAGACAAGAAGTTTCAGAAGATCAAGCTATTCTCAATCGACAGATCCAATTCTTGATCTTGCTAACTCTAGTTTTTCAGATCCAAGAGATTTCGCCTTGTCTTCCTCGATCTATTTTCTGCCGAGCCCTAACTCTGAAGAAGGAGGAAAGGATTGAAGATCCAGATCTGAATATCTCTGTTTGTATATTTTTGTATACATCTTTTATTCTTGTAGGAGTCTTGACTCCGAGTTCTGTAGATCCGGTTTGGATCGAGATTTGTAGGAAGGTTTCTTCCGAGTGTAGATCCAGTTTGGATCGAGTTTTGTAGGAACGTTGTTCCGAGTTGTAGGATCGTTTTGATCCGAGATAGTGGTGTAGCCAAATCTAGTGGTTTACTAGATTGGTGAGGTGAAAGTGGATGTACCCAGAATTGGGGAACCACTATAAATCTTTTGTCGTCTGTGATTGCTTGGTATTGTGCTGTGCTAGTTCCTTAATTTTTTATTCCGCAAATAGACGCACATCTCACCTATTCACCCCCCTCTAGGTGATTTAGGTAGACAACTTCCTCTCTCACATGCATTTCTCAGTCCATTTCCATCAAGGGGCCCATGGATGCAACTCCTGTCATACAGGAGGACAAATTCCATATCTGCTCACACACAAACACCCAAATGATTCGTAACATGCCCAACAACCACCCTTATCATCAACCTTTCTCAAGGAAGAATTTAGATGGCATCAAAGCTCACTCTTCCTCACTTGATGAATGCTGTGACTTCAGGTCAAAGGACCACAACACCATTGTCAATTGAGACCTACTCGTGACACGATTGAAAGACAATCCACAGAGTAGTCTCAGGTGGGGTCTGTCCAGTACAACTTGTTCACTAACAAGTACCCACGTGATGACTTGATATCACAATATCATGACTTGTGAGAACTGGTCATCAGTCAACACACGTGCTAGTCTTAAGGTATCATCATCACCCTTAGTTTCTATGATGATACAACGACCAGGGACCTTTTAAGAATGAAGCTTCAAATAAATCATAGGCTCTCACATTCAAGTCACGTACTTGATGTCCTATGGAAGCGAACACTCTAAAGGTATTTATTATGTTACAATTTAACTATCACATAGAAAAATCACAATAAAAGAACTTGCCATTAATTGTAAAAAGGAACATTTAGGTACAAAATTCATCAAATGAATAAACAATAAACAACAAACAGAATATATGTTTACATGCAACCCACAAGACTCTCACTAGAGTTGATCATTCAGGTATCGTATACCCATTGATCTAGTATGACCATCATGCTTTCTCTGCGCGAGAGGCTTTGTCAGTGGATCCGCAATATTCTCCTCAGTCGGCACTCTGCAAATGTTCACATCTCCTCGTTCGACAATCTCACGAATAAGATGGAACCGCCGAAGTATGTGCTTGGAGCGCTGATGGGATCTAGGTTCCTTAGATTGTGCAATTGCACCATTATTATCACAGTAGAGAACTACGGGACCAACAATGCTAGGAACTACATCAAGCTCGCCGATGAATTTCTTAATCCATACAGCCTCCTTCGCTGCGTTAGCAGCAGCGATATACTCGGACTCTGTTGTAGAATCAGCAACTGTCTCTTGCTTGGAACTCTTCCAGCTCACAGCTCCTCCATTAAGGCAAAACACAAAACCTGACTGAGACTTGGAGTCGTCCCTATCAGTTTGGAAGCTAGCATCCGTGTAACCACTTACAACGAGCTCTTCCTCTCCACCATAAACCAAGAACACATCCTTAGTCCTTCTCAAGTACTTCAGGATATTCTTGACTGCAATCCAGTGACACTCACCGGGGTCTGACTGATACCTGCTAGTCATGCTCAAAGCAAAGGAGACATCGGGTTGAGTACACAACATCGCGTACATGATTGATCCAATTGCCGAAGCATATGGAATCAACTTCATGCGGTCCTTATCTTCACAAGATTTCGGACACTGGTCCTTAGAGAGATTAGCACCATGAGACATGGGCAAAAATCCTTTCTTGGACTCAAGCATGTTGAACCGCTTCAACATCTTTTCGATGTATGTACTCTGGGTCAAACCCAGCAACTTCTTCGACCTATCTCTATAGATCTTAATACCGAGTATGTAAGTCGCTTCACCCAAGTCCTTCATAGAAAAGCAGTTCCCTAGGTTGTTCTTAATAACTTTCAGGGTAGGAATGTCATTTCCAATCAAAAGTATGTCATCTACATACAATATCAGGAAGACAACAATGCTCCCACTGATTCGCTTGTAAACACAAGGCTCATCTTCATTCTTGATGAAACCAAACTCTTTGATTTTCTCATCAAAACGAAGATTCAAACTTCGAGAGGCCTGTTTCAGTCCATAGATGGACCTATTCAGCTTGCATATTTTAGTGGCTTCATTTGGGGATACAAAACCCTCGGGTTATGTCATATACACTTCCTCAAGGAGGTTTCCATTAAGGAAAGCCGTCTTGACATCCATCTGCCAGATCTCGTTGTCATAATACGTAGCAACAGCCTTATGGACTTTACCATGGCAACAGGGGAAAAGGTCTCATCATAGTCAATACCATGAATTTGCTTGAAACCCTTAGCCACCAGTCGCCCTTTGAATGTCTGTACATTCCCATCCATGCCGGTCTTCTTCTTGAAGACCCACTTGCACCCTATGGGTCGTACCCCTTCAGGTGGTTCTACCAAGTTCCAAACTTGGTTTGCATACATGGAGTCCATTTCGGATTTCATATCCTCAAGCCATTTGTCGGAGTCCGACCCATTTATAGCCTCTTGGTAGGTTGCTGGTTCATCATCAAGATCCATAAGCAACACATTACCTATTTGAGATACGAGAAATCCATATCTCTCAGGCTTAAATCTTGGTCTACCAGATCTACGTAGGACTTGTGCTTCTTGAGTAGGTTCTCTAGCTACAACATCTTGTAGTCCTATCTCAGAATCCAATTCCGGTTCATTCACTACCTGTGGTTCTTGAACTTCTTCAAGTTCTACCTTTTCAGTCTTTCTTGATAAGAACTCTTTCTCCAAGAAGACGCCAGTCCTTGCGACAAACACTTTGCCCTCGGACGGTAGGTAAAAGTAATACCCTTTCGTTTCCTTAGTATATCCCACCAGATAATATTTATCTGATTTGGGTTCCAGCTTGTCAGGCATTTGACGTCGCACGTATGCCTCACAGCCCCAAATTTTAATGAACGACATACTAGGATGCTTCCCAGTCCATATCTCATATGGTGTCTTCAGAACCGTTTTCGTTGGAGCGAGATTCAGTTTCATTGCAGCAGTCTCTAAAGCAAAACCCCAAAAGGAAACAGGCAAATCTGCATGACTCATCATCGAACGTACCATGTCTAACAGAGTACGATTTCTCCTCTCAGATACACCATTATGCTGTGGTGTCCTAGGTGGAGTGAGCTGTGATACAATACCACACTCTTTCAGATGATCACGGAACTCATGACTCAGGTATTCGCCACCTCGATCAGATCGGAGTGCTTTAACCCTTTTACCCAATTGGTTTTCTACCTCATTCTTGAACTCTTTGAACTTTTAAAAGGTCTCGGATTTGCACTTCATAAGATACACATATCCGTATCTACTGAAATCATCAGTAAATGTAACAAAGTAGAAATACCCACCTCTAGCCATGGAACTCATGGGTCTGCATACATCACTATGTACAACACCCAAGAGATCCTCAGCCCTCTCAGTATAGCCCGTGAAAGGAGCTTTAGTCATCTTGCCTAACAAACAAGATTCGCATCGCTCAAATGATTCATAATCAAATGAGTCCAAAAGTCCATCTCTATGGAACTTGGATATGCGCTTCTCGTTTATATGGCCCAAACGACAATGCCAGAGATATGTAGGGTTTGAGTCATTTGTTCTTAGTCTTTTATTATTTTCTACATTATAGATCAGATGGTCCAAGTTCAAAACATAAAGACCATTAAACAATTGGGCTACAACATAACAAACATCATTCTTAAATATCGAACAATAGTTGTTCTTAATTATAAAAGAAAAACCAATCATGTCTAAAAATGAAATGGATATAATGTTTCTAGTTATGGCCGGAACAAAATAACAATTATCAAGTTCTATTACAAGCCCACTGGGCAAAGAAAGACGGTAAACCCCTACGGCTACAGCAGCAACTCTTGCTCCATTGCCGACACGAAGGTCCACCTCCCCTTTACTCAGCAATCTTCTCCTTCCCAGTTCCTGTACATTTGTACAAATGTGAGAACCACATCCGGTATCCAATACCCAAGATGAAGGAGCAGAAAGGTTTATCTGTATAACGTAAATACTTGAAGCGGAAGTCATACCTCCCTTCATTTTCTGCAGACCCTCAATGTACGAAGGACAGTTCCTCCTCCAATGACCAGCCTTGCCACAGTGGTGGCATTTCCCCTCCTTTATCGTGCTCTTCTTCTTCATCAGTGCAGAAGACTTGGGCTCAAGATGTGACTTAGGTCCCACCTTCGTCTTCTTGAAGCCCTTGGCCTTGCCCTTGCCCTTATGCACCATCAGTATGGGGCTGGCAGGCTTGACCTTCTTCATATTGATCTCGGCAGTTCTCAACATGCCTAGGAGCTCGGGCAGTGTCTTGTCTATCTCATTCATGTTGTAGTTCAAGACAAACTGCTCGTAACTGTCCGACAACGATTACAGGATCAGATCTGTGGCCAACTCTTGACCCAGAGGAAAACCCAGCCTTTCAAGGTTCTCTATATACCCAATCATCTTGAGTACGTGAGTCCCTACTGAGTCTCGAGCTCCCATCTTGCACTGAAATAACGCTTTTGTGACATCAAACCTCTCTTGACGAGCCTGTCCTTGAAACATTTTCTTGAGATGCTCGTCAATCTCCTTGCACCCCATGTTCTCATGTTGCTCCTGAAGCTCAGAGTTCATGGTGGCAAGCATAAGGCACTCGACGTCTAAAGCGTCATCAGTATACTTCTTATAAGTATCCTTATCAGCACGGGAAGAATTCCCGGTCGGCACCTCGGGGGCTTCTTCTTCCAAGACGTAGAGCTTTCGCTCTTGCCTGAGAACAATTCTCAGGTTCCTGTACCAGTCCATATAATTAGTCCCACTGAGCTTATCCTTCTCAAGGATGGCTCTCAGAGACAACGTGGAGTGCAAACCACTTGCCATGGAATTCTACAAGAATTCATGCAGAATAAATCAGTACCAAAATTTCAAAATACAATTATTTTTCTTAATTTGGACTTCAACTAAAACTCCCACTATTTTACTCGAAATAATAGCCCTCACTATCAATTCGGAGAGTTCATGCGAGCTACTCTCTTAGTGGACAAGATCCGTATTTCACCAACACAATGAGTTAGCTTTGGCTTTCCTCTCACAATGTGGTTATTTAGGTAGGCAACGCTTGCCAATTGCATCCTCATGCAATTCTTGTATGGTTGGTGAATAACTCCTTATTCGCATCCATCACATGGTGCATGCCAACCCCATGCCTCTAGGCACTCAACCTTTGAGGTCACCTAGTTAAGCTAGACCCGATGTCGATAGTGGGATATCACAATTATCCGCTCGCACCCTTACCAAGATAGATTAATGCACCTTGCTTTGGCAAGCCCACACTTCATCGATCGAGGCAAGAAGAGTGTCATCCATCGGAATGCATCCGAACACTTAATATTTGATGAAGAGATTTTTGATAATAGGTTAACAATTAACCATGACCAACATTTGATCAATGTGCACATCCAAAGAAAAACACTTCACTAAAATCCTCATGCATCCCTTATATGCATAACAGAACACTATCAACATTTGATAGAGGAAAAGGGATAAATCTGAACATCTGGACACTTCCAAATCTGCAGGTTTACATGCATTGGACAAGGGACAAAGGCAACTCAACTTCAAGCAGTAGACAAGCTCATCTCTCCTTGTTGGATTCAAAATCCAAAATAAAATCGAGGGATGGTTACTGCTAAGGAGACAGTAATACCTAACAATTAGAAATTACTACAAAATTCCAAACGTTCCCGGCGGGGTGCCAAGATTAAATCTAGACATTTAGAACACTTCTAAATCCCTAGGTTTACACGTACTGGAATAACCTAACTTCCAATACAATAAACATGGCCGAAACCTCCCTCTGATACCACTGTTGGGTTTCTCTAAGAGGTTGGCACAACACTTGTGCACGCAGCAGAAGTAATAAAATCTAGAACAACCCAAAGAGATTGGATCGGGCCATGAAAATTGAATCAAGAAGTTAAAACATAACCAGGCAAAAATTACCTCTTCGGTGTTGAGTCACAACTCAACAAAGATGCTCCAAGTGTGATTCCTTGTCGGTGGCGAGTTTTATGTGGAATAGCGTCCACGTCTCTGCAGAAATCCACACGAGCAGGAGAACACCGACCTTTCCGTCACACGGATAATCGGGAAGGAGATCGACCGCACCTTGCTCTTCTACGGACTGCTAGGTCCGCGCCAGGAATAGCAGTACCAGCGACAATCGCCGGAGAGGAGGAGGTCGACGGAGCGAGCACGGCGGCGGAACACTTCCATCGGCGGGATCCGGGAATCGGCGGAGCGAACGAAGAACGGCGGAACCCTTCCGTCGGTTTCGTTTCGGTCAAAAGGAAAAAGCCGATGTTCACCACATTCCCAAAAACCCTAAGTATCTATTAATACTCAAAGCATAAATAAACCTAGGTAAAATCGCTATCCGCAGACCACAGAAAAATAGGGTTTCAGAATCGGCGAGAATCATCTCTCAGAATCGGCGAGAATCACTCGTCGAGAATCATACATGATCGGCGAGAATCAGTCGACGAGAATCAGCTGCTGGAATCGTCGAGAGTCAGTCGGCGAGAATCAGCTGCTGGAATCACATCGAACTTGGTTGACGATAATCGTCGACCTGCGGTCGACGATGGTCGACCCACAGTCGACGACACATAATCGACTAAACAGTCGGCGAGAATCAAAGTATGATACTCGAAGATTCACGCCGAACGTGGGTTGAAGATAATCATCGACCTGCGGTCGATGATGGTCAACCTGCAGTCGACGATACTCGTCGACCCGCGGTCGACTATCTTCAACAACCTGTGGTCGACGATCGTCGACCTTCGGTCGACTATCGTAGACCCTCGGTCGACTTTCTGGTCAAACCTTCAAGGCAACATTTGCCCAATCCCGACGATCCTCTAAGGCAACACTTTGCTCATAACCCCATTCAAGGTCGGTGATTGGTAACCTTTACCAACACAGTCAATCATCCAACTTCTCCACATCTCTTATGTGTGACCCTGCAGGCTCATATCGCGTTGGCAGTGAGATTACATGTTTGACCACTTCTAGATCACCATGGTAACTCCAACACTACCGGGGGTCGAGCCGAGCTCGGGGTAGTGCAAAGTATCAAAGGACTAAGAACCAAGAACCACCTCTCCCCCACAGGCGAGCCTTAGGACCTGCCAGCTAGATGAGAGCCTTCGCAGCGGGTCTACCTGGGACCGAGCCAATCTCGGGGTGTCGATGAAGTTCTCAAAACAAGACCTCTCCCCAACAGGCGAGCCTTCGGACTTGCCAGCTAGATGAGAGCCTGCGCAGCGGGTCTACCTGGGGTCGAGCCAAGCTCGGGCTGTTGATGAAGTTCTCAAAACAAGACCTCTCCCCCACAGGCAAGCCTACGGACCTGCCAGCTAGATGAGTGCCTGCGCAACGGGTCTACCTGGGGTTGAGCCAAGCTCTGGGTGTCTATGAAGTTCTCAAAACAAGACCTCTCCACCACAGGCGGGCCTTCGGACCTTCCAGCTAGATGAGAGCCTGTGCAGCGGGTCAACCTGGGGCCAAGCCAAGCTCGAGGTGTCAATGGAGATCTCAAAACAAGACCTCTCCCCCACAGGCGAGCCTTCGGATATGCCAGCTAGATGAGAGCCTGCGTAGTGGGTCTACTTGGGGCCGAGCAAAGCTCGGGGTGTCAATGGAGTTCTCAAAACAAGACCTCTCCCCCAAAGGCGAGCCTTCGGACCTGCCAGCTAGATGAGAGCCTGCGCAGTGGGTCTACTTGGAGCCGAGCCGAGCTCGGGGTGTCGATGAAGTTCTCAAAACAAGACCTATCCCCCACAGGTGAGCCTTCGTAACTGCCAGCTAGATGAGATCATGCGCAGTGGGTCTATCTGGGGCTGAGCCAAGCTTGGGGTATCGATGAAGCTCTCAAAACAAGACCTCTCCCCCACAGGAGAGCCTTCAGACCTGCCAGCTAGATGAGATCCTACGCAG
Organism: Platanthera zijinensis; assembly: GCA_039513925.1. Classification (NCBI taxonomy): domain Eukaryota; kingdom Viridiplantae; phylum Streptophyta; class Magnoliopsida; order Asparagales; family Orchidaceae; genus Platanthera; species Platanthera zijinensis. The sequence continues at coordinate 99,808,506 of CM077078.1, read as the reverse complement.
CGGGTCTACCTGGGGCCTAGCCGAGCTCGGGGTGTCGATGAAGTTCTCAAAACAAGACCTCTCCCCCACAGGCGAGCCTTCAGACCTTCCAGCTAGATGAGAGCCTGCGCAGCAGGTTTACCTGGGGCCGAGCCAAGCTCGGGTTGTCGATGGAGTTCTCAAAACATGACCTCTCCCCCACAGGTGAGCCTTCGGACCTGCCAGCTAGATGAGAGCCTGCGCAGCGGGTCTACCTGGGGCAGAGCCGAGCTCGGGGTGTCGATGAATTTCTCAAAACAAGACCTCTCCCTCACAGGCGAGCCTTTAGACCATCCAGCTAGATGAGAGCCTATGCAGCGGGTCTACCTTAGGCCGAGCCAAGCTCGAGGTGTCGATAAAGTTCTCAAAACAAGACCTCTCCCCCACAGGCGAGCCTTCGGACCTGCCAGCTAGATGAGAGCTTGCGCAGCGGGTCTACCTGGGGCCGAGTAGAGCTCGGGGTGTCGATGAAGTTCTCAAAACAAGACCTCTCCCCCACAGGCGAGCCTTCAGACCTGCCAGCTAGATGAGAGCCTACGCAGCGGGTCTACCTGGGGCCGTGCCAAGCTCAGGGTGTCGATGAAGTTCTCAAAACAAGACCTCTCCCCCACAGACGAGCCGTCGGATCTGTCAGCTAGATGAGAGCCTATACAGCGGGTCTACTTGGGTCCGAGCCGAGATTTGGGTGTCGATGGAGTTCTCAAAACAAGACCTTTCCCCCACAGGCGAGCCTTCGGACCTGCCAGCTAGATGAGAGCATGCGCAGCGGGTCTACCTAGGGCCGAGCTAAGCTCGGGGTATAGATGAAGTTCTCAAAACAAGACCTCTCCCCCACAGGCGAGCCTTTGGACCTGCCAGCTAGATGAGAGCCTGCACAGCGGGTCTACCAGGGGTCGAACTGAGCTCGGGGTAGTGCAAAGTATCAAAGGACCAAGAACCAAGAACCAAGCCTCTCCCCCACAGGCAAGTCTTTAGACCTGCCAGCTAGATGAGAGCCTCCACGGTGGGTGTAACATCCCATTTCCAACAGGACCCCTAAGAGTGGTTTTGTCGTGACTAGGTCATGATAAAACCCTAGAAAGCCCAAGAAGACCAAGTGAATAAGGCTCAAGGTGAAAATCACCTTGGTCTGCCTGTAGCACAACCTCACCACCAGACCTAGGGTTTGACCTTAGGGCTTCAACTTGACTCCATGACCCCACCACAATATCCCTAAACTATTGGAAGGTCCATTAGAGCCCTAAGGGTCCATTGAAATCAACCTAGGGTGGCCAAGTTGACCTAGGATCATCCTAGGCCTAAAATGGGCAAGGTGCCCTAACTAAGGTCAATGTGCCCCTAATGTGCCCAACCAACCCTATCTAGGTCTTCCCAGACCTAGGGTGAAGTCAATGGGTCACCAAAGACCCATTGGGGTCAACTTTAGAGGCTGAGTTGACCAAAGTCAACCTTAGGCCTAATAATGTCAAAGTGCCCTAACTAAGAGGCAGGTGACCTCCAATATGCCCAACCAACCCTACCTAACTCTTCCTAGACCTTAAGTGAGGTCAATGGGTCACCAAGGACCCATTGGGGACAACCCAAGAGGCTAAGTTGACCCAAGTCAACTCTAGCCCCAAAGTGGTCAAAGTGCCCTTACCAAGGGTCAAGTGAAATCCAAGGTGCCAAGTCAACCCTACCCAACCCTACCTATACCTTAGGGGAGGCCAATGGGTCACCAAGGACCCATTGGGGTCAACCCAAATGGTCAATTTGACCAAGGTCAACTCAATCCTTGAAATATGTCAAATTAGCCCAAATGGGCTAACCCAAGCTCAAACCCATTTCCCCCACTTGGGCTAACCTCATTATTATTATTCATATGGGTTATGGGCTGCCAATAAGCTAGGGAGATGAACAAATTCGGCCTTGATGACTAGGGGAGAGAAAACTCAATTTTACCCTTTAATGGAGGAGAGAGAAATGGTTTAAAGGGGTCATTCATGGCCAAGGGAGACCAAGGGCCTCTCCAATTGATTCCAAGGGCTGAATATATTCTCCCTCATCAGATTTGAGGTATTGGAAAGCCATCGCCAGCCACCAAACTGGCTGAATTAAAATCCTCCAATAAGAAAGAGAGAGAAAGTGGAGAGAGTGAAAACCATTCATGGCCAAGGGAGGCCAAAGGCCTCTCCAAACACTAGGTTCATCTTCCCCCCATCAATTGGAGAAGATCAAAGGGTTTTCCAGGCTGTTAAGAAGCTGGATTCAGTGGGCTAAAGCCATGGCCGAAATTCACCTATAATGGCCATTAATGGTTTGAAGCCTACACCCTTCCTCTCCCCCATTTCACCATTTTAAAAGTTTCCCTAGGACAAGAGCATTCGTTTCCACCATCCCACTGAATAAAATGAGGGAGTTCATTATGTTGTTGTAAAGCATCGGAAAGTTCCACAGCCGGCCATGGCGCACCACCACCACAATTGCAGACAAGCTCGGTTAAAGGTCCTCCTCTACTCCTCTCTTCGTGGGCTAGATCCTTAGATATTTTAGGAGATAAATCGGGCTCAATTGAGACCGATTGTAGAAGAGATTTTTCTGAAATTTTCATGGATTTTCAACCTTGTGGGATTGCCGGAAACCGCTTCTCCGGCGGTCGTGCCGCCGCCCGGCAATAGCCCCCACCTCAACGAAGGTGGTGGCGGTGGTGGCCAGCCAGGGAGGCGGATGGGTGGCAGGGAAACATGGCTGGAAATAGCTCCAGGTTTGGCCAATCCCATCCCTTGGCTGGAGGAAGAAGATGACCAGGATCCCTCTGATTTGCTTTAAGATTTGTGCTGCATCATTTTATATTTAGTTTTTATTTTTTTGTATTTTTTATCCTGTTTACAAGGCTTTATTAAATTAAATATTAAAAATACCTAGGTTCACAAAAAGAACTTGTGTCCAACATTAAAATTGTAGCCCGTTAAGTTTAGTTTAATTTAAAATTTATTTCAACTAATTTGGGTAAGTGGTGTGACCACAGCACTCATTTTGGTGAGGTCTATACCAAGGCTAGACCAGAGATTATTTTTAGTGCCCCCATTAATCCAGCCATCCAAATGACTTTAAATTTTGTATAGTGGTCACTATTATCTATACCTAGAACATATCCAAAAATGGTAATTTTGAAATAACATTTTTTTATAGTTTTTGTAATTATTTTATAAACTATGATTAAATTAATTAAGGAACCTAATGACCTCCAATTGCTCCCAAATTTTGGTGAGAGGTTCTTGGCGTCATTATGGGCCTCTGTATAAATTTTCATCCCATTTGGTGATGGTTTGGTTTGGTTTTTAACAAACCCTAGCCTTTCCTTAAGAAGGGTAATTAGGTCATAGTACTCCTTGTGGGTTTAAGTGGTCAAGTCACCTCAACAGAGGCTGGGACTTTGACCACTAGTTTGATATGACTTTAGACACCCTCCCATGGATGATGGGGTGGGTTGGGATAGATTTGCCCAAGGATCCAAACTCAAACCCTAAGGAGGGGCTTTTGAGTGTTGTGAAGGGCATAGGGTCAAATGCCCTTGTGTGAACTTACAACTTGGCAGAAATAATTCTAGGAAAGCTCAAGTCCTCTGGTATGAATCTTAGAGGATTTGGAGATGGATGGACATCTCAAAACCCTAACCATTGCTTAGTGCATAATCACTTTTTGTATAGAATAAGCCACCAAAACTTACTAAAAAGGGTATGAAACTTAGGTAGCATGGACTCTAAGTTAGATAGGACCTCTGGTTACTTTATTGGAATTTTATGAGTAATATTATTTGCACCTCTTTTGTTATACATGATATGGCCCTAAATGGAATTTTATTTATTATGATCACATTGTACATTATAGACTCATGATATTTGGGCAGAAGATGCTTTAAGTCAAAATAATTATTCCTGAATTTTATTATAAATTTTAGTTAAATAACTTTAGTACTTTCCTCACAAGTTAAAAAAGGTGTAATTATGGTCAATAAATTATTTAGAGCCATTTACTTGTTGCTAAAATTGTGAAATTAGGTCTCTAATAATTTTAGGTCAATTACCACTTGGAGAAATTAATTCATGATTTTTAGATGAATATTTGCAGTACATACTTTACAAACCCATAAATTTTGGGAATTTGATGTATAATTTATTCAGAGCTTATTCCCTACTGAAAAATTAAGAATCTTGGTCAGTTGTGTTTGTAGGACATTAGTTGCATAAGGAAATTAATTCTTAATTTTTGCATGATTATTTTTTGTAATTACTTCATTAATATAGGAAAATAGGGCATATTACCAAAATAATTTTAAGGTCCTTAAGATACTAGAAAAATTGTTATATCTTGGATTTACAGTATTGATTAAGCCTAGTATTTATCATAATTATTTTAGGCATCTTGCATGACTTTATAGGGTACTTCATGTTCAAACTGGTGGCACCTGGATCTTTTGGGAAACATAAATAAAGACCAGATTAATTAGGAAAAACAAAATTTATTATATTTAGCCTAGTTAGGTCATGCTAGACCCCCATGATTTATCTTGAGGCATTTGGATGAATAATTGTAGTGCTACCTACTATGTACTTCATATCGTTAAGGATGGTCTGCATATAACAAACTACTGAAATTGTGCTAGAATATGAATTGGGCTATGGGTCGGAGTTAGTGGATTGCTGGGTATGAAAAGGTATAATGAGTTCATCATCGGGAGTTATAATGAGGAATAAAGAGGGGTTGATTAGTGTATGTTATGCTCGGGATCGACGAAACGTCGTCTTCCCTGTAGAGAGAGGAAGGGATCGGGTAATGGGTAATAAACAATAAAAGCAAGTGCCTTGCGAAAGAGAACAATGGGCTTCAGCTACAATCATAGTTCCTAGTGCCCTTTGAGAACCCTTCACTGGGTATGCCGGGGGCAGTCCTAGGCTAACCTAAACCATAGGAATAATAAATATTAAAGAGTAACTAGTATAACTAGGGGTTCACTTTCACACACACCGGTGTCTCAGGAAGATAGGGTGACTAGGATGTTCGGGCGGTAGGCTCGGTGGTTGTGGAAAAGGGCATGGTAGCCTGGTGAACCAATGGCTCGGTATATATTTGTGACGGGCAGGATAGCACGGGGATCTTTGGCTCGGTTGTTGGTTGTGACAGAAGGGATAGTCCGAGGAGCTTTTGCTCGGTGGATAATACATTAATATTGCATGTGCATAAGATATAAGGTGGTGGGTCTTCGGTATTGGAGAGTCGTCGCACCGACACAAGTATGTTGACTCAGCGGGTGTGATTTTAAACTTAGCCAAATAAAGTCTGGTGCGGCAGCCGGCAATAGTACGCAGGAGCTCCGCTTAGTGCACCAGCGTTGAGGCATACGATAGGTCTGACTGGTAGTGCTGATACCGGTTTAGAGGTGGGCGAGGCCCAACCCACCGCTTCCGTTTGCCACTACGGAGGTATCCTGGGAGGTTAGGCTCTAGAAAGGGGGAACTAAAGGTCTGTGTGCACAGAGTCGAGTGGGTGAGTTGCACTTGCATGATCACATCATAGCATATTTACATGTCATAGCATCATCATTACATATAACCCCTGACACCTATTGTATAAAGTGGTATGGAACGCTTTATACAAAAGGCCCTGCAAAACGAACCCTTAGCTTATAGGCTTACGTGAGCATGCTTATAAGTTTTGGTTATTTTCCTATGATAAATATTACTTGCTAGAAAACTGACACCTTATTGTATAAATTGGTATGGGACTTTTTATATGATAGGAGCCTTGCAGAAGATCCTTTAGCTTATGTGTTTTCATATAAGTTAAGGTTACATATTTCATGTTCTGTCGTTCATACTTTTACTACTGGTGCTTATTCTCATAGAACTGCTAGATTAGTTCCATCGCCGCCTGCTTATATTTGTTACTCTCCACCTTCATAGCTTCCCTTTCCTTCTCCCCGCTCGGTGCCTAGGAGCCATGGGGGAGGGGTGGGGGATGATAGGACTTTGTCTTTTAGACAAATGTTTTTCGGACTAAATCATTTTAGGGGATCGTGAAGCCGAACTTGGAGATGCAGCCCCAGAGGTCAGTGTGCGTGGAGACGGGATTGTCTAGAACCAGAGTTCAGACAGCTAGGACAGTGAGTCCCAATCGTTAGTAGTTGTTCTAGTTTTTCTTCCGCGATGAGTGACTTATAGTGAGGATTTAGATGTATCGGGCATGAGCCATATTTTCAGTACTTTATATATTAATGTTGTGGACACTCCCTTCGTGGAGATTTAATTTATATACATGTAATTCTGGTGGACTAGTTTTGAGTTCATTCTTACTCTTATACTTTATTCTACACTTCTGCGATCGATATGGCCGGCAAAATCGGCGTTTTATAGTGACGACCTTCCCGGACGTGTTGGTGTCACCGCAAAGCGGCGGTTCTGGGCCTAAGACCCCGGTGGTTTAAAGAAAATAAAAATGCGGTCTTACAAGTGGTATCTTAGGAAACCTCGATCGAAAGAGAAGTAGTCCACAAAAACCCTAGGCCACCCCCGCGTGAGCTTAGTTTGCGGACAAACTAGCAGCAGAAGCAGTGGTGGGCCCATAAGGGAAAAACACGTGTAAAAGTCCACTTTATCCCTTCCATTCATTCCATTTTTTTGTTAGCGAACAATTGGAATTCTTCTTTATAGCCTGCGGTAAACCCTTCCCCCAGTAGGGAACACCTATGGCTGCGAAAATCTCATCTTAATTCTCTAGTCAATGCATTAGACTCAACCCACTAGTACTCATAACTAACCACGACAACTTATAGTATGCCCTAGTCAAAAATAGACCTTGGGTATGAACATTATTAAGGTAAGGAGATACCCCAAAGAGAATAAAGGAAGAGTTTAACACGAGAATGACTACCTAAGCCATAAACTCAGGTGTCCCTATCAAGGATTTCTCAAACCGGTAGGACTGCCTTAGAGTTGAGACCAATAATTCATTAGCATAATGGTAAAAGACACATAGTCTTAAACCTCGAATCAGTAATAAGATTACTCAGAGACAACCACAAAGTTAACACATATCAGATAGGAATTCAAGTTCGAAAGAGACCTAGTTGGGATTGAGAACATTTTGACCTAGATAAGGTTGTCGTAATTGTGACTCGGAGGGTTTAAAGTATGGAGTATATCAACATGTTTCAGGTTGGAACCCCAAGTCGAAGATTGATGCCCTAGGGATTATACACCGAGCTAGGACAGATATAACATGGTAATACCAAAGATACTTAGCCCAAGGAAGGTAGGGGCTTATCTTTTGTTTATTGGGGGCTTGTCTTTTGTTTTTTGGGTAAAGTAGTCATAGATTTGGGTTTCCCTTAAACCTACTCTAGCAAACATTGCGTCGTAAATATATTGAAATTGGAGTAAACTGTATTCGATGCTACTCGGGCATATTCGTAGGGATAAGAATCTGATTGTGAAGTGGAGATTTTATAGAGCCGTTGTCTACCCATACAAATGAGAAATTTAATCACCTGAAGTATGGTGTATCTCAGAATATGTATCCCCGAAATAATAAAGGCATCATGGATTTTGTGACGCACAGTGAGGTGTGTTGGCTGGTATAGGTCAGTGCAAGAATTTTTGGGGAACTATTACATCCACTGCCCGAGTTAGAGTGGAAAAATCGAGGATAGACTGACCGAGGTAGCTTGGGTCACCCCGACCTGGAAGAAAAACTTCCGTGGGTGTTTCATGAGACTTGTGAGTTATTGTTCGCTATCATGGTGTGCTCAAGATGATCATGTCGAATCAGGATGGACAATGTACATCCAAGGAGAGAAGATCAATCCAGAATTACTTAGGCTCTCGGTCGACATTCAACACAACTCTCCACCCTCGCATGGAGGTGCAAGATTACACTTTCAGGGATCTAGGACGAGGATGAAAAGGAACTCGACTCGGAATTTTTGGAGAACCCAGATACCTAGGTGTGATTGATTCGAAATAGGATGTCGGAGGCCCAGGGCAGACCGACAAAATATTACGAGGTACGACATTGCTAAGTAGAGCTTTAGGATGGAGACTTTGTATTCCTTAAGATACGTCTGGTGCATGGAGTCTCGCGGGTATGTGGGTGGAAGAAACTCAGTCCGAGATATATGGGGCCTTACAGGATCCTGAAGCAGATCGGCCCCTTGGCTTATAGACTGGAGCTATCGCTAGAGTTAGTGGGATTGCACGACGTCTTCCACATCTCTTCACAACGGAGGGCTCTACTACGCCCTGAGCAGCTGAAATCCATAGCAGACGGCCCGGTGGCCTCAAATCGATCAGTCCGTATGGAGCCAATCAGGATCGATGACACGGCGGTGTGGGTCTTGCGGCGCAAGAAGGTCCCACTGGTCAAGGTCCTGTAGACGAATCGTGGGCAGGTTCGTCTACAGGAGGAGCATACCTGGGAGCCACCAGATCTAATGCAATAGAGGTACCCAGATCCTCCGAGTAAAGTATACATTCTGTAAGACTCCAATTTTTTTTAAACAACACCAGGGTCTTAGGCCAAGAACCGCCGCTTGCGGTGACACCTTCACGCCCTGAAGGGTCATCACCGTGAAACGCCAATTCTGCCGGCCGATTCAATCACAGAAAAGCAATAAAAGTAGAGTAGACTCAAGTGAGGTAAAAACTCTAACCAAAAGTCCACAATAAAATCACATCAGAGTAATAATATCTCCATGAAGGGAGAGTCTACAAAATATAAATGTACTGAAAATAAGGGGCTTAAGCCCGATACATCAAATCCTCACTACATAGTCACTCAAGCAGAAGCAAAATAAAACACTACTAAGGTCAGGGACTCACAGTCCCAGCTGTCTGAACTCCTGAGCTAGACTGCCCTATCTCCAAACGGGCCGACCTCCGGGGATGCGCCTCCATGCTGGGCTCCACGTTCCCCTAAATGATGTGGTTCGAAAACCAATAGTCTATAAGACTAAGTCCTATCATCCCCCACCCCTTCCCCCATGGTCCCTAGGCACCGAGCGGAGAGGAAGAAAGGGGAGGACTTGAAGGTGGAGAGTAATAAAGAAACAGATGACAGCGGACCTATACTAGCAATTTTATAGTACATATGGCAGAAAAGTAAAGTATGAAAAGTAACCTTAATTTATGTATGGAAACGCATAAGCCAAGGGATCTTTTGTAGGGCTCCCATCGTATAAAGAGTCCCATACCAATTTATACGTTGGGGTGTCGGTTATTAACAGCAATATATAAATATAAAGAATTTGACCTTAATTTATAAACTTTCCCACACAAGCTTATAGACCAAGGGGTCATTTTGCAAGTCCCAATGTGTAAGCATCCTGTACCACTTATACAATAGGTGTCAAGGGTTATATGCAATGATTATGCTATGACATGCTAGTGGGTATGAATATGAACATGCAAGTGCAACTTTCACCCACCCGACTCTGTGTACACAGACCTTTAGTTCCCCCTTTCTGGAGCCGTAACCTCCCAGGATACCTTCGTAGTTGCAGACGAAAGCGGTGGGTTGGACCTCACCCACCTCTAAACCAGTAAAGCACTACCGGTCATACCTATCGTACGCCACAATGCTTTGTGCACGAAGCAGACTCCTACGTACTCTTGCCGGCTGGCGCACCGGACTTCTATTGGCGAAGTGTTAACCACACTTGTCGAGTCAGCGTATTGGTGTCGGTGCATCGACCCTCCAATACCGAAGACCCACGACCTTAACCTTTTCTTTTCTTTTCTTTATTCACATGCAATATTTAACATGTCCAACAACTGATCCAAAGCTCCACGGACCAAACTGTCTGACTAAAAACTAACCGAGCCGAAGCTCTCCGGACCAAACTTTCCGTCTCAAAACTAACTGAGCCGAAGCTACCAATAATCTTCCTGTACTAATAGTGTTTGTGAAATGTGGAACCCTAATTACTAAGTTACTCTTTCTGTTTGTTAATAGAGTTTACGTTAACCCAGGACTTGTCCCCAGCATACCCCATGAAGGGCTCTCAAAGGGCACTAGGAACTATGATGGCAGCTGAAGCCCATCGTTCCCTTTCACAAGACACTTATTTTTATTGGTTGATTCCATGTACCCATTCCCTTCTCATATTATAGTAGGCTAATCCTAGGGTGATTTTGACTCTTCCTCTCCTCGGGGAAGACGATCTTTCATCGAACCCGAGCACCTCTAAACTCTAGCCCAACAACTTCTCACTACTCTTCTTATCCTTCTATGGTGAACTCATCCACATCTATCCAACCCAACAAAATGACTAACTACTACACCATGTCCAATCATATCCTATCGCAATTAACCCAATTAGCTAAATGCAGACCAACCTAGGCTATATGTCGAACCGGATAGGAGATAATCCAAATAATCATCCAAATGCCCTAAATTATTTACCAGAGACTTATCATGGCACAAATAGACTAAATACAGAAAATTGTAATTTTCCTAATTTATCTGGCATTTAATTAATTTCCTTAAAGCTTCCAAGGGCTACTAGTTTGAACATGAACTACCCTAAGTACTCATGCAAGATGCCTAACAAAATTATGATAAATATTAGGTTAACTCAGTAATGTAAATCCAAGGTATCATAATTTTACTAGCATCTAAGGGGCCTTAAAACTATTTTAGAAATAATTTCTATCTTTCATTATTAATGAATCAAGTACAGAAAATTGTCATCCAAAAATTATGAATTAATTATATTGAGCTAATACAACTCTAATAACATCATTGGCCAAGTTTCATAATTTTTCAATAGGTATTAAACTCTGAATAAAATAATTATAAAAAATCTCAATATTATGGACTTGTAAGGAAAGTACTGTAATCAACCCTCTAAAAATTATGAATAAATTCCTACAAACATATTTTGGCCTTAAATCATTTGTTCCTAAGTCTCATAATTTTTCAATAGATATATCATCTATGAATAATTTTATACCACCAAAGCCCCTTTTTAACATTTGTGCATGATGTACTAGATTTGATCAATCAAAAATTATACTAAAAATTAGTGGCAACAATTTTAACCTAATACATTCACTGCCAAAGTTTCATGGGGTTTCAATGAAAAGAATGATTTTTAATAAATAAAATAGTATTTAGGGCTATATCATACCTAACAAATGAAGTACCAAAAATATTGCTCATAAAATTCCAGTAAAATTACTAAGGGTTCTTTCTACTTTAGAACTCATGGTCCTTAAGTTTCACACCCTTTTGATGATTTATATTGGCTTGAGTTATACAAAGATGATTCTACCCTAACACTAGGGTTGGGGTTTTGAGGTATCTACCTACCCCAAAATTCTCTAAGACTCCTTCCAGAGGGCTTAGGTTACACTACCTTCAACTCTATTGAGTTACAAGGTCATACAAGGGTATTTGCCCTTATGCCCTTCACATCACCCAAAGCCCTTCCTTAGGGTTTGAGTTTGAAACCTAGGGTAAATCAACCCTAAATCACACCATTTTCCTTAAGAGGATGACATTATTCATACTAAGTCAATGTCCAAAACCCCAGCCTCTATTGAGGTGAGTTGACCACTCCAAACTCATGGTGCACTTTTTAATCAAAAATACCTCCTTAAGGCCAAACTAGGGTTTGGTGATTCCCTAACTAAACTCATCCAAATGAGTTGAAATTTTGTACAGAGATAGGAACTAATACCAGGGACCACTCACCAAAATTTGGGAGGGTTTGGAGGTCATTAGACCACTTAATTAAAATACCCTAGCATTATTAAATAAAAATAAAAACTTTAGGCACGGTATCTCCAAACAAATCCTATTTTTGGACAGACCCTAGGTATAGCTATGTTAAACCACCTGACCAAATTTCATGTCATTTGGACAAGGGATGAAGGGTGGGCATCCATTTGAATCTCAGGACAGCCCTAGGTACAGGTCCCACCAAAATGGGTGCCCTGGTCCAACCAGAGGTCCAAATTAGTCCAAATAAATTTTGATTAAAGTAGACACTTAGGGCTACAAAGTTCATGTTGGTGACTTTTACATCAGAGGGGCCTAAGTATTTTATTTATTTAATTTAAAGTAACCCAAAATATGTGACAGAAAAATTAAATAAAACTAATTAATAAATTCTATAGCACTAATCCTAATCCATGAAACCGACGGAATCGGTTCATCCTCAAGCTTCAACCGACGGCCCAGATTTGCCCGTCCTGGGCTGACTTGCGGGCTGGTTTCCCGGCCACCCGTCCACTTCCCCGGCCGGCCACCGCAACCACCTCCTTCGTGGATGTGGTGGCAACCCTCAGCCGGCGGCACGACTGCCGAAGACGCCTATTCCGGCGATTCTACCAAGCTAACTTTTGGCCGAAAACCATGAAAACTTTGATTTGGATCGGGCTTAATTGAGCCCGAACTTTGGCCCTAATGATTGCTATGAACTATCCATGGGAAAAGAAGTGGAGGAGGACCTTTTCGGCGGTCTGAAGATGAGAGGAGCGGCGGGACACCATGGACGATGGCGGCGGCGCTCGGCTTCTACAACAGCATAGTGGGACGGCTTGATCCTTCCAGGTGAGAGTTCGAAAATGCTTCCCTCTACCCATTGATGATGTTTAAATGGTCAATTGGGGAGGGGGGCGGCTGGTTCTTCAATGCCCATCAAAGCACCATTAAAGACATGGGCTCGGGTTGAGAGTAGGGGGCTGAACCTACCTCTTGGTGGCTGGGAAATGGCTAGAATCACTCCTATTCCCTAGAGGAGTTGATTGCAGCCATAAAGGGTGGTTGTTGGCCTCCTTTGGCCGATTCCCACACCATTCCTCCTCTTCCCAATTCTCCTTCTCCACCATTATCATGAAATGAAGCTCCTTTCTCTCTCCTAGTCACCAAGTTGACTGGTCAACTCCATAGGATATGTGCAGCCAATTTAATCATAATAATTATGAAAAATATAGTTAGCCGAAGGGAAAAAATGGTTTGAGCTTTGGTTAGCCCAATTGGGCTAATTTGATCTATTTCAAGGATTGAGTTGACCTTGGTCAAATTGACCATTTGGGTTGACCCTAATGAGTCATTGGTGACCCATTGGACTCCCCTAAGGTGTAACACCCCTATCCGTCACATAGTATATAACAGTAGGTCCGGCCGGGGCCCGACGCCATATACTACGGACAGACCGGTTGGTTACGCGTTGAAACCATACAACCAGACACCAACGTCCTACACAGAGTCATTCTAGCGGAAGCAATTTATTAATTTGTGCAAATACACGAACCCTGCCAAGCAAGAATGTCCACTACTAAACAACAATAGGAATGAATAATACAAAAGTACCGGCCTTATGGCCTTACAATGTTTGCTTAACAAAACATGTCTTACATACTTCGGCTCGCAGGCTGGCCATACATGAAATAAACGGAAAGCATAAAAGGGTTAGGCCTTCGAGGGCCAGCACCGCAACATGGGCTTTAGCCCGCTATTTTCCGCTCGGCTCCGCAGCACCTGCAAGCACAAACCACCGCCCGGTGGCAAACAAAAGCAACGATCAGCTATGCTGACCAAACTATAACGATCCCACCCCCAAAATCGGGGCGGCGATGCTCTTTCCCTGCACTTTATTAGTATAGGCAATAAATTAGTGTGAACACACATCATCACAGGCGTAGGCTCGCACGGCCACACACCTCGAGCACATAGGGCACATTCACGGCGAACCGGCCAACGTCACGTCAATTCAAGCCATAGACGTTCCCGTTCCACCACCGCCTCTTGGACGGCCAACCATATGAGCATTTTGCCTTCCTGGCCTTGGTCACGGCAATTTAAGCCATAGACCGCCGAAGACTCTCATCCATGCCAACGGTCTGACCGAACGACATAGACTGGGTACGGTTCCGCCTGACCCGTGCTCATATCGCAACGGCAATTTAAGCCATATGCGCAGGTCAAGACTCACTGAGTCCCGTTTCCACCACAATAATCACATAACCCGGTTATGTTCACGTTGGCTCCCCGGCCATCGTGTTGGCAAAACTCGCTTTTGCCCAGTTTTTCCGGGTGCACCTTGGAGTTAATCTCCAAGGCTCCCTGATGCAATCTACCACGTAGAAAACCCGAAAATCGCCCAAACATCCGGAGTCTTCCCCGGTTCAAATGCAATGCAACATCACCGATCCGGCTCTACTTGTCCGGATAGGCTTCACACACAATGCCTATGTCCGTTTTCGCATACGAACTCTACACAAGGGGGACTTTACATATCTACCCCAAGGAACGCTCCAACTCTTCGCTCACTCGCGAGAGAGGGCTTCCTATGCAAAGGGAAAAAGGGGCTTCACATGCCCAAGGATGAGAAATCGTTACCCTTACATTCTTCCGCGGCGCCATCGAAAACTATGCGGTTGGAAAGCACCGCAACGGCGTCACCTCCGCGGATCTGGACTCGGATCGCGATTCGGAGCTCCGAAGCTCCTCCGACGGCCGGATCTTGGACTCCTCCTTCCTCCTTGCTCTCCCTTCTCTCTAAACTCTTAGAGAGAGAATGGCTAAAGAAAATGAGGGTTCCCAACCCTAAATCCCGGCTAAAACCACCCAGGAGCAGCCCCCATCGTCGGATCCAAAGTCAAGGAAACGAACAAACAAGATTACATCTGAAATCATAAAATCTGGGCCGAACACGGGTTGCAACACGACCGTGTGCCTGGCCGTGTCACCCATTCACCGTCTCGATCGATACGAAAAACCAGCACACGGCCTTTGACACGGCCTCTGACACGCCCGTGTCACCTGCAACACGCCCGTGTCGGGACCCGTGTCACGCCCCCCATGTACAGTCAACCACACTTCGCAGTCAGAGAGGTACACGGCCTTGTGACACGGCATCAGACACGCCCGTGTTTTGACACGCCCGTGTTTGTGCCCGTGTCACGGCCCGTGTACCACACTTGCAAATTCCCTCGAGTGACACGGCCTGGGACACGCCCGTGTCCTAGGCCGTGTTCTACAACTAGACGATCGTCGACCGCCAAAGCGTCGACCGCACGACCAGTGGCCGAACACGCCTGTGTCACGCCCGTGACACGCCCGTGTCACGCCCGTGTCACGCACGTGACACGCCCGTGACACCTGCTCCAAAATTCAGACTGGGCTTAAAACATCACCCGTCCCTCTTTTGAGTTTCGGGGTGTTACATAAGGTCTAGGTAGGGTTGGGTAGGGTTTACTTGGCACCTTGGAGGTCACTTGACCCTTGGTAATGACACTTTGACCACTTTGGGCTAGAGTTGACTTGGGTCAACTTGGCCCCTAGGACTGAACACAATGTGTCCTTGGTGACCCATTTACACCACTTTAGGTCTAGAAAGGCCTGGGCAGGGTTCGTTGGGCACATTTGAGGCCAACTTCCCTTATTTAGGACACCTTGCCCAATTTAGGCCTTTAGTGGTCCTAGGTCAAATTGGCCATTTTGGGTCGACTCTAATGGACCCTAAAGGCACTAGTGGAACCTATAATAGGCTAGTGATGTTATGGTGGGGTCACAGAGTCCTGGTGAAGCCCTAAGGTCAATCCCTAGGTTTGGTGATGAGGTTTTGCCATTGGCAGACCAAAGTGATCCTCACCTTGGCCTTTGATTACCTGACCCTTTTTAGCTTCCTAGGGTTTTGTCATGACCTAGTCATGTCCCAAAACAATTCTTAGGGGTCTAGTTGGAAATGGGATGTTACAAATCCCAATAAACAAAACAAAGATTTCGTCCCCGAAATCAAGGTTAAGCCTACGGGGGCTCCTATCAAAGAAAAGAAGCTTGTAACATCCCATGAGAAGTGAAAGATTACATCACGACGCCATGTTTGCTAAGTGTGGTTTAAAGGGAAGCTCAAATCTATGACTAATTCGCCCAATTGGCAAAGTCTAGACCCCAATAAACAAAAGGTTAGCCCCTACTCTTGAAACTCTAGTCCTACTAGTTTAGAACAGGAAGGTAAATCGAACATCCTGAGAGGTTGTGAGGTATACCTGGCTAAACAGCTCTGGATAATTTTTTCGCATCAGGTCCTGCGGTTCCCAGGTATGCTCCTCCTGGCCATGGTTCCTCCAGAAGACTTTGACTAACGGAACCTTCCTGCGATGCAAGATCTGTACTCCTCTATCATCGACCCGAACCGGCTCCAAGTGAACTGACCGGTCTGAAGCTACTGGCCCATCTGTGGTCGAAATCTGTTGCTCTGGGCGGAGTAGAGCCCTCCTAAGTGAAGAAATAAGGAACACGTCGTGTAAGCCTGGCAATTCCGGTGGTAACTCCAACCTATAAGCTAGGGGCCTGACCCGCTCTAGGATCCTGTAAGGGCCCATATACCTAGGGCTGAGCTTCTTCTTCCGACCACGCACTCGTGAAACTCCGTGCATGGGCCGGATCTTTAAGAAAACCTAGTCACCCACCTGAAACTCTACCTGACGGTGTCGGGCGTCATAGTACTTAGCCTGTCGGCTTTGCGCTTCCAGCATTCTGTCACGTATCAGTCTCACCTGAGCCTCGGTGTCTTCGACAAAATCCAATCCCAACACCTTCAGATCCTCGTCCTGAATCCATGAAAGTGGAGTCCTGCATCTCCTTTCCGTACAAGGCTTCATAAGGAGCCATCTTTATGCTGGACTGGTTACTGTTGTTATAGGAGAACCCGACTAGTGGTAAAAGCTTCTCCCAAGGTTCGTTTTGATCCAAAATGCATAGCCTTAGGAGGTCCTCCAATGTCCGGTTGGTGCGTTCTGTCTGCCCATCCGTCTGGGGATGAAAAGTTGTGCTGAAGGTCAGTCACGTGCCTAAGTAAGTCTGCACGGATCTCCACTCCCTGGATGTGAACCGACCATCCCGATCCGATATGATCGTCCTGGGCACCCCGTGGTAATGAATGAACTGCTCTACGAATCTCCGAACCACCAGGATGTCTGTCACAGACTCCTTGACCTCCGTCATCTCAAATAGAATCTGATAAACCTCCTCTCCCTACAAATGGGCCTTAACGGCCTGTACTAAAGATAAGAGTATACGAGAGGCAGGTCTTATACATTCGATGACAATGAAAGAGTCCCCGTACCTCATGGTAATCTTCTTTACTTGGCAATCAATCTGGGCCATGTTCCAGTGCAGCCATACCATGCCCAGGATCAAGTCGTAGTCCGTCAACCTCAAAAGCGTTGCTAGAGCCTCAAACGCCTTTCCACCGATTTCTACCTCCATGTTGTAGTGGTCCGAGGTAAGGAGTTCAGATCCATTGGGTAGTCGCACTCTCATCTCCGAGCCCGTGAATCACTCCACGCCTTCCAATCCTTCTATGAATGTCTCTGACACGAAGGAGTGAGAAGCTCCGGTATCGAAAAGCGTGCAGGCAGGCTTGCCGCTGATGAAGACTATACCTGGGGTGGTTAAATATCTTAGGATTCTATAACGAGTTTTTCTTTCCTATTTATTATATCTAGTGCAGTTCTACAAATTTGTCAACTGAGAAAGGGGGAATTCTTTTAAAACAATTAAACATCTTGGCGTACCCACTATGACCTGCTCTAGGTTCCGAGGCTGCACAAGGTCCAAAGCATACACCTGCTCCCTTTCTTGTCTATGATCTCCCCCCTGGTATCCACGTCCTCGACCACGACCTCGGCCTCCAAAATACTCCGCTGGTTGGGCAGCCGGTTGAGCTGGTGGGGGTGCCCCTCTCATAGGGCAATTTCTACGGATTTGCGCAACCTGATGGCAGTGGAAGCACTCTGGCAGGGGATATGCCATTCCTCCGGGTCTCTGGCCCTCCCGTGTCTGAAGAGGTGGTGGAGCCACCACCACTAGCTCCCTTGTTTCCTGTCTTGCCTCCTGACGAGGCTGGTCCTCGACCCTTCTCCCGTCTGTGATACAGGATCGTCTCTGATCGTTCCTTGCTCCTCGACCCTGATCCTCCGCTGGCCATTTCCGGCCCCGAGTAGCTTGCCAATCAGCCTCTATCCTCTTTGCCATCTCTAATATCCGAGGTATTGTCCCGTTAGATACAAACAGTAGGGCCTCCCTCAAGTCCTCCCACAGGCCCTTATAGAACCTCTTGATGTATCCTGCCTCATCCAGCTGATAGGACTCTGCAAACCGGGCTAAATGGTTGAACTCCTGGTGGTACTCTGTCACTGTCTTATTGCCCTGCTTCAGCTGTAGGAACCTGTCCTCCAGCTCATCCTTAGCCGACTGTGGAACAAAATGCTCCTGTAACGCGGCCCTGAACTCTCCCAAGTAATCTTTGCAATCTCCATATCTGCAAAAGTCATGTCCAGCGACGTCTTCCACCATATCTTGGCATGAGACTCCAAGCAAGAGACCACCAATGGCACTCTGTCCTCCCAGGGGCACTGTATTCCGGTCAACATCTCATACATAATGCCCAGCCATTCTTCTGTCCGGACAGCTGACTCTGTCCCTAAGTAGGATGGGGGAGAGAGTCCTTGGAAGATGCTCAGCCAGTTGGCCCCCGGGTTTGGCCGCGGGACCGGAACCTGCTGAGCCCTGAAAGCCTCCAGAATGGCTGTCAGAGTCTGCCCCATCTCTGACTGCAGGAACGGAGTGGGGACTGGGGGAGGTGGTGCAACATTCGGAGTCTGCTGCAATCCGCCCTGTGGTGTAGGCTGTGCTGGAGGTTGCATATCAAAAACCATTTGTAAGCAATTGACTTAAGCCTAATTAGTAGTGGACAATTACATGTGATTCCCCACAAGGGCACACCACGCTTCCGCTGCTTAGTTTGTCCCCAAACTAAACCTGCGCGGGGGTGACCCAGGGATTTGTGGACTGCTACTTTTCCGATCGAGGTTCCTCTGATACCACTTGTAAGACCCCCCCCCCTTTTTAAACAACACCGGGGTCTTAGGCCCAGAACTGTTGCTTGCGGTGACACCTTCATGCCCTGAAGGGTCATCACCGCGAAATGCCGATTCTGCCGGTCGATTCGATCACAGAAAAGCAACAAAAGTAGAGTAGACACAAGTGAGGTAAAAACTCTAACCAAAAGTCCACAATAAAATCACATCAGAATAATAATATCTCCACGAAGGGAGAGTCCACAAAATATAAATGTACTGAAAATAAGGGGCTTAAGCCCGATACATCAAATCCTCACTACATAGTCACTATGGAGGAAGCAAAATAAAACACTACTAAGGTCAGCGACTCACAGTCCCAGCTATATGAACTCCTGAGCTAGACTACCCAATCTCCAAACGGGCCGACCTCCAGGGCTGCGCCTCCATGCTGGGCACCACGATCCCCTAAATGATGTGGTTTGAAAACCGTTAGTCTATAAGACTAAGTTCTATCATCCCCCACCCCTTCACCTATGGCCCCTAAGCACCGAGCGGAGAGGAAGAAAGGGGAGGACTTGAAGGAGGAGAGTAATAAAGAAACAGATGACATCGGACCTATACTAGCAATTTTATAGTACATGTGGCAGTAAATTAAAGTATGAAAAGTAACCTTAACTTATGTGTGGAAACGCATAAGCCAAGGGATCTTCTGCAGGGCTCCCATCATATAAAGAGTCTCATACCAATTTATACGTTGGGGTGTCGGTTATTAACAGCAATATATATATAAAGAATTTGACCTTAATTTATAAACTTTCCCACACAAGCTTATAGACCGAGGGGTGGTTTTGCAAGTCTCATTGTGTAAGCGTCTGATACCACTTATATAATAGGTGTCAGGGGTTATATGCAATGATTATGCTATGACATGCTAGTGGGTATGAATATGAACATGCAAGTGTAACTCACCCACCAGACTCTGTGTACACAGACCTTTAGTTCCCCCTTTCTGGAGCCGTAACCTCCGAGGATACCTCCGTAGTGGAAGACAGAAGCGGTGGGTTGGGCCTCGCCCACCTCTAAACCAGTAAAGCACTACCGGTCAGACCTATCGTACGCCTTAACGCTTGGTGCACTAAGCGGACTCCTGCGTACTCTTGCCGGCTGGAGCAGCGGACTTCTGTTGGCGAAGTGCTAACCACACTTGCCGAGTCAGCGTATTGGTGTCAGTGCATCGACCCTCCAATACGGAAGACCCACCACCTTAACCTTTTTTTCTTTTCTTTATGCACATGCAATATTTAACGTGTCCAACAACCGAGCCAAAGCTCCGTGGACCAAACTGTCCGACTTAAAACAAACCAAGCCAAAGCTCTCCGGACCAAACTATCCATCTCAAAACTAACCGAGCTGAAGCTCCCAGCAATCTTCCTGTGCTAATAGTGTTTGTGAAATGTGGAACCCTAATTACTAAGTTACTCTTTCTGTTTGTTAATACATTTTACGTTAACCCAGGACTGCCCCCGGCATACCCCGTGAAGGGCTCTCAAAGGGCACTAGGAACTATGATGGTAGTTGAAGCCCATCGTTCCCTTTCGCAAGGCACTTATTGTTATTGGTTGATTCCCTTTACCCATTCTCTTCTCGTATTACAGTAGGCTAATCCTAGGGTGATTTTGACTCTTCCTCTCCTTGAGGAAAACGATCTTTCGTCGAACCCGAGCACCTCTAAACTCTAGCCCAACCACTTCTCACTACTCTTCTTATCTTTCTATGGTGAACTAATCCACATCTATCCAACCCAGCAAAATGACTAACTCCTACACCATGTCCAATCATATCCTATCGCAATTAACTCTATTAGCCAAATGCAGACCAACCTAGGCTATATGTCGAACCGGATAGGAGAAAATCCAAATAATCATCCAAATGCCCTAAATTATTTACTAGAGACTTATCATGGCACAAATAGACTAAATACAGAAAATTGTAATTTTCCTAATTTATCTGGCATTAAATTAATTTCCTTAAAGCTTCCAAGGGCTACCAGTTTGAACATGAACTACCCTAAGTACTCATGCAAGATGCCTAACAAAATTATGATAAATATTAGGTTAACTCAGTAATGTAAATCCAAGGTATCATAATTTTTCTAGCATCTAAGGGGCCTTAAAACTATTTTAGAAATAATTTCTATCTTTCATTATTAATGAATCAAGTATAGAAAATTGTCATCCAAAAATTATGAATTAATCAGAGGGGCCTAAGTTTATGTTAGTGACCTTTTCATCAGAGGGGCCTAAGTATTTTATTTATTTAATTTAAAGTAACCTAAAATCTGTGACAGAAAAATTAAATAAAACTAATTAATAAATTCTATAGCACTAATCCTAAAGCATGAAACCGACAGAATCGGTTCATCCTCAAGCTTCAGCCGACGGCCCATATTTTCCCATCCTGGGCTGACTTGCGGGCTGGTTTCCCGGCCACCTGTCCACTACCCCGGCCGGCCACCGCCACCACCTCCTTCGTGGATGTGGTGGCTACACTCAGCCGGCTGCACAGCCGCCGGAGACGCCTATTCCGGCGATTCTACCAAGCTAACTTTTGGTCAAAAACCATGAAAACTTCGATTTGGATCGGGCTCAATTGAGCCCGAACTTTTGCCCTAGTGATTGCTATGAACTATCCATGGGAAAAGAAGTGGAGGAGGACCTTTCCGGCGGCCTGAGGGCGAGAGGAGCGGCGGGACACCATGGACGACAGTGGCGGTGCTCGGCTTCTACAATAGCATAGTGGGATGGCTTGCTCCTTCCAGGTAAGAGTTCAAAAATGCTTCCCTCTGCCCACTGATGATGTTTAAATGGTCAATTGGGGAGGGGGAGGCTGGTTCTTCAATGCCCATCAAAGCACCATTAAAGACATGGGCTCGGGTTGAGAGGAGGGGGCTGAACCTACTCTTGGTGGCCGGGAAACGGCTGGAATCAACTCCTATTCCCTAGAGGAGTTGATTGCAGCCATAAAGGGTGGTTGTTGGCCTCATTTGGCCGATTCCCACACCATTCCTCCTCTTCCCAATTCTCTCTCTCCACCATTATCATGAAATGAAGCTCATTTCTCTCTCCTAGTCACCAAGTTGACTGGTCAACTCCATAGGATATGTGTAGACAATTTAATCTTAATAATTATGAAAAATATAGTTAGCCTAAGGGGAAACATAGTTTGAGCTTGGGTTAGCCCAATTGGGCTAATTTGATCTATTTCAAGGATTTAGTTGACCTTGGTAAAAATTGACCATTTGGGTTGACCATAATGAGTCATTGGTGACCCATTGGATTCCCCTAAGGTCTAGGTAGGGTTGGGTAGGGTTGACTTGGCACCTTGGAGGTCACTTTACCCTTGCTAAGGGAACTTTGACCACTTTGGGGCTAGAGTTGACTTGGGTCAACTTGGCCTCTAGGACTGAACCCAATGTGTCCTTGGTGACCCATTGACACCACTTTAGGTCTAGGAAGGCCTGGGCAGGGTTGGTTGGGCACATTTGAGGCCAACTACCCTTAGTTAGGACACCTTGCCCAATTTAGGCCTTTGGTGGTCCTAGGACAAATTGGTACTAGGTTAAAGGTCCTCCTCTACTCCTCTCTTCATGGGCTAGATCCTTAGATATTTTAGGAGAGAAATCGGGCTCAATTGAGCCCGATTGGAGAAGAGATTTTTCTGAAATTTTCATGGATTTTCAACCTTGTGGGATCGCAGGAAACCGCTCCTCCGGCGGCCGTGTCGCCGCCCGGCGATAACCCCCACCTCAATGAAGGTGGTGGCGGTGGTGGCCGGCCAGGGAGGTGGATGGGTGGCTGGGAAACATGGCTAGAAATATCTCCAAGTTCGGCCAATCCTAGCCCTTGGCTGGAGGAAGAAGATTACCAGGATCCCTCTGATCTGCTTTAAGATTTGTGCTGCATCATTTTATATTTAGTTTTGATTTTTTTGTATTTTTTGTCCTGTTTACTAGGCTGTATTAAATTAAATATTAAAAATACCTAGGTTCACTTAAAGAAAAGGTGTCCAACATGAAAATTGTAGCCCGTGAAGTTCAGTTTAATTTAAAATTTATTTCAACTAATTTGGGAAATGGTTTGACCACAACACTCATTTTGGTGTGGTCTATACCTAGGCTTGACCAGAGATTATTTTGAGTGCCCCCATCAATCCAGCCATCCAAATGACTTGAAATTTTGGATAGAGGTCACTATTATCTATACCTAGAACATATCCAAAAATAGAAATTTTTGGATAACATTTGTCTATAGTTTTTGTAATTATTGCATAAACCATGATTAAATTAATTAAGGAACCTAATGACCTCCAATTGCTCCCAAATTTTGGTGAGAGGTTATTGGGGTCATTATGGGCCTCTGTATATATTTTCATCCCATTTGGTAATGGTTTGGTTTGGTTTTTAACAAACTCTAGCCTTGCCTTAAGAAGGGTAATTAGGTCATAGTACTCCTTGTGGGTAGAGGCTGGGACTTTGACCACTGGTTTATATGACTTTAGACACCTTCCCATGGATGATGGGGTGGGTTGGGGTAGATTTTCCCTAGGATCCAAACTCAAACCCTAAGGAGGGGCTTTTCAGTGTTGTGAATGGCATAGGGTCAAATGCCCTTGTGTGAACTTGCAACTTTATAGAAATAATGCTATGGTAGATCAAGTCCTTTGGTATGAATCTTAGAGGATTTGGAGATGGATGTGCATCTCAAAACCCTAACCCTAGCTTAGGTCATAATCACTTTTTGTATAGAATAAGCCACCAAAACTTACTAAAAGGGTGTGAAACTTAGGTAACATAGACACTAAGTTAGATTGGACCTCTGGTGAATTTAGTGGAATTTTATGAGTAATATTATTTGCACCTCCTTTGTTATACATGATATGACCCTAAATGGAATTTTATTTATTATGATCACATTGTATATTATAGACTCATGAAATTTGGACAAAAGATGTTTTAAGTAAAAATAATTATTCCTTAATTTTATTATAAATTTTAGTTTAATAACTTTAGTACTTTCTTCACAAGTTTAAAAAGGTGCAATTATGGTCAATAAATTATTTAGAGCCATTTACTTGTTGCAAAAATTGTGAAATTAGGTCTCTGATAATTTTAGCTCAATACCCACTTGGAGAAATTAATTCATGATTTTTGATGACAATTTGAAGTACATACTTTACAAACCCATAAATTTTGGGAATTTGATGTATAATTTATTCAGATCTTATTTCATACTAAAAAATTAAGAATCTTGGTCAGTGGTGTTGGTAGGAAATTAGTTGCATAAGGAAATTAATTCTCAATTTTTGGATGATTATTTTTTGTACTTACTTCATTAATATAGGAAAATAGGGCATATTACCAAAATAATTTTAAGGTCCATAAGATACTGGAAAAATTGTTATATCTTGGATTTACAGTATTTATTAAGCCTAGTATTTATCATAATTATTTTAGGCATCTTGCATGACTATATAATGCACTTCATGTTCAAAATGGTGGTACCTAGATCTTTTGGGAAAAATAAATAAAGGCCAGATTAATTAGGAAAAATATAATTTACTGTATTTAGCCTAGTTAGGTCATGATAGACCCCCATGATTTATCTTGAGGCATTTGGATGAATAATTATAGTGCTACCTACTATGTACTTCATATCGCTAAGGATGGTCTGCATATAACAAACTACTGAAATTGTGCTAGAATATGAATTGGGCTATGGGTCGGAGTTAGTGGATTTGCTGGTTATTATAAGGAATAATGAGTTCATCATCGGGAGTTATAATGAAAAATAAAGAGGGGTTGATTAGTGTAGGTGGTGCTCGGGGTCGACGAAACATCGTCTTCCCTGTAGAGAGAGGAAGAGTCTTAATATGCTAGTGTTAGATCCAAAGTAATATAAAAGGGATCGTGTAATGGGTAATAACCAATAAAAGTAAGTGCCTTGCGAAAGAGAACGATGGGCTTCAGCTATCATCATAGTTCCTATTACCCTTTTAGAAACCTTCACCGGGTATGCCGGGGGCCGTCCTGGGCTAACCTAAACCATAGGAATAATAAATGTTAAAGAGTAACTAGTATAACTAGGGGTTCACTTTCACACACTACGGTGTCTCGGGAAGATATGGTGACTAGTATGTTCGAGCGGTAGGCTCGGTGGTTATGGAAAAGGGCAGGGTAGCCTGGTGAGCCAATGGCTCGGTAGATATTTGTGAAGGGCAGGATAGCCCGGGGAGCTTTGGCTCGGTTGTTGGCTGTGACAGATGGGATAGTCCGGGGAGCTTTGGCTCGGTGGATAATACATTAATATTGCATGTGCATAAGATATAAGGTGGTGGGTCTTCGGTATTGGAGAGTCGTCGCACCGACACAAGTACGTTTACTCGGCAGGTGTGATTTTACACTTAACCAAATAAAGTCTGGTGCGCAAGACGACAATAGTACATAGGAGCTCCGCTTAGTGCACCAGCATTGAGGCGTATGATAGGTCTGACTGGTAGTGCTGATACCAGTTTAGAGGTGGGCGAGGCCCAACCCACCGCTTCCGTTTGCAACTATGGAGGTATCCTGGGAGGTTAGGCTCCAGAAAAGGGAACTAAAGGTCTGTGTGCACAGAGTCGGGTGGGTAACTTGCACTTGCATGATCACATCATAGCATATTTGCATGTCATAGCATCATCATTGCATATAACCCCTGACACCTATTGTATAAAGTGGTATGGGATGATGTATACAATAGGCCCTGCAAAACGACCCCTTAGCTTATAGGCTTGCGTGAGCATGCTTATAAGTTATGGTTATTTTCCTATGATAAATATTGCTTGCTAGAAAACTGACACCCTATCATATAAATTAGTATGGGACTTTTTATACGATAGGAGCCTTGCAGAAGATCCTGTAGCTTATGTGTTTTCATATAAGTTAAGGTTACATATTTCATGTTCTGTCATTCATACTTTTACTACTGGTGCTTATTCTCATAGAACTGTTAGATTAGTTCCGCCGCCACCTGTTTACATTTGTTACTCTCCACCTTCATAGCTTCCCTTTCCTTCTCCCCGCTCGGTGCCTAAGAGCCATGGGGGAGGGGTGGGGGATGATAGGACTTAGTCTTTTAAACTAACAGTTTTTAGACCAAATCGTTTTAGGGGACCGTGAAGTCAAACTTGGAGATGCAGCCCCAGAGGTCAGTACGCGTGGAGATGGGACAGTATAGCACCGGAGTTCAGACATCTAGGACAGTGAGTCCCGTTCGTTAGTAGTTGTTCTAGTTTTGCTTCCGCGATGAGTGACTTGTAGTGAGGATTTGGATGTATCGGGCATGAGACCTATTTTCAGTACTTTATATATTAATGTTGTGGACACTCCCTATGTGGAGATTTAATTTATATACATGTGATTTTGGTGGACTAGTTTTGAGTTCATTCTTACTCTTATACTTTATTCTACACTTCTACGATCGATATTGTAAGACCCCCCTCCCGGAACACAACACACGGCACGAGGGGAGTCTTATGCCCGAAATAGCCGCCTTGCGGTAGCACTAACACACGGGTTAGCCTTTACCATAAGACGCCTATTCCGCCGGCTACAATCCATATCACAACAATTATGCCAACCCAACCATAACAGAAAAGTAAAGCAGTTCAATTCACAGCTAAGCTTAAGTCCAAAAGAGCGGAAGATAACAAGCACAACAGGCTTGTACAAAAGAACAAGAGTCTAGAAATGTTTTGTCAAACGGCTACATAAAAACACTCACGACTGTCACTGACGGTGCCGATGGCACCACCACCTCAGGTCCTATCATCCGGGCCTGGCTGTCCTGCTGCATAGTCCGTTGCTGCTCTACCTGCGGGGTTTCCTCCTAAAAAGGAAGACGTAGCAACCGTTAGTCATAAGACTAAGTGGCTTCACATCCGCTCCCCCGGCGACTCCTCGGCACCGGGCGGAGAAAGGAACAAAGGTACAATATGTATATATATAAGCAAGTAAACAAGCAGGTGACTGTAAATATGGTGGAGTATAAACTACGCTACACAACTAGCAATTCTATAAATATCAATAATATATGACAGCAGGTATAATTAATCAAAATAATAACTCAACTTATAAGAGTGCCCATACAAACTTATAAGTTAAGGATCGGGTTAACAGTAAAGTAACTCATCGTATAAGAGTGCTCATACAAACTTATACGATGAGGATCTTGTGTATGCAATGAATGACATGATATGAATGTTATGGTATGACCGAATCATGCGCACGCACATGCAAGTTGCTATGTCGACACAGACTAGAAGTTCCCACTTTTCGAGCAGGTAGCTAACCTCTCAGGCGTCGTCCGTCGTGGCCAGACGGCGACAGTGGAGCGGGCGTCTCCACTACTAGGTGGTATCACACTACCTATCCTAGGCCCCCGTACGCCTCAACGCTAAGAACACAACACCGGAGCTCACATGCGTACTACGGCTCAGAAGGGGTCTTGGGTAAATGTGCACCAAGAACACAGCCCAACCTGGCCTTTGATTTCGAACCGGATGGAACCTCGGAAGCGCACGAGGTGCAAGCCCAACCGTTCTCATGGCGCGGAGGAGATCTCGGGTTATGGACACCAAGTATCTAACCCTACCGCCCAAGGTCTACCCATTGGCTCCCATCGGTGTGACGACTGGCGAACCCGTAGACCTGCCACAGTCATTTTCTCAATATCGCGACACGATGAATCGTCGCACATCACATGCCCCAAAACAACTCACTCGATGCTACCCGTAGGGAGACTACCACTCTAAGCATCGGTTATTAATAAACCCCTTGGGCTCGGATTACGGTTACAAAATACTCTTCACATAGTGTTCATCATGTTCACTCCCACCTATTCAATGAATTCACCTCAACACTACGCATAATAGATAAGTTCAACACCAAATTGTATAAATATATCCTATACCAATCTCAACTCCTAATATCTAGCCTTCCCATCCAATCCATTTCTCTACCATTGCATGGTTATTCCTTATTACACAACCAAATGAGTAACCATGCTAAATTATAGTAACAACAACATTATAGATATATGGGAGCAAGATAACAAATGGGCAAATCACAATCATTGCAAGAGTGCTAGCATTATAAATTAACAAGTGCATTAACATAGGATAGCCCGATACTAAAACTGGGATTCCCGGAGCTACAGGAATCCGATCACAATGCACAACCCCTCGTTGGAAAGGTATTCGCGAGGGCTACGACTTTTGTGTTGAGTCGATCGCCCAGATCTGGTCGCAACATACCAGAAATTCAACTCGAATACGTACAGGAAACAGTTTCCTGTACAGGAATTTTCCCAAACGCAGCGGACTCGAACCAGCTTTCCCGTGGCTACAGGTATCGCATGGAAACGAGCAACCACTCGTTGGAAAGGTAATTTCAAGGGCTACGACTTTCGTGTTGAGTCGTTCACCCAGATCTGGCCAGAACACCTCCGAAATTGGCCACGAAGGTCGCCGCGTGCAGAAATCAGATTTCTGCACGCATCTTAAGGCGAGATGAACGGCATCCGTTCATCTTCTTCCTTGCAACGACCTCGCATAAACTTCTCCAGAAATCACACCCAATCTTATTTCTCCTTTCAAAGCCAAACCCTCAACGAAAACCCCTCTCATCTCCACTTTGAATGATGAGAAGGTTGAGGGAAACTAAGCCTAGAAAACCTAGGCATGGCTTATCCTAAGAACTCTCCTCCTCACCATCAAGACTCTATGGAGTCGATGTCTCTCCTAAAATAACTATAGATCTAGCACCAAGGGAGAGGGGAGGAAGCTCACCTCAAGTCCAGCGGTACCACCATGGCCGGCCATGAGCCTCGCACTCCTTCGCGGCGGCATTGTTTTTCCCTTGACGGCGGCGGCGTTTTGATTCCTCCAAGGATGGCTCCGGCAAGCTCCTTTCTCCTCCTCCAGCCAAGAACTCTCTCAGAAATTTCGGGGCAGAAGAAAGGGGATGAAATGCTAGGGTTTCACAACTTTTTCCTTTTTATACACCGCAGACACGGGTAGGCACACGGCCGTGTTCCTACCCGTGTTCAGGTGACACGGCCGTGTCGCCTGCCGTGTTTAGGGCCGTGTTCATCCCAGAACAACTTTCTGCCGTGTCGGGGTTGCGGCACACGGGTAGAGACACGGCCGTGTCTCGACCCGTGTCCTCGGCACATGGGTAGGGACACGCCGTGTCCCAATACCCGTGTACCTCTCTGACTGGTAAGCCTAATTTTATGAGGCACACGGGTATGGACACGGCCGTGTCCATACCCGTGTCAGCCAGAAATACCATTTTGCCTTGTTTTCCTCATTTCCCGTACGTTCGCACCTGTTCACCCACACCCCCATTGGGCTCACCACAGCCCCCTAGACTCAAATACGCAATCAAGGGGCCTAGCGCGAATTGGGACGTTACAGATATGGCCGGCAGAATCGGCGTTTTGTAGTGACGACCTTCCCAGAAGTATTGGTGTCACTACAAAGCGGCGGTTCTGGGCCTAAGACCCCGGTTGTTTAAAGAAAAAAATGGGGTCTTACAACGAGTCTACCTGGGGCCGAGCCAAGCTCGGGGTGTCGATGAAGTTCACAAAACAAGATCTCTCCCCTACAGGCGAGCCTTCGGACCTGCCAGGTAGATGAGAGCCTGCGCAGCAGGTCTACCTGGGGCCGAGCCGAGCTCGGGGTGTCGATGGAGTTCTCAAAACAAGACCTCTCCCCCATAGGCGAGACATCAGAACTGTCAGCTAGATGAGAGCCTGCGCAGCGAGTCTACCTGGGGTCAAGCTAAGCTCGGGGTGTCGATGGAGTTCTCAAAACAAGACCTCTCCCCCACAGGCGAGCCTTCAGACCTGCCAGCTAGATGAGAGCCTACGCAGTGGGTCTACCTGGGGCCGAGCCAAGCTCGGGGTGTCGATGAAGTTCTCAAAATAAGACCTCTCCCCACAAGCGAGCCTTCGGATTTGTCAGCTAGATTAGAGCCTGCGCAGCGAGTCTACCTGAGGCCGAGCTGAGCTCAGGGTGTCGAAGAAGTTCTTAAAACAAGATCTCTCCCCCATAGGCTAGCCTTCGGACCTGCCAGCTAGATGAGAGCCTACGCAACAGGTCTACCTGGGGTCGAGCCAAGCTCGGGGTGTTGATGAAGTTCTCAAAATAAGACCTCTCCCCCACAAGCGAGCTTTCAGACCTGCCAGCTAGATGAGAGCCTGCGCAACGGGTCTACCTGGGGTCGAGCCGAGCTCGGGGTATCGCTGAAGTTTTCAAACCCTATTCTAACTTTAAGATGAAAGAGTAGACAATGGATAAAAAGTAAGGGATATATTATGATAGCACTCAAAAGTATTAATACAATCACCTTCCCCCTCTTACGGGTAGAAGCGTTTTAGGTCATCGCCGCTCCAGGTGTGGCTCAAGGTTTTCCCTCCACATCCTGGAGGTAGTAACCTCCTGTTTCAAGGACCTCCTTTACAAGGTAAGGCCCTTCCCAATTTGGGTTGAGCTTGCCTACGGAAGCCGACCTTCCCGCTACGTCAAACCTTTTCTGCACCAAATCACCTTCGGCAAATTGCTTGATCCTTATATGCTTGTCGAAGTATTTGGCCATCCTTCGTTTGATCTCTTCCTGCCTGATGGCCGCTACATCCTGCAAATCCTCCACCATGTCTAGCGAGAGGCGCAACCCCTCCTCATAATCCAACCTCTAAGTCTCATCTCCTTCACCCGTGGTCGTGACCCGTGGTGATCGGACCTCGAACTCCACTGGCAGGACCGCCTCACACCCATGAGAAAGCTTGAAGGGTGTCTCGCCAATGGCCATGTTCGGGGTCGTTCGCAAGGACCATAGGACTGAGGGGAGCTGCTCCACCCAATTCCCACTCAAGTTCTCCAATTTTTTCTTGAGTAAGTTCACAATGATTTTATTTGCCGCTTCCACCTTGTCATTGCTCCGGGGGTGGTGGACAGAGGCAAACCTAAGGTCTATCCCTAGTTGGGCGCAGAAGCTGATGAACTCTTCGTTGGCAAACTGGGGACCGTTATCTGTCACTATCGCTTGGGGTAGCCCGTGCCTGCATATGATCTCCCCCCCAGAAGAACTTCCTTATAACTTGCGAGGTGACTTTGGCCAAAGCTTTAACCTCGAGTAATTTGAGAAATAATCGACCATGACCAGGAGGAACCTCCTCTGCCCACTAGCTGGAGGGAAAGGCCCGACCAAGTCCATCCCCCAGATGGCGAAAGGCCATGGCGACGTGATGCTCCTAAGTCGTTGAGCAGGCAAGAGTTGGAGGGGGCGTACAGCTGACATTTTTGGCATCTCTTTGCAAATTCCGCTGCATCCTTGCTCAAGGTCTGCTAGAAGTACCCCTTCCTTACTACCCTTGCTTCCAACATCCTTCCTCCCGAGTGGCTGCCGCACTCGCCGGAGTGTACCTCCCCCAGGATCCTCGGGATCTCTTCTTCGGTTACACATCTTTCCAGGAGCCCTGACAACATCTTGCGATGCAACCCCCCTTCCAACATTAGGTAGTGGCCTGCCTTGCGCTTGAAGCTTTTTGCATCCTTAACCTCCTCTGTCAGCTTGCTAGTGGTCAGGAAGGTTACCAATATATCTACCCATGAGGTTCGTCGACCTACCTCCATTAACTCCCCTTCCTCTATCGCTGGCCGAAATAGTTCAGTGAGGGTCCCTTCCCCCCGAGGTCCAATCTTTGCCAATTGATCTGCGGCTGCGCTCTCCTCCCTTGGGTCATGTTGGATTGAGAACGATCAAAACCCTCTGATGATCTCCCTTACCTTGGATATGTATTTTACGAGGGTAGGCTCCCGAGCTTCAAACTCCCCTCAGGTTTGCGATGCTACCACCATCGAGTCTGTGAAGGCCTCCACGTCCGGGATCTCAAGCTCCTTTGCCAAACGAAGGTCGGCTATCACAGCCTCGTACTCTGCTTGGTTGTTGGTCACTTGAAAGTAGTAGGGCACTGCCTTCTCTATAGAGACCCCCTGGGGGCTTATCAACACCACTCCTCCCCCAAGGGAATGCTTCCCTAATGCCCCATCAACCATCAACTTCCATGCTCCCTGTGGCTGCGGCTCCCCTTACCCGACTTCAACAACATAGTCCGCTAGAAAATCCGCCACCGCTTGCGCCTTGATGGAGAGTCTTGGAACGAAAGAGATGTCGAACTCACTTAGTTCGATGGACCACTTGGAAAGCCTTCCTGAGTGCTCTACCCCTTCAAAGATCCTGTGAAGAGGATGGTCGGTCACCACCCTAATCGAGTGCGCTTGGAAATTTGGCCGAAGCTTCCTTGCCAAGATGATCAGAGCATATGCTAGCTTTTCCAGGATGGGGTAACGGAGCTCCGCCTTCTTCAAAATTTGGCTAACGTAATAAGTGGGTAGCTGCTTCTTCCCCTCTTCCCTGCCAATAACGGAGCTCCTGGCCTCAACTCTTACCCCTAGATACAAGGACAGGCCCTCTCCTTCTTTCGGGATTTTAAGTAGAGGAGCCTAGTAGAGCTGTCTCTTCAGCCCTTGGAAAGCCTCTTCACATTCGGAGGTCCACTCAAATCTTTGGTTACCCCTCAACACCTTGAAGAATGATGAATACTTGTCCCCTGATCTGGAAAGGAACCTGCTTAGCTCAGCCAACTTGCCTTTCAAGGGTTGGACCTCCTTGGCGTCGTGAGGTGATTCCAGGTCTAGGATGGCCTTCATCTTATTCAGGTTAGGCTCTACCCCTACCGAAGTCAAGAGATGCCCAAGGAACTTCCCGCGGCTGGCCCCAAAGGGACACTTCAAGGGCTTTAGCCTCATATTGAATCTCCACAGGGTGGCGAAGGTCTCTTCTAGTTCCCGTAGGTCTGAGTTCACACACTTGCTTTTCACCATCAGGTCGTCGACATAGACCT
Source organism: Platanthera zijinensis (assembly GCA_039513925.1). NCBI lineage: Eukaryota > Viridiplantae > Streptophyta > Magnoliopsida > Asparagales > Orchidaceae > Platanthera > Platanthera zijinensis. The sequence continues at coordinate 99,775,634 of CM077078.1, read as the reverse complement.
CCAAGTTCCTCCCCCATTGCCCCTGGAAGACTCTATCCATCATGCATTAGTATGTAGCCCCTACATTTTTCAACCCAAAGGGCGTCATCTTATAACAAAAGCACCCCTCCCTAGTGATGAAGGAGACGTCCTTGACATCGGGAGGGTGTGTAAGACCCCCTTTTTTTTTTCTTTTTCGACACCGGGGTCTTAGGCCCAGAACCGCCGCCTTGCGGTGATACCTTCGCACCCGGGAAGGTCGTCACTACAAGACGCCGATTCTGCCGGCCAATTCGATCTCTACTGTAGCATAAGTATACCAGATAGTCCACAGAATTATCACATATAAGAAAATTAAACTCCACGAAGGGAGTGTCCACAGATAGTACATATAATAAAATCACGGGCTTATGCCCAGTACATCAAATCCTCACTACAATTCACTCATCGCGGAAGCAAACTAATACAACTACTATAGTTCGGGACTCACTGTCCCTGCTGTCTGGACTCCAGTGCTAGACTGTCCGATCTCCAAACGTGCCGACCTCCGGGGCTGCTCCTCCCTGCTGGGCTCCGTGGTCCCCTAAATAATGTGGTTCGAAAACCGTTAGTCTAAAAGACTAAGTCCTATCGTCCCCCACCCCTTCCCCCATGGCTCCTAAGCACCGAGCGGGGAGAAGGAAAGGGAAGGACGTGAAGGTGGAGAGTAGTCAAATTCCAGATGGTAGCAGAACTAAACTAACAGTGTATGCATGATAATATATATACAAAAATTAAATAAGTAACCTTAACTTATGTGGGTACACATAAGCTAAAGGATCTTTTGCAGGGCTCCTATCGTATAAAAAGTCCCATACCGATTTATACGATAGGGTGTCGGTTCTATTAGCAGGCTTATAATATTGAAAGAGAACCTTGACTTATAAGCACGCTCACACGAACTTATAGGCCAAAGGGGTCGTTTTGCAAGGCCTAATGTATAGAGCGTCCCATACCGCTTATACATTAGGTGTCGGGTTTTATGCAATGGTTATGCTATGAAATTCATTTATGCCATGATGTGAACATGCAAGTGCAACTCACCCACTCGACTCTGTGTACACAGACCTTTAGTTCCCCCTTTCAGAGCCGTTACCTCCCAGGATACCTCCGTAGTGGCAGACGGAAGCGGTGGGTTGGGCCTCGCCCACCTCAAAACCAGTATTTGCATTACCGGTCTGACCTATCGTACGCCTCAACGCTTGGTGCACTAAGCGGACGTCTGCGTACTCTTGCCGGCTGGCGCACCGGACTTCTGTTGGCGAAGTGTAAAAACACACCTGCCGAGTCAACGATATTGGTGTCAGTGCAACGAACTCCCCAATATCGGAGACCCACCACCTTATACCTTTTATGCACATGCAATAGTTATGAGTCCAATAAATAACCGAGCCGAATCTTCCCGGACAATCCCGTCCGTCACAATCTACAACCGAGCCGAAGCTCCCCGGACTAACCCGTCCGTCATAATCTACCACCGAGCCGAAGCTCCCCGGACTATCCCGTCCGTCATAATCTACCCCCGAGCCGAAGCTCCCCGGACTAACCCGTCCGTCAAAATCTACCACCGAGCCGAAGCTCCCCGGACTATCCCGTCCATCATAATCTACCACCGAGCCGAAGCTCCCCGGACTATCCCGTCCGTCATAATCTACCACCGAGCCGAAGCTCCCCGGACTAACCCGTCCGTCATAATCTACCACCGAGCCGAAGCTCCCCGGACTATCCCGTCCATCATAATCTACCACCGAGCCGAAGCTCCCCGGACTATCCCGTCCGTCATAATCTACCACCGAGCCGAAGCTCCCCGGACTATCCCGTCCATCATAATCTACCACCGAGCCGAAGCTCCCCGGACTATCCCGTCCGTCATAATCTACCACCGAGCCGAAGCTCCCCGGACTATCCCGTCCATCATAATCTACCACCGAGCCGAAGCTCCCCGGACTACCATCACAACTACTGGGCTTATTGCCCAAGTAACCCATACTATCTCCCGGGACACTGGGTGGGAAAGTGTGAAACCCTAAGTTTACTATTTACTGTATGTTTACGAAGTTTTGACTCTTTCTAATTACTACGAGAAGGACGATTTTTCGTCGATCATGCGCACCGCCAACCCACTCTCACTACTCTTCTTTTCTTTCTATTGGGAAATCATCCACAACAAAAGGGGCCTAACTCCAATAACTTTCCCTGACCTTGTCTTATTCCAATTCAGCAACTTTGCTATATGCACACCAATTTAGACGATACGTTGAACCAGATAGGGGGTATTCTAAATAATCATCCGAATGCCCTGAATTATTTACTGGAGACTTATCATGATGCAAATAGACTAAATCCAAAAGATTATCATTTTTCCAATTATTCTGATATTTATTTAAATTCCCGTAAAGCTTCTAAGGGCTACCCATTGAGCATGATGTGCACTTTTCAGAGAGGTATACAGATTCATAAATTCATGACAAATTCTAAATAATCATTTAACAATAAATCCAAGATATGACAATTTTTCAAGTATTCAAATGACACTGATCAAATTTTGAGAATATATCCTTTTTCCTTTTATTATTGAAGTAAGTGCAATAAATATTCATCCAAAAATTCTTAATTAATTTTCCAAGGTAGATACTGACCTAAAAACATCATTGGCCAAATTTCATAATTATACAGTAAGTAAATTGCTCAAAATGATTTAAACAAACTAGATCCAAAATTGCTAAATGCAGACCACCAAGTCAATCTTCATGTAAAATGGGATGTATATAAAATAATCATCCTACACTCCTATAATAATTAATGGAGGTTCATTATGACCTTTAAGTTCTAAATCCAGAGTTCCCAAAATTTTCCTTACTTATTTGATAATTTATTTAATTATTTTAATGTCTAAAATTTCCAAAAATGAACATGAAGTACTATTTTCATTCAAGGCATCATTCTACAAATTTTATATGTTACTCAGAATAATGATATAACCTATCTTCCAAAATATATATTTCTTTTCAGTAAAGCTTTATCTTTAAATCAAATATTCATTTAAATCCTTGGAAATTCATTTAATAAATATAAAATACTATATTGCTTCCAAAAATTCAGGGAAATTTCAATTATGAATCTAATGTCATATATATGGTTTGGGCCAAATTTCATAATTTATTTATTTGTAAATGGGCCTAAATGAATTTTTGAATAATTCCATCACATGACAATTTGTGAACTAACTACCTCATATACTTGTCCAAAAATTCTTATAAAATTTATATAAACTCTATATGCTTTTAAACATCCTCTGCCAAAATTTTATGACCTCTAAATGGTCAGAGGTAGCATAATAAATTATTTACTTAATTTAAGCCTTTCTTGTGTTACAAATGATGTGCTATAATTATTGACCCAAAATTCCCCATTAAAATACCAGAGGCCCATAATGTCCTTAAGACCAATCTACCAAAGTTTCATCTTAGTTTGAGGTGTTTAGCTAGCCCATTTCAACCCTAGAATATTTGTGCCCTAAACTAGGGTAAGGGATTTTAGGGTCCTAAACCTTCCAAAATGTCCTAAAAATTTTACCAGAGGGTTATAGTTACCAAAACTCTATCCCTACAAAATTTCATGGCCATACAAAGTGATTTGGCCATATGCCCTTCACAAGGTACAAAAGCCCTTCCTTAGGGTTTGACCTAGGAGCTTGGGCTAAACCAACTCCACTGCCCCCAAATTTCCTTTGGGAGGTGTATCTTGTCATCCCAAACTAGTGTACAAAATTTGAGCCTCTGTTGAGGTGAATAGGTCACTAAAAGCCAAAATTACTTTTTGGACCAAAATACCCTTCTTAGGGCAAGGCTAGGGTTTGCTTGAATCATATTCAAATCAACTTCAAACCTAATGAAATTTTAACCAGAGGTCTATATTGACCTCATAACCATCCCCCCAAAATTTGGTTGAATTTGGACTTCATTTGACCCCTAATTTAATTTACCCTATCATAATTAAATTATTTACAAAAACTATAGGAAAATTATTCCCAAAAATTCCCATTTTTTTGGCAGGGTCTAGGTATAGGGTAGGGTGAGTCCCTGCCAAAATTTCAGCTTATTTGGACCAAGGAAGAAGAGTGGGCAGCTAGTTTAATGTCTGCCTACTCATTTGTATAGACCCCACCAAAATGGGTGCCCTGGTCAGACCAGTCACCCAAATTGGTTCAAACCAATTTTGTCAGACAGTAGATCCATAGGGCTACAATTTTGATGTTGAACATTTTCTCTGAAAATGGCTCCAGCTATTTTTAATAATTAAAACTAATAAATGTAAAAACTGTGACAGAAATGAAATGATTCAAACTATATATTCCATAGTTTAATTATTATACAGCACGAATCTTGGCGCATAACCGACGGCATCTGGTCATCTCCTTCCTCCAGCCGACGGCCAGGATTCCTCCCGCCTGGGCCGACTTCCAGCGGCTGCCGCCGTCGCTCCGGCCACCTCCCCGGCCTGCCACCGCCGCCGACACCTTCGTGGTGGTCGGGGCTACCTCCAGGCGGCGGCCCGGCCGCCGGGGAGCACTATTCCGGCGATCCCGATAGTATGGATTTTCATGGAAAATCCATGATTTTGAAATTTGGATCTAGCTCAATTGAGCCCGAACCTTGGCCCTATTGATTCCTATGATCTACCCATGAGTGAAGGAGTGGAGGAGGACCTGTTTGGCGGCCTGAAGTCGGGAGGATCGCCGGATTGGCATGGTGGTGGCCGGTGGTGGTCGGATTGCTCAAAGATGCAGGAAAGGGCTTGGCTGCTTCAGGAAAAATGTGGGGAATTCTCCTTGGAGTCTAGGGGAGCTTTTAAAGTGGTGAGGGGAGGTGTTAGGTGGCTGAAATGGCATGTGCCATTTTTGGCAAAGTCAAGGTTGGCGGCTAGGGGTGGTGGAGGTGGTGGAGCTTGCTCCAGCCAGTCAAAAAAAGCTGCTGGACTCCCCCTTGTCCTTCTGAAATGAATGGGGAGGTTGGGGAGGGGGGAGGAGGAGCACAAAGTCCTCCTTCCTTCTTTTCCTTCTCTTTCTCTCTCCTCCATGGATGATTTTCTCTCTCCTAGTCATCAAGCCTGAAATTTGGGCTCCTACATGTCACATGTCAGCCTACCAATCTCTTTGGCCACTTGGGTCAAGGTTAGCCCTAATGAAATAGGCTTGAGCTTGAGTTAGCCCATTTGGGCTAACTTGACCCAAAGTGGGACTAGGGCTCACCTAGGTCAATTTGATCCTTGATATTTCCTTAATAGGTCCTTGGTGACCCATTAGCCTCCCCTAGGGTCATGGTGGGGTTGTATTGGCCCTTGAAGGTCACTTGGCCCTTAACTAGGGCATTTTGACCATTTTAGGTTAAGGGTTGACTTTGGTCAAACTAGCCCCTTTGATTGGTCCCAATGGGTCCTTGGTGACCTATTGGCCTCTCACTAGGCTTATGAGGGTAGAGGTGGTGTCTATTGGGCTAAGGGACTGCAATTGACCCTTGTGTAGGTCACTTTGACCCAATTAGGGCTATAGTTGACTTTGGTCAACTTAGCCCCATTGACTGCTCTCCATGGGTCCTTAGTGACCCATTGACCTCTTCCTAGGGTTATAAGGGTATTGGTGGGGTATATTTGGCTAATGGACTGAAATGGACCCCTGTGTAGGTCAATTTGACCTAGATAGGGTTATAGTTTACTTTGGTCAACTTGGGTCTGTTGAATGCCCTCCATGGGTCTTTGGTGACCCATTGACCTCTCACTAGGTCTATGAGGGTATGGGTGGGGTCTTGGAGTCTTAGTGAAGCCTCATGATCACTTTTAAATCAAGGTTCAGGGATCTGCTAAGTGCAGACCACAGTGGCCCTACTCACACTACCAGGTTCACTTGGCTCTTCCTTGGGCTTTCTAGGGTTTTGCCATGACAAAATCACTCTTAGGGGTCTAGTTGGAAATGGGATGTTACAAATCCCAATAAACAAAACAAAGATTTCGTCCCCGAAATCCAGGTTGGGCCTACGGGGACTCCTATCGGGGAGGAAGAACTTGTAACATCCCATGAGAGTTGAAGGTTTTATGCCACGACACTGTGTTTAACATGTGAGGTTTAGGGCGTTTATTAAAGTTTAGCCCAAATGGCAAAAGTCTAGACCCCAATAAACAAAAGTTTAGCCCAAATCCTTGAAATTTTTGTTCTACTAATTAAACATATGAAGGGAACTGAACATCTTGAGCGGTTGCGAGGAATACCTGACTGAAGAGTTCCGGGTATCTTTGTCGCATCAAATCCTGGGGCTCCCATGTGTGCTCCTCTCTTCCGTGATTTCTCCACAGGACTTTGACTAACGGGACCTTCTTGTGGCGTAGAACTCGTACCCCTTTGTCATCAATCCGGACTGGTTCTAGGTGAACTGACCGATCAGATGCTATCGGTCCATCTGTGGTTATAACTTGCTGCTCTGGACGGAGTAGAGCTCTCCTAAGAGAGGATATATGGAATACGTCGTGCAGACTTGCCAGCTCCGGTGGCAGTTCCAGCCTGTATGCCAAGGGACCGATCCGCTCCTGGATCCTATAAGGTCCCATGTATCTTGGGCTGAGCTTCTTCCTTTGTCCGCGTACCCGAGTAATTCCATGCATGGGTCGGATTTTCAAGAACACCTGATCTCCTACCTGGAATTCCACCTGACGGTGCCGAGCGTCGTAATACTTGGCCTGCCGGCTCTGTGCTTCCAGCATCCTGTCCCGTATCAATCTTACCTGAGCCTCGGTGTCCTCGACAAATTCCGAATCCAAAGCCTTAGGGTCCTCGTCCTGTATCCATGACAGAGGAGTCCTGCACTTTCGTCCATACAACGCCTCATAAGGAGCCATTTTAATACTGGACTGGTAGCTATTATTATACGAAAATTCAATCAGTGGTAATAACTTTTCCCACGGTTCACCGCGATCTAATACGCAGAGTCGTAGTAGATCCTCCAGAGTCCGGTTAGTTCGTTCCGTTTGTCCGTCTGTCTGGGGATGGAAAGCTGTACTGAATGTTAGTCGAGTGCCCAAGTAGGTCTGCACTGACCTCCATTCTCTGGAAGTAAATCGTCCATCTCGGTCCGACACAATCGTCTTGGGGACACCATGATAACGGACGAACTGCTCCACAAATTTCCGGACTAGCACCCCCACCGAGTCATCCTTCCTGATTGGAATAAACCTTGCCACCTTCGTCAGTCGGTCGATGATCACCCATATCGAATCATTCCTTGTCCTGGATCGAGGAAGTCCATGTATAAAGTCCATGGCGATATCATCGAACTTCCACTCTGGTACTGGGAGTGGCTGCAACAATCCTGCGGGGTTTCTGCACTCCGCTTTGACTAATTGGCATGCCTTGCAACGGGTCACAAAGTAGGTGATATCCTTCTTCATGCCGGGCCAGAACATAGTCTTCTTCAGATCTGCAGTCATCTTCGTTATACCCGGGTGTACCGAGTATCGACTGCAATGAGCCTCCGTCATGATGTCTTCCCGGATCTGGCCTCCCTCTGGTATGTAGACCCGTCCTCTGAAGCATACTAAATCATCTCTCAGCGTGTAATCTCCCGCAGTGCCTGCTTCTAAGGACCGGAATACCGGCTCTAGCTGGGCATCCTGTCTCTGTCCATCCTTGACCCGCTCTCGTATGTCATCCGTGGCGATTAACGATGACAGGTATTCCTGGTACAGCCCAGGGTGGTCCTCGGATACCAGGGATATTTGCATTTTATCAAACATCTGAATCAACTCCAAGGCCATCAATGGTGTTCCTACTTCAGTGTTTGCGGTCTTTCGGCTCAATGCATCTGCTACCACATTCGCCTTCCCTGGGTGGTAGTGCATCTCGTACTGATAATCTGCCAAAAATTCCACCCATCGTCTCTGTCTGATATTTAGCTCCTTCTGCGTGTCCACATACTTCAAATTTTTGTGGTCGGAGTATATGTCGCAGTGGACACCGTATAGATAGTGACGCCAGACCTTTAATGCAAAAATAACAGCTCCCATCTCTAAGTCATGGATTGGGTAGTTTTGCTCATGTTTCTTCAGCTGCCGAGAAGCATAAGCTATCACATGGCCATTCTGCATAAGTACTGCACCCATGCCCTGGTAGGAGGCATCGGTGTAGACCTGAAATTCTTCTTTCCCTGAAGGGAGGGTAAGTATAGGGGCCGAAGTGAGTCGCCCCTTTAGCTCTTGAAAAGCCTCTTCACACCGTGGGGTCCAGGTAAAGGGCACCTCCTTCCTTGTCAGAGATGTGAGTGGGAGGGCGATACGAGAAAATCCCTCTATGAATTTCCGGTAGTATCCGGCAAGCCCTAGGAAACTTCGTACATCTGTGGCCGTCTTTAATTGTGGCCAGTCCCGAACTGCTTGGATCTTGGCCGGGTCCACTGCTAACCCAGCACCACTGATGATATGGCCTAGGAAGGCCACCTCCTTCAACCAAAATTGGCACTTGCTGATCTTTGCATAGAGCTTGTGCTCCCGTAGTTTCCTCAGAGTCAGCGTCAGATGTTGCGTGTGCTCCTCTTCTGTCCTTGAGTAAATGAGGATGTCATCGATAAACACGATGACAAATATATCTAAATACTCCTTGAACACCTGATTCATAAGGCTCATAAATGCTGACGGCGCATTTGTGAGCCCGAAGGGCATTACAGTAAATTCGTATAGTCCGTATCTGCTACTGAATGCAGTCTTCGGAATGTCTTCTTCCTGGATCCGTAGCTGGTAGTAGCCTGATCTCAGATCCAATTTGGAAAAGAAGTGCGCCCCTTCTAGCTGGTCAAACAGCTCATCTATCCTTGGCAACGGATATGTATTTCGGACTGTCAATCGGTTTAGAGCTCGGTAGTCGATGCACAGTCTCAGAGTTCCGTCCTTCTTTTTAACAAACAAGACCGGGGCTCCCCAAGGCGAAGAGCTTGGTCGGACAAATCCAGCCTCCACCAGTTCTTGGAGTTGGCTTCGAAACTCTGTCAATTCTTTCGGGGCCATCCGGTAAGGGGCCCTAGCTGCTGGCTTAGCCCCTGGCACCAGCTGTATCCGGAAATCCTGCTCCCGGTGCGGGGGTAGCCCAGGCAGTTTCTCCGGGAATACGTCGGCAAAATCTCGCACCACCGGAATATCCGAGGTGGAGACCTTGGTTTCAGTCATCTCAAATATTATTTCATACACTTCTTCTCCTTGTAAGTGAGCCTTGACGGCTTGTACAGACGATAGTATGAGAGGGGGAATAGATTTTTATACCTTCAATGACGAGGTATGAATCCCCATGTCTTACGGTAACTCTTTTGGACGTGCAGTCAATTTGAGCATGATTCCAGTTCAACCACGTCATCCCTAGGATCAAATCAAAGATTGGCATCTTTATGATCGTCGCTGGAGCTTCAAATATCCTTCCACCGATCTCTGCCTCCATGTTGCAATGGGCAGAGGTGAACAACTCTGATCCATCGGGTAGTCGTATCCTCATCATCAGACCCGTGAATCGTTCCACGCCTTCCAATCCTTCTATGAAGGCCTCCGATACGAATGAGTGCGAAGCACCCGTATCAAATAGTGTATACGCGGGTTTGCCGCTGATGAAAACTATTCCTGGGGTTTTGGGAAAAATTAAATGTCTCAGAATTCTAGCTATGGTTTTCTTTCCTAGGTTGTCACTTTTATATAAGATTTAACTTCCTGAGAAAATAACTTAACCAAAATTTTTCAGACGTACCAGTGATTACTTGCTCCGGGTTCCGGGGCTGAGCCAGATCCAGTGCATAGATTTGCTCCCTCTGCTGCCTACGATCTGCACCCTGGAAGCCACGTCCTCGACCTCGTCCTCGTCCTCCAAACTGCTGGACATGTGGGGCAACCTGTGGTGCCTGTAGAGGTGCTTCCCTCATGGGGCAGTTTCTTCGAATATGCCCTATTTGGTGGCAGTTGTAGCACTCTGGTGGGGGAAATGCCATGCCCCCGGGTCTTGGTGCCTCCCTCATCTGAAGAGGCTGAGGAGCCAGTACCACCGGCTCCCTCGGCTCTCGTCTTATTTCCTGACGAGGTTGGTCTTCTGTTCTTCTTCCTTCTCTCCCATCTGTGATGCGGCCCCGCCGCTGATCATTCCGGGCTCCCCGGCCCTGGTCCTCTGTTGGCCTTTTTCGACCCCGAGTGGTGTGCCAATCGGCCTCAATCCTCTTGGCCATTTCCAAGATCCGAGAGATAGGTCCATCAGAAACGAACAGAAGGGCCTCCCTCAAGTCTTCTCGTAGACCCTTATAAAACCTTTTTGTGTAGCCCGCCTCATCTAGTTGATACGAATCTGCGTAGCGAGCTAAGTGGTCGAACTCCCGATGGTACTCTACCACCGTCCTGGTACCCTGCTTCAACTGTAAGAACCGTTCCTCCAACTCATCCCTGGCTGATTGTGGAACAAAATGTTCCAGGAGAGCGATCCTGAACTCTTCCCAGGAGATTTCTGTAACCTCCCTATCAGCAAATGTTGTATCCAGCAGCGTCTTCCACCACCTCTTTGCGTGAGACTCTAGGCAGGAGACAACCAAGGCCACCTTCTCCTCCCAGGGACATCGTATTCCAGTCAGCATTTCATACATAATATCTAGCCACTCCTCTGTCCGTACAGCGGATTCTGTCCCCAAGTAAGATGGAGGAGAGAGTCCTCGAAAAATGCTCATCCAATTGGCCCCCGGGTTCGGCTGCGGAGCCGGAACCTGCTGAGCTCTAAAAGCATCTAGAATGGCCGTCAGCGTTTGACCCATCTCCGAATGTAAGAATGGAGTGGGGGCCGGGGGAGGTGGTGCAACAGTCGGAGTCTGCTGAACTCCGCCTTGTGGTGTTGGCTGCGCTGGGGGCTGCGTTATAGAAGACAATTATAAGAAGTCTCACAGGTTTAACTAAAAGTGGACAATTTTCATGTGATTTCCCATATGGGCCCACCACTGCTTCCGCTGCTTAGTTTGTCCCCAAACTAAACTCGAGCGGGGGTGGCCCAGGGTAGTGGACTGCTACTTAGCTGATCGAGGTTTGCCTCTGATACCACTTGTAAGACCCCCTTTTTTTTTCTTTTTCGACACCGGGGTCTTAGGCCCAGAACCGCCGCCTTGCGGTGATACCTTCGCACCCGGGAAGGTCGTCACTACAAGACGCCGATTCTGCCGGCCAATTCGATCTCTACTGTAGCATAAGTATACCAGATAGTCCACAGAATTATCACATATAAGAAAATTAAACTCCACGAAGGGAGTGTCCACAGATAGTACATATAATAAAATCACGGGCTTATGCCCAGTACATCAAATCCTCACTACAATTCACTCATCGCGGAAGCAAACTAATACAACTACTATAGTTCGGGACTCACTGTCCCTGCTGTCTGGACTCCAGTGCTAGACTGTCCGATCTCCAAACGTGCCGACCTCCGGGGCTGCTCCTCCCTGCTGGGCTCCGTGGTCCCCTAAATGATGTGGTTCGAAAACCGTTAGTCTAAAAGACTAAGTCCTATCGTCCCCCACCCCTTCCCCCATGGCTCCTAAGCACCGAGCGGGGAGAAGGAAAGGGAAGGACGTGAAGGTGGAGAGTAGTCAAATTCCAGATGGTAGCGGAACTAAACTAACAGTGTATGCATGATAATATATATACAAAAATTAAATAAGTAACCTTAACTTATGTGGGTACACATAAGCTAAAGGATCTTTTGCAGGGCTCCTATCGTATAAAAAGTCCCATACCGATTTATACGATAGGGTGTCGGTTCTATTAGCAGGCTTATAATATTGAAAGAGAACCTTGACTTATAAGCACGCTCACACGAACTTATAGGCCAAAGGGGTCGTTTTGCAAGGCCTAATGTATAGAGCGTCCCATACCGCTTATACATTAGGTGTCGGGTTTTATGCAATGGTTATGCTATGAAATTCATTTATGCCATGATGTGAACATGCAAGTGCAACTCACCCACTCGACTCTGTGTACACAGACCTTTAGTTCCCCCTTTCAGAGCCGTTACCTCCCAGGATACCTCCGTAGTGGCAGACGGAAGCGGTGGGTTGGGCCTCGCCCACCTCAAAACCAGTATTTGCACTACCGGTCTGACCTATCGTACGCCTCAACGCTTGGTGCACTAAGCGGACGTCTGCGTACTCTTGCCGGCTGGCGCACCGGACTTCTGTTGGCGAAGTGTAAAAACACACCTGCCGAGTCAACGATATTGGTGTCAGTGCAACGAACTCCCCAATATCGGAGACCCACCACCTTATACCTTTTATGCACATGCAATAGTTATGAGTCCAATAAATAACCGAGCCGAATCTTCCCGGACAATCCCGTCCGTCACAATCTACAACCGAGCCGAAGCTCCCCGGACTAACCCGTCCGTCATAATCTACCACCGAGCCGAAGCTCCCGGACTATCCCGTCCGTCATAATCTACCCCCGAGCCGAAGCTCCCCGGACTAACCCGTCCGTCAAAATCTACCACCGAGCCGAAGCTCCCCGGACTATCCCGTCCATCATAATCTACCACCGAGCCGAAGCTCCCCGGACTATCCCGTCCGTCATAATCTACCACCGAGCCGAAGCTCCCCGGACTAACCCGTCCGTCATAATCTACCACCGAGCCGAAGCTCCCCGGACTATCCCGTCCATCATAATCTACCACCGAGCCGAAGCTCCCCGGACTATCCCGTCCGTCATAATCTACCACCGAGCCGAAGCTCCCCGGACTATCCCGTCCATCATAATCTACCACCGAGCCGAAGCTCCCCGGACTATCCCGTCCGTCATAATCTACCACCGAGCCGAAGCTCCCCGGACTATCCCGTCCATCATAATCTACCACCGAGCCGAAGCTCCCCGGACTACCATCACAACTACTGGGCTTATTGCCCAAGTAACCCATACTATCTCCCGGGACACTGGGTGGGAAAGTGTGAAACCCTAAGTTTACTATTTACTGTATGTTTACGAAGTTTTGACTCTTTCTAATTACTACGAGAAGGACGATTTTTCGTCGATCATGCGCACCGCCAACCCACTCTCACTACTCTTCTTTTCTTTCTATTGGGAAATCATCCACAACAAAAGGGCCTAACTCCAATAACTTTCCCTGACCTTGTCTTATTCCAATTCAGCAACTTTGCTATATGCACACCAATTTAGACGATACGTTGAACCAGATAGGGGGTATTCTAAATAATCATCCGAATGCCCTGAATTATTTACTGGAGACTTATCATGATGCAAATAGACTAAATCCAAAAGATTATCATTTTTCCAATTATTCTGATATTTATTTAAATTCCCGTAAAGCTTCTAAGGGCTACCCATTGAGCATGATGTGCACTTTTCAGAGAGGTATACAGATTCATAAATTCATGACAAATTCTAAATAATCATTTAACAATAAATCCAAGATATGACAATTTTTCAAGTATTCAAATGACACTGATCAAATTTTGAGAATATATCCTTTTTCCTTTTATTATTGAAGTAAGTGCAATAAATATTCATCCAAAAATTCTTAATTAATTTTCCAAGGTAGATACTGACCTAAAAACATCATTGGCCAAATTTCATAATTATACAGTAAGTAAATTGCTCAAAATGATTTAAACAAACTAGATCCAAAATTGCTAAATGCAGACCACCAAGTCAATCTTCATGTAAAATGGGATGTATATAAAATAATCATCCTACACTCCTATAATAATTAATGGAGGTTCATTATGACCTTTAAGTTCTAAATCCAGAGTTCCCAAAATTTTCCTTACTTATTTGATAATTTATTTAATTATTTTAATGTCTAAAATTTCCAAAAATGAACATGAAGTACTATTTTCATTCAAGGCATCATTCTACAAATTTTATATGTTACTCAGAATAATGATATAACCTATCTTCCAAAATATATATTTCTTTTCAGTAAAGCTTTATCTTTAAATCAAATATTCATTTAAATCCTTGGAAATTCATTTAATAAATATAAAATACTATATTGCTTCCAAAAATTCAGGGAAATTTCAATTATGAATCTAATGTCATATATATGGTTTGGGCCAAATTTCATAATTTATTTATTTGTAAATGGGCCTAAATGAATTTTTGAATAATTCCATCACATGACAATTTGTGAACTAACTACCTCATATACTTGTCCAAAAATTCTTATAAAATTTATATAAACTCTATATGCTTTTAAACATCCTCTGCCAAAATTTTATGACCTCTAAATGGTCAGAGGTAGCATAATAAATTATTTACTTAATTTAAGCCTTTCTTGTGTTACAAATGATGTGCTATAATTATTGACCCAAAATTCCCCATTAAAATACCAGAGGCCCATAATGTCCTTAAGACCAATCTACCAAAGTTTCATCTTAGTTTGAGGTGTTTAGCTAGCCCATTTCAACCCTAGAATATTTGTGCCCTAAACTAGGGTTAGGGATTTTAGGGTCCTAAACCTTCCAAAATGTCCTAAAAATTTTACCAGAGGGTTATAGTTACCAAAACTCTATCCCTACAAAATTTCATGGCCATACAAAGTGATTTGGCCATATGCCCTTCACAAGGTACAAAAGCCCTTCCTTAGGGTTTGACCTAGGAGCTTGGGCTAAACCAACTCCACTGCCCCCAAATTTCCTTTGGGAGGTGTATCTTGTCATCCCAAACTAGTGTACAAAATTTGAGCCTCTGTTGAGGTGAATAGGTCACTAAAAGCCAAAATTACTTTTTGGACCAAAATACCCTTCTTAGGGCAAGGCTAGGGTTTGCTTGAATCATATTCAAATCAACTTCAAACCTAATGAAATTTTAACCAGAGGTCTATATTGACCTCATAACCATCCCCCCAAAATTTGGTTGAATTTGGACTTCATTTGACCCCTAATTTAATTTACCCTAGCATAATTAAATTATTTACAAAAACTATAGGAAAATTATTCCCAAAAATTCCCATTTTTTTGGCAGGGTCTAGGTATAGGGTAGGGTGAGTCCCTGCCAAAATTTCAGCTTATTTGGACCAAGGAAGAAGAGTGGGCAGCTAGTTTAATGTCTGCCTACTCATTTGTATAGACCCCACCAAAATGGGTGCCCTGGTCAGACCAGTCACCCAAATTGGTTCAAACCAATTTTGTCAGACAGTAGATCCATAGGGCTACAATTTTGATGTTGAACATTTTCTCTGAAAATGGCTCCAGCTATTTTTAATAATTAAAACTAATAAATGTAAAAACTGTGACAGAAATGAAATGATTCAAACTATATATTCCATAGTTTAATTATTATACAGCACGAATCTTGGCGCATAACCGACGGCATCTGGTCATCTCCTTCCTCCAGCCGACGGCCAGGATTCCTCCCGCCTGGGCCGACTTCCAGCGGCTGCCGCCGTCGCTCCGGCCACCTCCCCGGCCTGCCACCGCCGCCGACACCTTCGTGGTGGTCGGGGCTACCTCCAGGCGGCGGCCCGGCCGCCGGGGAGCACTATTCCGGCGATCCCGATAGTATGGATTTTCATGGAAAATCCATGATTTTGAAATTTGGATCTAGCTCAATTGAGCCCGAACCTTGGCCCTATTGATTCCTATGATCTACCCATGAGTGAAGGAGTGGAGGAGGACCTGTTTGGCGGCCTGAAGTCGGGAGGATCGCCGGATTGGCATGGTGGTGGCCGGTGGTGGTCGGATTGCTCAAAGATGCAGGAAAGGGCTTGGCTACTTCAGGAAAAATGTGGGGAATTCTCCTTGGAGTCTAGGGGAGCTTTTAAAGTGGTGAGGGGAGGTGTTAGGTGGCTGAAATGGCATGTGCCATTTTTGGCAAAGTCAAGGTTGGCGGCTAGGGGTGGTGGAGGTGGTGGAGCTTGCTCCAGCCAGTCAAAAAAAGCTGCTGGACTCCCCCTTGTCCTTCTGAAATGAATGGGGAGGTTGGGGAGGGGGGAGGAGGAGCACAAAGTCCTCCTTCCTTCTTTTCCTTCTCTTTCTCTCTCCTCCATGGATGATTTTCTCTCTCCTAGTCATCAAGCCTGAAATTTGGGCTCCTACATGTCACATGTCAGCCTACCAATCTCTTTGGCCACTTGGGTCAAGGTTAGCCCTAATGAAATAGGCTTGAGCTTGAGTTAGCCCATTTGGGCTAACTTGACCCAAAGTGGGACTAGGGCTCACCTAGGTCAATTTGATCCTTGATATTTCCTTAATAGGTCCTTGGTGACCCATTAGCCTCCCCTAGGGTCATGGTGGGGTTGTATTGGCCCTTGAAGGTCACTTGGCCCTTAACTAGGGCATTTTGACCATTTTAGGTTAAGGGTTGACTTTGGTCAAACTAGCCCCTTTGATTGGTCCCAATGGGTCCTTGGTGACCTATTGGCCTCTCACTAGGCTTATGAGGGTAGAGGTGGTGTCTATTGGGCTAAGGGACTGCAATTGACCCTTGTGTAGGTCACTTTGACCCAATTAGGGCTATAGTTGACTTTGGTCAACTTAGCCCCATTGACTGCTCTCCATGGGTCCTTAGTGACCCATTGACCTCTTCCTAGGGTTATAAGGGTATTGGTGGGGTATATTTGGCTAATGGACTGAAATGGACCCCTGTGTAGGTCAATTTGACCTAGATAGGGTTATAGTTTACTTTGGTCAACTTGGGTCTGTTGAATGCCCTCCATGGGTCTTTGGTGACCCATTGACCTCTCACTAGGTCTATGAGGGTATGGGTGGGGTCTTGGAGTCTTAGTGAAGCCTCATGATCACTTTTAAATCAAGGTTCAGGGATCTGCTAAGTGCAGACCACAGTGGCCCTACTCACACTACCAGGTTCACTTGGCTCTTCCTTGGGCTTTCTAGGGTTTTGCCATGACAAAATCACTCTTAGGGGTCTAGTTGGAAATGGGATGTTACAGGGTGCATCCAGATCTGGTGGTAACCTGAAAATGCATCAAAAAAACTCATAATAGAAAAACTGACAGCTGAATCAACCAGCGCGTCGATTCTAGGCAGGGGGTAGCAATCCTTAGGACATGATTTATTTAACAAAGAGAAATCGATACACATTCGCCAGTTCCCACCCCCTTTTTTAACCATTACCACATTGTAGATCCAGCCTAGATACTGGATCTCTGAGATGAAGCCAGCTTCCAGGAGCTTCCTAACCTCCTCGCGGATAGGCTCCTCCAGCTTGGTGGTGATGGCCCTCATCTTCTAGCATGCGGGGAGAGTCCGAGGCTCCAGGTTCAGGCAATGGCAAGCCACATCTGCGTCAATGCCTGGCATGTCTGCCGTGCTCCAAGCGAAGACGTTGACATTGCTATGGATGCAAGCTCTCACTCGCTCCTGGTCCTCGGGACTTAATCCCCCGCTGACCCGCACCCTCTGTACCTGTCCTGTGCTGGTGAAGACCTCCATTTTTACCACTTCTTCGGCCGACTCCAGCCGTGACTACTCCCAGACGACCCTTGCTTATTCTTCTAGCTCCAACTCCTCCTCCCTTCCAACTTCAACCATCGCTGCCTCCTCCGGCCTCTCCTGCTCAGCTCCTGCTGTTCGCTTCTCCTCTACCTCCATCGCCTCCTCAAGACTCTCTTGCTCAACTCCTTCTGCTTGCTTCTCCTCTACCTCCATCGCCTACTCCAAGATCTTCTGCTCAACTCCTGCCGCTCGCTCCTCCTCTACCTCCATCGCCTCCTCCAGGCTCTCCTCCTGCTGCTCGACTTCCAGGCCCCACAGGGCCTCCTATTCAACTTCTCTCTACTCCTCCGCGTTCTCCTTCCTCGCCTCCCCTAGGCTCACCTCCTCCTCTCCGACATCCTCTTCCTGCTCTGCCATCTCCCTTTCCATCTCTTCCGCCTCGGCCATCCAAGATATGGTGTTGACCGCCGTCACGTAGCACTGCCTCGCCACCTTCGGGTCCCCCTAATCCTGACCTGCACCCCTCCGTTGTTGAACTTAAGACATTGATGAAACGAGGAGGGGATGCAGCGAAAGGCGCTAATGAGGGGATGCCCAAAGATGGCATTGTAGCTTCTCGGGGCATCCACGATCACGAACCTGCAGTTCCGTGACACACCTCCCAACTTCACGTGCAGCCCTACTCCCCCTTCTACTTCCTTCCTCTCTCCTGAAAACCCAAACAGTGGTCCATCTGATTCCAGGACCCTCTTCCCCTCCACCTTCATCTCGTCAAAAGCTTTCTTAAAGATCACATTCACAGAGCTCCCGTTATCCACCAGTATCCTGGAGACCATGAAGTTCTCCACTGCCATCTGAATCACAAGGGCATAGCAGAACGGATCCTCAAAGTCAGGCATGTATGTTGATGAAAAGGTGATTTTTTTCATCTGGGGGGGGGGGGGGTGAGCCAGGGAGATCGAGGCAACCCCCCTTCTAAACATGGTCTGGAGGCTACCCATGCGAGTTGCCTCAATCCCCACTCCCCCGTGGATCACCCTGATCCCTCCTCGGGTTCCCACATCTGCTCTGTCCTCACATCTATCTTCTCCCTCTACCTTCTGCACTTCCATGATCCATACCGGCGGATCCTGCCTCCCCATTTCTCTAGCTTCTCTCATCTCTAAGAACTCTGGGCAGGTGGTCGTCGCATGACCTTCCTCCCAGTGGAAGTCACAGAAGGGCAACACCACCCTGCCCCCTTCCTTCTCCAAATCCCCTTCTTCCGGCTCCTCGGACTCTTCTTCCTCCTCTTCCTCTACCGAACTCCATTATTTCTTGCGGTGGCGGGAAGTGAGCCCTCGATCCCTGCCTCCACGCTAGCTGATCGAACCTTCTCGGCTCCCAGAGGTTATCTCTTTCATGGAAGCCTCCTCATTGGCCCTAGGGGCGACCCTCCTGAGGCATCCAACCCAACAGGTTGTTTGGATCCCGGGCCCCCCATCCCTAGTGCTGCCCCTGCCCTTGGGGTTCTTCCCTTCTCCTCTCTTCCCTCGGCTCCCTCTGCTCCCTTTGCTCCTTTTGCTTTCCTGCTTCTGGTTCCTTCACATCGTCCTCCGCCAACCGGGCAAGCTTCCTGGCGAAAGCCGGATTGGCTCTTTCAAAATCTATCTCCTTTGCCGCCCTCTCCATGAGCTCCTCAAAAGAGAGGGGAGGCACTCTCTTCAACTCCATGCTAAAGAACCCTAGTCTCAGCCCCAGGGTAAAGGCAAGCATCAGTGCGTTCCCTGTGACCTCCTGGACCAGGAGGATCTCTTCCTGAAACCGGTAAACGTAATGATCCAGCGTCTCATGCTACTTCTGTCTTACTACAAACAGGCACTCTGCCTCCTTCTTCCGCTTCTTCAACGTCGAGAACCTCAACAGGAACCCTCGACGTAAGTCCTCAAAGCTATAGATCGAGCTGGCCGGCAACTGATGAAACCAGTCCCGAGCCTTTTCCTTCAACGTGATGGAAACAGCTGACACTTGAAGGCATCCATCATCTTCCTTATTGAAACCACATCTTCAAACCACTGCACATGTTGTACATGGTCATCTTTACCCGAGTAGTAGGACATATCGGGCTCCCGAAACCCCTCCGACACCGGAGCCGAGATGATGAGTTTGCTGAAAGGGCTCTTACCACCTGCCTACCGAGAGGGCACGTCTCACGTCCTAGGCTGGCTTGCCCGATCCGTGGGACCGTGCCCAGGGAAGAGCTCTCGCACTACCGCTTCCCTCTCGCCAATCTCTGCTTGAACGTCCTTCCCGGGGCGCTGGCCTAGGAAGAACTCCCGTGCTGCAACGTCTCTCTCGCCAACCTCTGCCGGGACCTCCTTCTTGGGATGCTGCCCAGGGGTGTTCTCGCCTAAAAGCGGGACCACCTCCACCGGAACCTGCGGTGTCGCCAACTAACTCCTCACTGAGAAAGCCAAGTTGACTGTCTGCAGGACCTCTCGCCTGAAGTCTTCCAGCATCTTTCTCAGTGCTTCCTCTCCCCGAGTGGGGGAACCTCCTGAGCCAGACCCTTTACCATCACCTCTAGCCATGGGACCAAACTCAAGGCTTTCTTGTATCAGTTGTCTTCCACGCTCACCGCACCAGAACTGTTGAAGCCAAAAATGATCTCAACGAATATTCAAAAACTAGGCGCAGCCAACACCTACTTCTCTCAAGCCTCGACCCTCGATTGGCTGCAAGGGACAAATAACTGACCCAAAGCCTCAGCAGGGAGGTCCCACCTCACATCCGGAAGATCTCTAAGAGCTTCCCCTCCAAAGCCAAAGCTGGGCTTGGAGGTCCTCAGAAAGCACTTGGGGATTTTGAGAATAATGAAGACTTGCTTTCTAAGGAACCCTCATGGGTCTATTAATAGCCTTTTGCCGGCCGGAAATTACTAAAATACCCCTGGCCGATCTACCAATAGCCAAATCCCGCTGTCCAAAAAAAATTAAATGCAGCCCCTGGGGGTAAAAAGGTAATTTTACCCGAGGGTAATTAGGTAATTTTACCCTGAGCTCTGGGCCCAACTCGGCGAGAACCCTATGTCGAGAACCCTCTCGCCTTCATTTGGCGGGAGCTAAAAAGGAGTGTCGAAACTCTCGGACCGAGCCAGCTCCCGCCTTCTACGAGGCACAAACCTTCTCGCTGCCTCTGCCGGAAGCGGGTCTCGGCTGACTGATGGTGAACGTCCTCGCCTGCTCCTAGGCAGGAGCTCCCTCTAGGCTTGAGCTCTTCTGATTTGAAGCCCAAAGCTAGTTCGGAGCCTGGGCTCTGGGCCGTTGATGCCTCTAGGTCCTACCCAGCAAATATGGGGTTGTACACTAGGGTTCTTACATCTGGAGTTTCTTCTATCACAGGAGTGAATTCATCAACTTGAATGATATCTTCACCATGGTGATCATCCTATCTAATAGGGGTTAAGGTGGTGATCGTGATGAACTCTTGATCTTTTTCCTTAACTTGTTCATCCAAGCTCAATTCCTTTAGTCGTGAACCTGCATCTTCAATAAACACACTAAAAGAACTGCCATGCAACAAGCTCATCTCATCAAAAACAACATGAATTGATTCTTCTACAACTAGGGTTTTCTTATTGAAAATCCTATATGCCTTACTATGGCTACTATATCCTACAAAAATACCTTCAAAGCTCTTTTCACTAAATTTAGCGGTGCGATACTTTCCATTGTTAAGGACGAAGCATTTACTACCAAAGTTTCTAAAATATGAAATAGTTGGTTTCCTGCCCTTTAATAGTTCGTAAGGTGTCTTATTATGGTTCTTATTTATGAGTGCTTGATTTTGCACGTGGCATGCAGTGTTGACCGCTTCAGCCAAGAAATATTCCGATAGTGGGGCATCACTCAACATGGTTCTGCAGGCCTCTATGAGTGTTCTATTCCTTCTCTCAGCTACTTCATTCAATTGAGGAGTACGAGGAGATGAAAACTCATGAAAGATACCTAGGATTTCATAGAATTTTTTCATAGCCCCAGACTTGAACTCTGTTCCATTATAACTTCTGATTTTGACTACCGAACAGTTATATTCATTCTGGATCTTCCTCACAAAATTAGTAAAGATATCAAAAGTAACTGACTTGTGTTTTAGAAAGAACACCCACGCAAAGCGAGAGTAATCATCAACAATAACCAATGTATATTCCTTACCTCCCAAACTTCTAATTTGCAGTGGACCAAACAATTCCATATGAAGTAGGTATAAAAACCTATTAGAATCTTTGCCAATAATGCTTTTAAAAGTAGCCCTTATTTATTTTCCTTTTATACATGTGTGACAAGGTCTATCTTTAACGCACTTGGCATTTGGGGCATCACGTACTAAATTAAGAGAAAATAATTTATTAATAGTTTTAAAATTTATATGTACTAATCTCTTGTGCCATTGGTCACCAAGAGACGCACTATCTTTTGCCAAAAAGCACACTGGCGTAGAAGATTCTATACAAATAAAATTTAAGCAAAATATATTCCTACTATGATTGCCTGATAAAATCATCTCTAAATTATCAATTGATTTTATCAAACACTTGTCTGAATGAAATTTTATGATGTATCCTTTATCGTAGAGCTGGCTTATGCTTATAAGATTGTGTTCCAATCCTTCAACATAAGCCACATCGGAAAAGGATACACTACCATAGTGATCATACCGTAGCCTTTAATAATCCCTCTATTAAAACCTCCAAAGATGACCTTTGGCCTGTTCTTGACTGGAGAATAATTCTGGAGAAGGCTTCTAGTCCCGATCATATGCCGAGAGCATCCACTGTCCAAATACCAGATGGGATTTTTTGTGGCCTTTGGACATTCCTGCAAAAGTAGAATCATGTTGCCTTAGGAAATCAAATTTGTTTGGGCCCTTGGTCTCTAGTTAACATACTCCCCCTACATATGTTAACATTGTGAGTGGTCTTTCTCACATTATTAACTTGAGGAGGTTCATAATATCTGGTATTAAACTAGTAATCTATGGCAAAGTGACCAATTTTTCCACAACACCAACAGTCAAATCTGTTGTATCTTTGCCTAAGGTTCTCCCGCTTGGGCTTTTTAGAGTGTGGTCTAGCAGGGGGAGTAGACTTGGAGGTAGAATCTTCTTGGTGATGGCACTCACATTACTTCTTCTCCATAATAGGCTTTACCGCAACGGGTTTGGATTTTGGAGCATTCTTGATGTTGTGACCATGATTATAAGGTCCGTAGCTCTGAAGAGTGATCTCCTCATAAGATGCCTTGAAGACACTCTCGCCAAAGTTCCGGGGATGAGTCCATCCTTGGTACCGAGACTTGGGCTCTACATAATTAGGCTTAGCAAAGTGACCATAGTACGAGTCAAGATTAAACTCGTCTGTTGGAAGGATAACCTTTTTAAACGGAGTTTGTCTTCAGAAGCTTTTCCCTTCTCCTTGGCTAGAGCCTTCTTTGCAGCCTTATTTCTTCTCTGGACTTTATTTCACCTAGAAGATTTACTAGAAGCAACTACATGGAATAAACCAGCACCTTTACTCTGATCAGAGAATTCAGGCACTAGTGGAAGGACTGTCTTGGGCTTGGAGAAACTTTCAACAAGTTTCTTTTCAGCCGCAAGTTGTTCTTCCAACTTTTGGATGATATCCTCCTTCAGGTTTAAGTGCTCGAGAGCTTTATTATATTCTTCCATCGCATTATGGAAGTCCTTTCTGAGTGATTCCATCATCATGACTTCCTGCCTCAAACTGCTCTCCTCATCCTTAAGAGATTTGATCTCCTTAGCTTGAGATCTTTTGACTCTAGGACATTTGCCATAGGCTTTGATCAATTCTTTGTACTGAATCATGAGTTCATATTCATCATCAAACAAACAATCCTCATGATCATGGTCAGAAGCATCTGATTCAGAGAGAGGGGTATGAGAATTTACCTTCCCAGTGAACATGGGTTCTTCTTCATCTATATGCGCCATGATCCCAAAGTAGGCTTCCTCCTTATCACTAGACTTAGATGACTCTGTGTCACTGAGGGTCTTGCCCTTCTTGGCTATCAGGCTTCATTCAGTCTTCTTCTTATTATAAGAAGTTTTCTTTTCCACTCTTCTTCCATCCTTCTTCTTGTGAGGGCAATCAGCTATGACGTGTCCCTGCTTATTGCAGCAATAACAAACAATATCAGTAGAAATATGTTTGTTCTGTTTGAAGTAATACCTGTCTTGGCTACTTGAGCCTTTCTTATGGATATCACCATCGTGACATGATCTTATAAACGAGGCATCCTTTCCTTTCCATTGCTTCTTCTTGTTCAAGAACTTCTTGAACTGCCTTGAAAGAAGAGAAAACTCTCCTTCAGATAATTCTTACCCTGAGGTACTTGGCTCTAAAGATTCTTCTTCACTTTCTTCCTGTGCTGGGGTAGGAGAAGCAACTTTTGACTTCCTTGAGATGTCTGCCTTTAGAGCGACAAACTTCTCTTTGGATGAAGACCGGCTTTTCTCTTCCTCAGCTTCTCATGAGTTGATTTGCAATTCATATGACATAAGCTTTCCGAAGAGATTTTGCGGGTTAGACTCTGCTATCTTGCCAAAATCTCGGATAGCACAGACTATGTTATCCCATTCCTTAGTCAGGGATCTCAGGAACTTATCATTCAGTTCTCCATTGGTGAAGACTCGGCCAAAGACTCTTAGGCCGTTGACAATCTTGAAGAAACTTTCAAAGGTATCTGCAATAGAGACCTTGGGACTTTGTCGGAATGCTTCATATTTCTGATTTAGAAGGGATCTTCTATCATCCCTAACTTCTTCAGTGCCTTCCATCAAGACGATAAGAGACTGCCACATTTCCTTGTCAGATTGGCAGTGAATCAGGTTCTACAGCATAGAATCATCGACTGCACTTGCGATGATATTCTTGGCTTTCTTGTCTAAGGAGACAAGTGAAATCTCATCTTTATCAAGATCCATGAGCTTCTTTGGAACTTGCTTAGTTGGATCAATGGTGGAGGCTATCATTAGAACATGAGGACCTTCTTACACAATCATAAATATCCTTGGATCTATAGCTTACATGAAGAACTTAATTCTCTCTTTCCACACAGCAAAATTATTCTTCGTAAATAATGGAAGCTTAGCGAAATCCTTGGCTCTGTCCATGCTTGAATCCTCTAAAAATAAATAGGAGGAGATTTGTTCAAGTTTTTAACCTTTTTGATGAACAACCTCCCTCTGATACCAATTGATGTTTTTAGTTGTCTACCTAAATCACCTAGAGGGGGTGAATAGGTGAGGTCTGCGTCTTTTTGTTGATTAAAAATTGAATGAACGAATCGCAGAAAGTAAGCAAAAAAATCTCAGAGAACACCAGATCTATAGTGGTTCCCTAATCTTGGGTACGTCCACTCTCCACCTCACCGATCTAGCAACATGCTAGACTCGACTACTTCACTACTACCTTGGATTGAAAACCAATCCTACAACTCGGAGCAACACCCCTATAACTCGATCCTCAACACGGGATCTACACTCGGAAGAAAAACTTCCTAAACAAATCTCGGAGAATAAAAACTCCTACAACTCAGAGACAAAATCTCCTACAAGAATAAAAGATTGTATACAGAAAAATTATACAAACAAAAATTATTTAGATCTGGAATCTTCAGTCGATCTTCTTTCTTGAACTTGAAGCTTGTCAGAAATAATCGAAGAAGACAGCGGCAAAGTCTCTGGATCTGAAAAGCTTAGGATCAACACAATCAAGAGAGATCTGGAGAGATTAAACGACTTGAACTGTTGACCGATTCTTGTTCTGAATTTCTTTGAATCATAGAAGAACTACGACAAGAACGGCGATGAGGAGTGACGGCTTTCCCGATTTAGAATGAACAAAAAAATTCAGAATACTTGATTTCACTTTTTAGGGTTAGTCAAAATTGATAAGACCTTTTATAGGACAAGCCTAACTATCATAATCATAAATGATTGTACACGTGGACCAATAAGAATCGAGATTAGATTTGAAATTGATTCCGTCTGGATTTAACAATATTTCAGAAAAAATGTTCTGCATTTCTCGAGTGGTTTATAGACTACTCGAGTACTAACTTCTGATTCTTGAGAGGAAGGGTATAAGGTTCTCGAAAATAAGACTTAGAGAAATTTCGAACGTGAATCCTGGCTTCTCGAGAAGTGACTTCTACTACTCGAGAACTAGTAAAACTTCTCGAGAACTAATATGACTTCTCGAGAACCGGACTTCTTCTCGAAATAAATTTTCTTCTTACTCGAGAACTGATCCTCTGACTCTATAGACAAGGCTTAGCCTTCTCGAGTACTGGCTTCTGCTACTCGAGTATAAAACTTAGAAAATTTCTGAAATGAATTTTTTAGTAAACTCGAGACATAGATAAGTAGTACTCGAGAACTCCAAGGCTTACTCAAGTAATAGACTTAGCTTTCTCGAGAGTGATTTCTGTTACTTGAGAACTTTACTTAGTATACTCGAGAATTCATTCCAGCACTACTCGAGTACAACATATACTACTCGAGTAATGGACTTAAAAAAAATTTGCTTCCTAGAAATTATTTTTCTTCGAATGAAATCAGCAACCATTCTTCCTTCCATTACTTTAGTGCTTGAAATTGAAGTGTGTCCAAATAGAGAGGCTACACATGAGTCAACACCATGGATCACACAATGAGTAATTACATTGTATGGTCCTGTGTTTGGTGACTCATTATAGACTGACATTGGTCTACACTTGGCAATTATATCTCAGAAACACATAACTCAACAAGGGCATCAAATACAACTTAATTCATCAAGTTGAAGGGTAACTTCATACAAATCTGGATTATTGTGGATACAATACCCAACGTTCTCCCTCTAGAGCTTCTCTTCCAGATCCCTAATGAGACTATTCTTGTACTTAATGGAGCCTATCTAGATAAGGTTCAAGAACTTAAGTTAGCTAACTTCCCTATCCTTCTGATCCACCAAAAATACTGTCTTAACATGCTGGGCAGCAGCTAGCTAAAGAGAGGCAATCTCCACAACTTGCTTTTTAGTCAACTTCTTGCACTTCTTAAAGGCGTCCAGAATTTCACCATACTTGTCAATCAATTGATTAACATATTCCTTAGAAATTGTGCCCTGTTCACCCCTATTTGAAGAAGAATCAGAGTCTAGACTAGTCTCATAATTTGAGTCAGAAGATGAGCTGGATAAGGAATGTACCTTGACTGGACTAGGCTTTCCCTTGTTGGATTCATCATCAGACCTTGCCATCAGCCCATAGTGGCTGATGCCATCTTTAATCTTCATCATCCACCTCTGAATCACTGTCTGAGTGTGATGGAGGGGCCCTGATCCCAATCCTAGCAGCACGATAGTCTTCAGTTTCTACTTCAGCTCCTTCTTCTGCAGCAATAGCAACCAGCCCAATATAGACTTCTTATTCTTCAGACTCAGATATGGATGAGTTAGTCCAGTTCTTCACCTTCTTTGCAATGGACTTATCATTATTTCCCTTATGCTGGTGAGCCCTTTTCTCACCAGCCTCTTTTCTATTCATTGGGCAGTCAGCAATAACATGCCCAGGTTTGTTGCAACAATAGCAAACAACTTTAAGGGAAATATGTTTACTAGGCTTGTAGTCATACCTGCCTCCCTTGGAGTGCTTCTTCTCTGTCTTGTAGTAGTCCTCCTTGTGATGAGAGGAGGAGGATTGTCTGCTCCTCTACTTCTTCCTCATCATTAGTTTTTGAAACAACTTGGAGAAGGCAGCAAAGTCTTCTTCTAACAAGCTGCTATGAGATGAACATTGCCCAGTGCTATCTGAGTAAGTAGGCCTTCTTGGAGGAGAGGGAATCCTCTCCTTGCCTTTCTTGGTGCTCTCTGCTCTGAAGGCTAAAGACTTTCCATGGCCTGGTATTCGCTGATGGACTCCTCCTCTTTCCTGGCAGCTAGCTGCATCTTATAAGAGAGTAGCTTTCTAAATAGAGTACGGGGAGGAGTATCAGCTAGCTTGGCCACCTCTCTGATGGCACATATCTTGGTGTCCCATTATCTGGTGAGATACCTCAAGAACATGTCATTAAGCTCATAATGACTGAAGACCCTCTTATAGGTCCTCATCTCATTGACTGTCCTAAAAAATCTTTCATAGCAAGTAGCTAAGTTCTTTTTCTGGGACTGCCTGAAAGCCTCGTACTCTTGGTTAAGCATGGACTTTCTTTTATCTCTGACCTCTTTAGTTCCCTCCATATAGACCACTAAAGTGTCCCATATCTCCTTGGTGGTCTGGCAATAAACTAGATTCTGAAAGGTTGAATCATCTATGGCACTAACAATAACGTTCTATTCCCTTTTGTCCAATGTAGCCAGTATGATCTCATACTTGGTCATTTCATAGTATGTCTTTGGTGTTTGGATTTTAGCATCCAGAACTAATACCTTCATAGGGATGAAAGGTCCCTCTTTGACAGTCACAAAGTTCCTTAGGTCAGAGGCTTCCATAAATAGCCTGACCCTCTCTTTCTATATTCCAAAACTCTCCTTCCTGTAGATGGAGAATTTCATAAAATCTAGCTCCTTATGGTTCTCTTCTGAACCTATAAGTATACTTGTTTCAGCTACCCTTGCAGATCTGCTCTGACTGTTAGGTCCTTCTTGAACAACCTCCATCTGATACCACTTAAAATTCTTTAATTCCAAGGTAGCTAATCACCTAGAGGGGGGTGAATAGGTTTTTGGTCTTTTATATTTTTCTCTCTACTTAGTGTGATATGGGTGAGTTAAATAATACTTCCAAGACAATCACACAAATGACACATAAGATTTATAGTGATTCCCCAGATTATGGATACGTCCACTTCCCCTCACCTTTCTAACAGCTTGTTAGACAAGGTCTCTTCTCCAAACTCTGATCCTAGAGCTTACAACACAGATCCCTCGGGATCTCTCAATATCCTCCAAGACCTATAACTCATGCATAAATCCCTAGCTCAGAGCAAGCTTGCTCCTATAACTCAATGGCCAAAATACCACCTACCTCAGACTTGAGCACAAGTCCTCAGCTCAGGATATGGAGGTTAGCCCTACAACTAAGAGAGTCACACTCTGCTACCTCAGATCTATTAAGATCCTACGTCAGGCCAAAGGCCCTAACTCAGGCACACAGGCTCTACACTCAGATCCATGCAAGGTTCCTACAAACTCAGGCTCAACAGCCCTACACTTAGATCCACATAGGGATACTACCTTATCTTTTATAAACAAGGCTTACAACTCAGATCCAAAAGGATCCTATAGGAAGAGTAGTTGGTCTGGTTGATATGACACCAGAGAAATTTCTCTATGTCTGCCTCCTGAGCTGAGTTAACAGTCCTAACTTTCTTCACAGCAACAGAAATAGTATTTTTCAGTAAGAAGCTGCATATGCTGAAGAAACTGAGAAACTTGTTTTTGAACTTGCTAAAGAAGACTGAATATTAGACAGTTCTTGTATTCTTCAATCAGATAACCTAGACTAGCAGGAACTTGAAAGCTCTGCTCCTCCTTCTTTATCAGATCATTTATTTGAACTTACTGTAACAAAAGAAATTAGCTACAGTAACTTGAAATAACTTTTAGATCAGCTGTTTTGACTTCAAGCTTCAAGATCGGCAATAATAGCGAGGAAGATGAAGTTTAGCCGCAACTTTTCGAAATGAGAAAACCCTAAAAGTTAAAGCTCCTTCAGTCCATCTTGTCCCTTTTATCTTCTGCTGATTAATGGCTCCAAGAATTAGTGGGGACTACCTGTGATCGACAGCTGCACCTTTCTTTAATGGAAGAAAACATATAGTAGACCTTCGACATTATTTGTCGTGTTCTGTAGCTTTCCCGCAACTAATTTGAACTTTGTTGACTTTGGATGACGTCATCAATTGTCGGCTTAGCCAAATATTCAGATTCAACTCTAGGCATTGAGTGTGTTAAGTGAATGGCCTTCACTCAACGAATATGGACTTCATCAAATTCTCTGCATCATCAGGCGTTGAGTGTGTTGAGTGAACTGGCTTCACTTAATGCCTCTGGACTTAGTCAATCTTTTCTGCACTGCCAGGCATTGAGTGTGTTGAGTGAATTGTCATCACTCACTGCCCCTGGACTTAGCTGTAACTGTCTTTATCTACTAGGCATTGAGAGCATTGAGTGAAGTTTTATCACTCAACGCTTTTGTACTTAGCCGCTTCTTTGAAGTCTGCCAGCTTGCTGATGCATTGAGTGCGTTGAGTGAGCTGTCATCACTCAACGCTTCTGGTCTTCGACAAATTTTTCTCTCTATCTCTTCTTGAGCTATAACATCACACAACGCTTTCTTTTCTGGCATTGAGTGAGCTGTATTCACTCGATGATTCTGGACTTAGTCGATTTTTCAGCTTGCCAATGCTGAGGCTTTGACAGACTCATATATACTCGACTCCTTTTGATATATGGTGTTGAGTGAATTGCCTTCACTCAATGCCTAAGGACTTTGTAGACTGCTGGGCTTTGACTTTCCACACCTTACTCAGTGCTTTTTGGCATCTGGCATTGAGTGAACTGGCTTCACTCAACGCCTGTGGACTTAGGCAATTTTTCAGCCTTTCCAGCATCTTTCTTTGACTTCTGGCGTTGAGTGAACTTGCTTCACTCAATTCCTGTAGACTTAGATAGATTTATCTCTCCACTTCTCCACCTTTTGACCACCTATCACAACCACTTAGATAACTTGTCTAAACTTGTTCCATGGAACATATTACACATGATGAGCTTGAACAACATCAAATACAACTATGCTCTTAGTACTGATTGTGATGCCTCTTCAAATATTCAAATTTAGAGAACATTGAGGGAAATATTCCCAACAATCGCAACAACCATGTGTGATTAAAAATGCATAACTGTGTGATTCCTACAGGAAAGAACTCCACTAAAATGGGGCTCTTCCCACCCGCACAGGAAGGACATAGCTAGGGAACAAGACACCAGCACTCACAAAAACATAACCCTGCATAGAAAAAATAATGGGGAGCACCGAGTGCATACCCCCAACAATGCAGTGTGCAATTGCACACCACAATGGGCCAAAATAGTGTACTTTATATACGAACACCGATCCAGTGTAATATAAGCAATAATGAGTCTAAAGTGTAGTACATGTGCATAGAAACTAGCCCAGATGATTTCTAAAAACACTATAAATATCGGACTCATCAAACTACCATGAAAAATCACATGCTCACGCTCATAAAAATACAGTAGAAGAACAATTTAATTATGCAAAAATAATTTATACTTTTCTAAGAGTATATTTATATATTATATCTACTCAAAAAGAGTAACACGGTGAATCATCCATTCATACTTAGGGAGAAAGTAGATTGATCGCTATGGTGAGCATTGCCAAAGATTGAGGCTCGAGATAACCTCCAAAAAATCCATCATTATCAGTGACCATAAGCTTGCCTATTTGCACTCTCTCCAAGACACTGGTTTGGTTCAACCTACGAATCAGTAGGAATTTAGGTTTAGATGGGGCATATGTTTAGGTGGGATATACAAAGATACAATCGATGGCTTGACCGCACACCTAACCCAAATGTGCTTGCACTATCAAAACTATTCATGCACAAATAATACATGCGGGTGAACCACACCCCCAGACTTAGACTTGACAATATGTGTGTGTGCACTGCGTACTCCAAATACAAATTTTCACAAATATAATTTTTCATTTTCACTTTTCTTTTTCAAACATTTTCACAAATTCATTTTTTTTTTCTTCATTTTTTTCTTTTTCCTTTTTCACAACAAATTCAACAAAGATTTTCAATGGAGCACAACCACATATTCTCAATATAATCACCACATTAGCATCCCAAAATGAAAATTAAATCCAAACTAGAGTTCAAATTTGGGTATGCAACTAGGATTGGCTTTTAGGCTTTGGTGAGATATTAGTGGAACTGAATCAACGGACGGGTATGCACAACGGGGCTAGTGAGGGTAAGATGATAGGAATGGTACAAAAGCTAAACATAGCCAAAATGAGGGCCTACATCACACTCGCTTAATAGAACTAATCAATACCCATGCTTCGAGAATAGCTTGGGGAAAAGTTCTTAGCCACCGAATGAAATCATCCTTCCTCCTGACTTGTGCAATATGAGGATAACGACCGTATACACACATCCCTACACTACCGTCAGATTCACACCAGATTCACCAATTTTTGAATAGAATAAACAATATTTACATAAATAGAAAAAATATAAAACTATAAGCATGAAGAAGAATTAATTCTACTAGAATTTCCGTACGTGACATGAGAACTCGACTAGGAGCACCACAGGAGTCAACATTTTTCTCCGTCTCACAATCCCATGCCAGCATAAACATTTTTCCAATCAAACAAAAGAAATAAATTAAACTCGTGATGAGCTAATGTTTAAGCACACACTCATATGGGTGTTGTGATGTTTGGTGAATATAAAACAACAATTATAAAACATAAACAAAAGTACTTCTAGTATGCAAATGAGAGGTGCTCGTGCGGTGGGTAATGAAATAATAGCTCTCCCTCCCCCAAACTTAATCTAAATAATCTATGCAAATGATAAGCATTAAGAATAAATAGAGGAGCTAAGGAAGAGATTACCCATGCTCAGAAATAAGCATACCAAAAGATTGCGCTAATAACAAGAAGGAAATCAACACCTGCATACAAAAGATTTCCACACCTGCAAAAAGGAAACTCCGGCACAACATATATAGTAATATAATAAAGATGTTAGCGGAATAGATAAAACAAAACATCAAAATTGGGTTGTCTCACATTATCCCTTTTCTTTACTGTCCTTAAGGTGGACCAAATACTTGTATAAGCAGTTTAATATAAATATCTTAAGAATAAAGCAAAACTAAGAAAGTCTACTTATTATTATTTCACAACCAATAAAAAAATCAACTATATGTTGGTTTGAAGTAGTAGCTCGAAATGAACGCAATGGATCCGAAGACCCGGTAGAAGAACAAGTCAAAAGGATCAGTAGCTTTCCATCTCCAATTTTCATCTTTCTTCATCCTCTTCATCTCCTCCAATCGACGGTCATCGATGAAGTACCATTGACCACCCTGCACCCAGTCTTTTAAGGAAAATATAGGCAATGGTGATGAAGTGGAATAGGCGATGGTTGCCAACTGCTTTCTCTGCAAAGAATGCCACTCAAAATCACCCAAAAATGGGTCCAAAAATTCAAGCACTTACAGAGGAGTAAATAAAATATCAGAAGCATTACATGGAGGGCAAGCAGGAATAATAAACTAATCAATATTATCATTAAAAGAATTAGGAAATAAAATTGCTGAAGAACTAAGAGATTCAAACAAAGGAGGAGTGGCCCTAGAGTCACTCCCGACAGGTGTCATAACCCGCATTTTCTCAACAAATAAATATATTATAACAGTGAGAAAAATACCTGTTATGATGCCACACCGTGCAGGGGATAACTACAGACACTCAGGCAGTACCCTCTCTTCATTTATTTTCATAAAAGACATATATATTTTATGTTGAAGAACACGATTTAAGTTAAAAGTTCAAAGAAGAATTCCCTCAGTTATTTGGATTAGCTAGTCCATAAGTATAAAAGCATATACACAGTGGGAAAAAATAGAGTTTAGTTCACTTTATCCTACATGAGCATGAAACCCAACAATATGCTAATGATGTACAATTTTCTAAATTTAATATAAGTAGAAAAGAACTTTTAAGATCTTCAAAATTGAGTGATATTTAGTTGAAACAAATGTTATAAGTATGAATAAAGATGCAGATCTTTATACATATTAAAGTAACTAATATGCGTCCTGATATAAAACCTTCCTAGAGGGCAATGCATCAACATCAAAAATTAGTAGTAGCATAAACAACATATATCAGTCTAACACATAAAGAAATTATGCTATGGGTGACAACAATCTGACACGAACCCATAACACACAAAAAAAGTCTGACATACACTAAAAGTCAAGAAAAAACAACAGACTGCCTCTCAGATAAGAGGAAAGGAGAATCAATTGTTGAAGCCTACAAGAAAAGAACTCGGTCAACTCTAATTGCTACTGGTTTGAACCTGAGGTATTCAAAAAGAAAAGAATGCTTCAGCACAAAGGCGAAAAAGGCAACACAAAAATAGTTCAAAAGATTAATAAGCTTATGAAAATTTCCAACCCCATGAGAATAGCTATAAAACAACAATAATCAAAGATTACATATGCAGTAAGTAAATTTAACTTAGCATGATTTGGCTATAAAATAGAAAGACTTGCACCAAGTGCAATAAGTATTAAGATTAATAATCATATATATATATATAGTAAAAGAGATTGATCGGCTCGAAGAGTGGATCATTAACATCGGGCATAAAATGATACTAAGGTGGTGGCATTCTTTCCAACAAAAACCATTTGACCAAAACATCCAAAGAAAATGGCACTATGGTAGTGTTCATCCATCTAACCTAAGCCAACAATCCATAATAAGCCACCGGGTGTAATGATTCACAAACATGCCTATTTTTGTGGTCATCCATCCAACCCAACTCAACTGTCCAAAAAAAATATCATAGAAAAATCTAGCATAACACAAGACTTGACATCGGATCACCACAACGACATAAGGAAAGAAAAACCCAGAAATTCCAAGTAAAAGTAGCCCTTCACAACGAATTTGTCGAGACCATATGTTGAATTCAGCGTGATCACCAGATAAACATCGTAACAACTTGAGGAAATTTACAAGAACATTCGACAAACTTGATACCAGTTGACAAATTTGACTTAACTACTCGACGAATTCAACTTAACTGCTCGACAAATTCCACTTAACTACCCGACAAATTCGACGAAATCACTGGAAAAATTCAACTTAATTACTCGACAAATTTGACATAAATACCGGATGAATTTGACTTATCTACTCGACGTAATTACTCGATGCACTCGACAAATTTCTAGACAAGCTCGATGAACTTTACATAACTACTTGAATAATTTCACGCAACTACTCGACGAATTCGACACGACCACTCAATGAATTTAACTTAGGCCAAACCAAAACCTTATGAACTTAGGAAGAACAATGCTAGGAAAGATACAATATTGACGAGTCTTGAAATTTAAAAGAAAAGAGAAAAAGGAACTATAAGAAGACTAAGGAAGAGGATTAGTCCACCACTTTCCTCCAATCTTCCGATTTCCAACCTCTTAATAACTCCATGTCAAGGATCGGCCCAAAGAAAACCACGATGACAAAAATCTAGAAGGATTTGGACAAAACTGAAAGATCAGGCTACTCACTCTAATCCCAAAAATCCACGAAACTGGAAATACTCACCACACACGCATAGATCTCAGTGAGGGCTTTTCAGATCTATACTCTGACATAGATTCTGTACACTAGAGCTCCCATTGCGGTCGTTAGAAATCTCCTGAAAGGATGGTCTCCCTCTCCCTCGTATTCTCTAGTTTGGCGAAACAAGAAGAAGGATGGGAAAAATTAAATCCTAAGTTTTGGTCAGTTTTGTATATAAAAATGTTATGTATATTTATATATAATATGATGCATAAATGATATTAACATTTCATTTGACGATTTGGACTAAATTCGACTTGGTTTTCGACGAAATTTGCACCAAAGGTAAATACCGATCCTACAAATCTAGCGGCGAAGTTGAAATCAGAGTTCGACAAGCCGATATCAAGTTATGATTTATTTCCATATTTTACAGTAATGATAAATCCTCTAAATCTTTGAAAATTCACCGGGATTCCAAAAGAGCTCGGATCGTAAGGAAACTTGGCAAACAAGATTAATATTAAATACTTTAACTTTTATAAATTCAGACAAATCTATACTCTGACAAGATCGAAATTCAGCCGACTTGACCAAACGGACACGGAAACGCACTAGTGACATTGCACTGTTAACTTCGCGTTAACATAACGCCCTTACGTCAATATTACACCAAAAGAAGATCAAAATTAATTATCAAAAATTCCAAGGCATTATAACCACCACCACCACCACCCCCCTCCCCCCCCCCCAAAAGGAAGTTCATCCTGAAACTTGAAACACAATACAAACCTAAGAGATATAAACGGACAGTGCAAAATTTTGATGGATAGAAATACTCACCGAAGAAAGCTAGGAGAAAATATATGGACGAGACTCCTTCATAGCAAATTCTAATTCCAAAGTCGCGCTCTTGACGCCCTGATTTTGACAAAGAATCATAACCATAGGAATCGTCTTCCTCCACAACACTCAATCTTGTGTCTCTAGAATATGGATAGGCTCTTGGACATACGATAGATAGGGCTACAACTGTGGCACAAAGTCAAGAACATGAGGATCACTAGACACACACTTTCACAACTGTCTCACATGAAACACATCATGAACACCATGGAAAGTAACGGGCAATTCCAGCCTATAAGTAGACACTCTGATGCGCTCACCAATCTGGAAAGTCTCACATACTTGGGATCCAACTTGTGGTTCCTTCAAAATCTATTAATAACAAGCATCATAGAATCTTTCAAGAAAACCATGTCCCCAACTGCGAACTCCAGATCAACCCTTCACCGATTTACATACTTTTCATAATGCTCTTGAGACACATAATGCTTCTCATGAATATGTGACACAACAATGCTAATATCTTCTAAGGATTTTGTACCTAACAAAGGTCTCTCACAAACATCGACCAAAAATAGGGGAGTTCGACAATGCCTCCCATACAAGGCTTACAAGGGCGTCATCTTCAAACTCTCCTGATAACTATTATTGTAAGCATACTCCATAAGACCAAGACATTTGTCCTATGCTCCCCCATGGTCCAGAATATAGCATCTAATCATATCTTCAAAAATCTGATTCACTCTTTATGTTTTCCAATAGTCTGTAGATGATAAGCGGTAGAATACCTATGGTTAGTACCCAAAGCTCCCTGCAAGCTTCTCCAAAAATGAGACATATATCTGGAATCCTTATCTGATATAATACTCACTAGTACACAATACAATCTGATGAGCTCATCCAAATAAAGCTCTGCTATATTCTCCATGGAATAATCAATCTTGAAGGGCACTAAGTGAGGAGAATTCGTCAATCTGTTGATAATAACCCACACAACATTATGCCCTCGGGGAGACATCGACAAACCAGTAATGAAATCCATAGAAATACTCTCCCACTTCCAGCTTAGAATATCCAAAAGTGTCAACTTTCCTCTAGATATTCTATAATCTGTCTTAACACGTTGACTGGTATAGCATTCTGATATGAACTTTTCAATATCATTCTTCATACTAGACCACCAAACAATCTGCTTCAGGTCTCTGTACATTTTTGTAGAACTAGGATGATAGGCAATACTAGAACCATGCGCTTCATCACAAATCTTCACCCAAATATCCTCAATAGTAGGAATGCAATATCTACCCCGGTACTTTAAGGTACAATCACCATCTATAAAGAAGTTTGGTAGTTCTTTTCAGCTTTACTCTAAATATGCTATAAATCCATATCATCTTTCTGATGTAACCTCGTAAGAGTAATCCATGAAGAATCCTCAACTTCTAAGATAATCGATATAGCGCTACTCCAGACAGTTATGTTCATCAATAAGAACTCCTCCTTCAAAGATAACATGAAAAGACCAAATACATGTGTGGCTTTTATGCTTAAGGCATCAGTCACAACATTAGCCTTGTCAGGATAATAAAGGATATCAACCTCATATTCTACGACATACTCTAACCATCTATACTGGAGAAAATTCAGCTCCTTTTAAGTGAAGACATATTTTAGATTTTTGTGATCCGTATAAACCTTACATGACACCCTGTACAGTAGATGTCTCCATAACTTTAGATCATAAATGACTGCTGCAAACTCCAGGTCATACGTAGTGTAGTTCCTTTCGTAAACCTTCAGTTTTCTTGATCCATATGAGATCACCCTTCCTTTTTGCATCATGACACACCCTAGTTCATCTTGTGATGCATCCACAAAAACAACATACTCCACTCCTTCGGTAGGTAAGGTCAAAACAAGAGCAGTGCACAATCGCTTCTTTAATTCTAGAAAAGCTTCTTCGTAGGAATCGCTCCAATTGAACGTTATATTCTTCTACGTAAGCTTAGTCGGAGTTGCAAACAATAATGAAAAATCATTGCACAAATCTCCTGTAGTAACATGCCAACCCTAAGAAACTTTTTTATCTCCTTAGGCATTGTGGGCCTCTTCTAGTCCAAAATGGTATCTATCTTTGCTGGGTCCACAAATATTCCATTTTTGCTCACAACGTGACCCAGAAAAGATACTTGAGAAAGCCAAAATTCACACTTGCTCAACTTTGCGCACAAATTAGGCTTACTTAGAGTAAACAATACTAAGCGTAAATGTAGAGCATGCTCCTCAGCACTTCGAGAATACACTAGAACATCATCGATGAAAATGACCACAAAATGATCTAGAAATCCTTGAATAATCTTTTCATCATATCCATAAAAGCGGAGGGTGTATTCATTAATCCAAAAAAACATTATCAAGAACTCAAAATGCCTATATCGGGAGCAAAATGCAGTTCGCGGAATGTCCAACTCAGGATCCACAAATGATGGTAGCCTTAATGAAGGTCAATCTTCGAGAACATAGAGATACCCCGCAATTAGTCAAACAAATTGTCAATCCGAGGTAACAAATATCTGTTCTTGATAGTTACCTTATTCAGCTCCCTATAATCTTTGCACAATCTCATCGAACCATCATTTTTCTTCACAAAAAATATTGGAGCACCCCGTGGCAAAGAACTAAGCCTAATAAAGCCACACTACAACAATTCAACTGAGTACGCAACTCTTCTAACTCACGTGGAGCCATATAGTAAGGTCCCCTCGCAATAAGATGACTACTAGGCTCAAGGTCTATAATGAACTCTGCATCTCTCTCAGGTGGGAGACCGGGAAGACTAATAGGTAAAACATAGAAAAACTCATGTGCCATTGAAATATCCTCAACACATGGCAGTTTATGATCATCCTCCAAAATAGAAATAAGATCAGCAATACAACTATACTCAAAAAAATTCAAAGCGCATACTGCAGATATGATTGGGGAGTCCTGGCGCGGAAAGCCAAATATGCTCATGGGTTGGCCATTGTCCATCTTGAAATCTAAACACTTGACTTTGTATTGAATGAAATCATCATATATGGATAACCAATCCATACCGAAGATCACATCAAAGTCTTCCAAATCTAGCACCTTCAGATCGGAATACACTAGGAATCCACCTAAAAGAATAGGGCAATTCTGGATACCATGATTCGACACCACCGAATCACTAGATGAAAATTTAAGATAAAGAAAATCTCCAACTCAATCGATTGCCAAACGATTTTAGTATACAAAATTCCTAGCCACGAAAGAATGAGTGATAACAAAATAAAAAATAACGCGCGCACAATGATTCCTTACTATAAACTCGCCTATAAAATCATACACATAACTAATAAGGTAGAAACTAAATCCATAATAACAAGTTAACAACTATAACAGAATCTAACATGAGATCACTTGGGTGGAAAAC
This sequence comes from Platanthera zijinensis, assembly GCA_039513925.1. Lineage (NCBI taxonomy): Eukaryota > Viridiplantae > Streptophyta > Magnoliopsida > Asparagales > Orchidaceae > Platanthera > Platanthera zijinensis. Next base: position 99,736,470 of record CM077078.1, on the reverse strand, counting down.
TAAGCTTCTTCCTTGATCACAACATTTAGTGTAAGACCCCCCTCCCGGAACACAAAACACAGCATTAGGGGATTCTTATGCCCAGAACATCCGTCTTGCAGTAGCGCTAGCACTCGGGCTAACTTGTACTATAAGATGTCTATCCTGCTTTCTATAACCAATATCAACCAATGATAACCCAACCAAGAATAAAAAACAGAAGTCAATCCACACATAAGTAAAATAGTCCAAAAGTACATCAAGAAAAAGAAGCTACAACAAGCTTCTAAAATATCAGAGTACGGGGAAAACTTGCCCAAAGGGCTACATCAAGAGTATCTCAAACTCACATCGGTGACTGATGGTAGCAACGACACCGTCCCTGCAGGCCCTATCGTCCTGGTCTGGCTGTCCTGCTATAAAATCTGCGGCTGCACTGACTGCGGGGTTTCTTCCTAAAAAGGAAGACGTAGAAACTGTTAGTCATAAAGACTAAGTGGTTATCACATCCGCTCCCCCGGCGACTCCTCGGCACCGGGCGAAGAAAGGAATAAGGGTATAATATATATAAGTAGAACAGAAGTACAAACAGATGGTATAGAGTGAACAATATCAATGTACATAAGCAGCACAATAAATGAGTAAACCTTCTATTCTAGAAGTTCTACCATCTGCAGTAGTACACAAATATAGGTACAACAGAAAGTAACTCAACTTATATGAATGCCCATACAGACATATAAGTTGAGGATCGGCTCAGCTATAGTAACTCATCGTATAAGAGTGCCCATACAAACTTATACGATAAGGATCTTGAGTATGCAATGTAATGTAATGATATGTATTCAATGCAAAGACTCACCCATGATCATGCACATGCAATTGCTATGTCGACACAGACTTGTAGTTCCGACTTTCCAAGTAGGTAGCTAACCTCTCAGGTGTCAACCGTTGTGGCCAGGTGGTGATAGTGGAGCGGGCTTTTCCACTACTAGGCGAGCATCCACACTACCAAGGTTAGGCCTCCGTACTCCTCAACGCTAAGGAAACTACAGCAGAGCTCACATGCATACTACATCTCAGCGGGAGTCTCGGGTAGATGTGCACTGAGAACCCAGCCCTAAACTGGCCCATGTTGTGACCCAGAAGGAGCCTCGGAAAAAGCACGAGTACCAAGCCCAACCATCCACTTGGCACGGAAGGATCCCCGGTAATGAGCACCGAGGACCAAGCCCAATCTCCCAAAGTCTATCTGTCAACTCCCGTTGGTGTGACGACTGGCGAGCTCACAGACCTGCCACACTAATCTTAACCCAGGATTATGACACAGTGTGTCGACTCACACCGCATGCAATTTCACATCATTGTGGCACGGAAGGAGCCTCGGGAATGAAGACCGAGGACCAAGCCCAACTGTCCACTTATTTCTCTTCTTAACATTACCAAACCAGCACGGTCAAACCCCACACTTACACCCTTTCACAACCCCGTGCCCCAAGGTACTTAAGGGTTCATTATCAGTGTAAGGGTACTTCACATATCCATCATCTAAAGACCACAACCATTTGTTCATAACAGTCATTACCAATTATATTCCACATGTTCAAGCCAAACTCATCATTGTTCAATACATCACCACTAACAAGTATGTCCTCAATATTTCATATATTTAAATCATTCCTATCATACCAACTCGTCAATCCATTCATTCTCTAACCTCCATCACATCACATCGATCAAGTACACTCTTCTACATCAATTGTTCATTGGGGATCTATCAAACAAATGTTATTTAAATGATTTATCACAACCACTTATAGAATACATCTCAACATAACATTAACATTAATGTACTACAATCTCTCTACCAACCCAAAGCCGATTCAAAATAAATACGAGAACTATATGTGCAGGAAAGATTACTGTACAACAACTTTGATTGGGGATTCCTGAGGCTACAAGAATCCAGTGAAGGCGTGTAACCACTCGTTGGAAAGGTATTTCCTAGGGCTACGACTTTCGTGTTTAGTCAAAAGCCAAATTCTAGTTGTATCATGTCCAAAAATAGCCTCGAAGGTTGCTGCACGCAGAAAATAGATTTTTGCGTGCATCTTAAAGCAGATCGGACGACATCAGTTTGTCTTCTTCCTTCAACCAAACTTTCAAATAACATCAAAAATTTCTCCCTTATTCACCCTCATAAGTCCACTTCTCTTCACGAAATTAGTCCACAAACTGCATTTGAAGTGAGGGAAAGGTTGAAGACTCTAATTCCTAGGACACAAGTCCTAGCATGGCCATTTCCTAGAAACCTTCTTCTCAACAATCAAGACCATTTTGAGTCGATATCTCTCCTAGAAATAACTAAAGATCTAGCACCAAGGGAGAGGGCAGGAAGCTCACCTCGTTTCCAGTGTTTCCACCATTTCTAGCCAAGTATCTTGTCACCCTTCTTGGCGGCATCTTCTTCTCCTCAGTCGATGTTAGTTCTTCAAGGGAAGAAGATTGGTTCCATCACCTTCTTCCTCTCCAGCAGATTGCTACAGCGACGACTTGGATGGAAGACTAGAAACGGCTAGTGTTTTCTCCCCTTTTCATGTGGGAAGTTGGGTAAATGCATAGCCACGTGTCGGCCTGTCATTGGACCGCCAATAAACTCAGTAAATGAGTCCCTTCGAAATGACGTGGCCGGAAAATTCACAAAAACCCGAAATTGAACAATACGGGTAGGGACACGCCCGTGTCACTACCCGTGTCCTGCTCGGGAGGAACGTGGTCAACGATTCGTCGAGCTCCGCTCGACGAATCGTCGAACTGCTGCTTGGACACACACAGGTAAGAACACACCCGCGTCACTATTCATATCCTGCTCGGGATGAACCATGCTACTGTGGACACACACGGGTAGGGACACGCCCGTGTCACTACCCGTTTCTTGCTCTGGTGGAACATGGTCGACGATTCGTCGAGCTCCGCTCGATGAATCGTCGAATTACTGCTTGGACACACATGGGTATCGACACGCCCGTGTCACTACTTGTGTCCTGCTTGAGAGGAATATGGTCGACGATTCGTCGAGCTCTGCTCGACAAATTCTCGAACTGCTGCTTGGACACACACGAGTAGGGACATGCCCATGTCTCTACCCGTGTCCTACTCGGGAGGAACACGGTCGATTGTGTTAGTCGAGCTCTGCTTGATGAATACACACACGGGTAGGAACACGCCCGTGTCACTACCCATGTCCTGCTCGGGAAACACGACAAGGAATCTGCAGCGTTGCTAGAGAGCCACACGGGTATAGACATGCCCGTGTCACTACCCATGTCCTTCTTTGTAAATTTCACAAAGAAGACGCAAAGACATTAGAGTATCGCATGGGTATGGACACGCCCATATCACTACCCATGTACTACTATGGACCAACTTCTCCTCCCTTACACAAGTGTAAGCCTAGCTGCCAGCACCCCCTGAGCCCAAGTCAGCTCTCCTGACTTAAAAGAGTGCACGAGGGGCCTAGCGCGAATTGGGACGTTACATTAAGTTTATCTCTTCCCCTATCCGGTTACTGCAGTTGTGATGATGACAAAGCCTGAAGTGGAACAAGCTGCATCATAGGATGGGATTGCGGGCACCTAGACTTCATATGCGCCTTCTGCCCACACAAAAGCAAGTCTTATCCTTTAACTAACAATAGGAAACATCATGCCCCTTCCGCTTACATGAAGTACATGTTAGATCTCCCTTGGGTGCTCTTTAAATTGCAAGCACCTGATGTTGCTCTGGAGAACCCAACCCCTTGAAACACTTATTGAAAGGGTGACCCGGATGACCACAAAAGCTACACGCTTCTTTTCCCCCCTTTATTTGGAGCAGGGCTAGATTCCCATGGGCTACCAGTATCCTCATCCTTTCTCTTTTCCTTCCTAAACAACATGCCAAGATTCTTGACATTGTAAATGGCCTCGAACTTCAAGGCAGCTTCCAGTACTTCTGCATAACTCTCAAATCGATGAACCCTTACTAATTGCTGGATGCCACTTCGAACACCACCTCAAGAATGTTTAACTCTGCACTCCTTAGTGGTTACCAACTCTAGAGCAAACCTACTCAACTTGCTAAACTCGATCTCATACTCACCAACTGTGAGTTGCCTATGTTTCAATTGTAGAAAATTGTTTATCAGCTTGTCTTGCTCCATCGATGGCGGGAACTTCTTCAACAAAATCCCCTTAAACATTTCCCTGTAGCACCCATCTGTGAGGCCTTCTTTTTCCTTGATCCACCATCCTTTAACAAGGCTCTTTAACTGATATGAAGTGACCATAAAATTTTGTTCCACAGAAATTCCTGAATAGGAAAACATCTCCTCAATAGCTATAATCTAGTCATCTAACGCCGCAAAATTAGCTCTTTTATCATAGGTCGGGGGGTCCTAATGTAACATCTCAATGTTACTTCTAGACCCCTTAGCTTAGATTGGGTTAGGCATGGGGTGGGTGTTAGGGTAATAAGCTAGGTTTGACCCTAGGTAGTGGGTTGTAGACATGTGGGGCCCACCATGGGACCAAAGTCAAACTAGGTCAAACTAGCCTAAATAGGAACCTTAGCCACACCATGACCCCCCACCACATTGCCCTAACCCTAACTATAATCTAAGTAGACCCAAAGTCATGCCCTAGGTCAACACTTTGACCATAGTTGACCCAGGTCAACTTTAGGCCTAAAATGGTCAAACCCTACACTCTTGGGTCCAATTAGATCAAGTAAGGCATCACCATGTCCCAAGCCATGTTGGGTGACGATTTAGACCTCATGACCACTAGGTGGGGTCAACCCACACACCCATTTGACCAAGTCAACCCTAAAGTCAAACTTGGTCAACCTTAAGCTTAATTAAGGGTAAATGAAGGCCAAGCCCATTTCCAATGGGCAAAGCCCATGAGCCAAGGACCATGACCAGCCCAAATGACCATTGACAGCCACTACCCCTCTGAATTTGGAGAGAGAAGACATGCACAAGGGTAAAGTGGGAAATTTGGGTGAAGATGAGAGAGAAGGTGTGGTGGAGAAGAGGTGAGGCCATTTGACCTTCATCTTTTCAGCTCAAGAACTGCTGGCAGACCACCTCAACACTTCTCAATGAGAATTGCTGCATGAGAGTAACCCGGCAGCCATGGTGGGCTAACAAAGTGGCCAAACCGAGCTCACCTAGGAAGTATCTCCCGGTATAAGCTTTCCCAGACCCAACCGACCCAGCCATTAGCTTCAGAAGGCTCTGGAGAGTTGAATTCGAGTGCTGGATCAAAGGAATTGGTGAAGAATCGAGATTTTGGGAAGGAGATCACTCGAGCACCACTTCCATGGCAAACCGCCGCCACAGCCGCCGTCAAGCCGCCATACAGGTCCGTTTCGCCACCCCTCTTCCCGCACTAGGATCCTAGATCGTTTAGGAGAGAAATCGGGCTCAATTGAGCCCGATGCCATGTGAGATTTCTCGATTTTTCAGAGGATTTTTATACCTCTCGGGATCGCCGGAGCCGCCGTCTCCCGCCGCCTCATCGCCGGCAAATTGTAGCCACCACCACCGTGAAGGTGGTGGCACCGTTGGCCGGCCACGGCGCCGCCTCATTCGGCCGGAAAATACCCCGCAAGGTGGCCCAGGAAAAATGAATCTGGGCCGTTCATTCATCGGGACGATGATAGGATGCCGTACTTTTTACTTCAAGATTCGTGCTATGTCATTTTTAAATAAACATTAGAATTTGATAAATGAATAGTGAATTTGTCACATTTATACAGCCTTTTTCAAACTGAAAATTAGGGCACCTAGGGTTATTTCTAGGTCAGGAGTTCTGAACAAAATTTGTAGCCCTAGATGTTTACTATCCAATACCACAAAAATCACAAGATTTGACCCAGTGTACTGTCCTGTAGGTCATTTCTCCTAGGACTGGTCCTAGGCTAGGGCAGAAATTAAAAATGAAGCCCATGCCAAACCAGGTCTCCGCATGATCTGAAATTTTGGTCATGTGCATGTTTAGGGGATATATAGCCCCTGCCAAAAATTAGGAATTTTTGGAAAACATTGTCCTATAGTTTTAATCAAAATGTCATAAATTAAATAAATGGAATAAGTGGAGTGTTAGGCCTCCAAATGGCCCCAAATTTTGGTGGCACGTCCTCTGGGACATTGTTAGGGTCTGACAAAAATTCAGCCCATTTGGACCTCTTCATGATGGGTTAACTCACTTGCAAGTGTAGGCTAGTATTAGCCTTGGTGTGCCAATAGCAAGTTTTACTATAATGTGAATTTATTCATTATGGAACTTTTGCAGACCATGAAATTAATTCTAGAGGGCATTTAGGTCAAATTTAGTCCCTCAAATTTTTTATGGGATTTTTGGGATAAAAAATCCCATTATTTGGATTTTTGGAAATTATAGCCTTATTTGTAAATTAAAATAAAAAATTGGAATTAATTAGGTAAAAATCTTCAAATTTTGCCCTGTTGTATAGTGGATCATAATTGATTAGGGGTAATTTTAATTTCTCTGTTTGAAGTCTTTTGAAGTAACATAGCATGAATTGACCATTTTACCCCTATCCTTTTTGTTTCATTAATCAATACAAATATGGGTCAGAAAAATTTGGGAATATTTCTAGAGGTGTATATAGGTGTGAGTCCACTGAATTATTTATTTCAGAATTTTTGAATGTACCTATTAATTTTAAATCATCATAATGGCATTTTGGTAATTATCCAATATAATGATTTGCAAGTCTATAACTTTGTTAAAGTTGATGAAACTTGGTCAGTAGCATTATTTTGATGAATTAGATTCCCTGTAAATTTATTGTAATTTTTGTGATTAAATTCCATATACTTCATTTGAAAAGTAGTAATTATGATGGCTTATGAAAATTAATATTTAAATACATAAATTTGGGGAGAAATTATGAATTTTGGAAAATAGTGATGATTCATCATGATAATGATAAGATAATTATTTTGCATCATTAGGACTATGCAACGACATACTTCATGTGTTAAATGACCTTGAGGAAATATTTGGAGAAAATAAAATAATTATAAAAATAATAGAGAAAATTATGAAAAATTACCATACACATTCTAGTAGGTCATACCACCTTAGGATAAATATTTGGGGTCTGGTGGCCCAAGGATTTGGAAGTTTGATTTCGGGGTGGTACTAGGCCATGGGGTGCGCATAGTAAGGGTAGGCTATACTATAGGCCACCAGGGAACGAATCAACAACTGAGTTAGAGTCTAAGATCGGAAGTATAACCCTGGGTGGCAGATGTACTCTAGAGATGAGAGTAATAGTGCAACCTGAGACTTATCTAGGAGGAGCCGACGGAAGACCGTCATTCCTCAACCCATAGCTTAAGTCACTAAGTCACTCTATGTAACAGGGAGAGAAAAAGGGGTTCTAGGTAGACATCAACTAAAGTAAATATCCTTGAGAAAGGGAGCTTTGGGATTCAGCCCATCGTAGCTCCTAGTGCCTCTGAGAGCCCTTCACCGGGAATACCTTGGGCAGTCCTGGGATTAACCTTAAGTTTCTAAGTATAATAATCAGTAGGCAAGAGTAGTCTAACAGGTTAAGTGAACTGGACATGTTCTCACTCGGGCCGGGTTGGAGGGACTTGGAGTCTATTGACTGCTTGCTCACCCGTGTAGAGTTGGAGGAAAGTGATTGACATATATATCCTCACCCGGGTAGGGTTGGAGGTTTTGTAGCACATACTCACCCGTGACGGGTTGGAGAAATTTGGGACAGGATAGTCCTTTGAGCTGGAGGTTCAATATATAATACTTGCATGTGCATATACTAGTGGCGGGCCATGCGGTACTGGCCAATCGTCACACCGATAGCAGTACGGTGGACCAGGCGGGTGCGAGGGTTAGAAGGACCGGTAGGATGTTTATACTGGAGTCTGGAGGACTTTTCCTAATAACGCGCACCCGGCCCAACAAGACTGACGGGTAGTCAGCAAAGTGGTACGCAGAGACTCTAGAGTGCACTGTCGGTGTACAGAGGCATACAAGAGAGGTCTAGGCCTGGTAGTGTGTATACCCGCCTAGAAGGCGGAGATGCCCGCTCCGCTGCTGCCGTAGCCACAACGGTAGTACCTGAGAGTGATGCTAGCTCTCGAAAAGTGGGAACTAAAGGTCTGTGATCACGGAGTCGTGTGTGTGTGTTGCACTGCATGTTCATATCATACCCACCATATAGATGCATATCATTAACCTTCATAACAACCTATGACACCTAATATATAAGTGGTATGGGACGCTTATACATTAGGACCTGCTATACGATCCCTTAGCCTATAAGCTTGAGTGGGCAAGTTTATAGGTTGAGGTTACTTTCCTTTTTATATGTATATTGCTTGTGACACCTGACACCCCATTGTATAAAATGGTATGGGACATTTTATACAATGGGAGCCCTGCAGAAGACCCCTTGCTTATGCATACCCGTATAAGTGAAGGTTACTTTTCATTACTTACTTGGTTACATATTCTGCTTAGTTCCTGTCACCTGCTCCGCCTTTGTCACCCCTTGTTGTCCTCCGCTTCGTCCTCCCGCACGGTGCCTAGGAGTTGCGGGGCAAGGTATGGAGGAAACGACTTAGTCTTTTTGACTAATGGTCGGTGACCATACTATTTTTAGGAGCTCGAGGAGATGGACCAGCACGACGAGGAGGCAGGACTTGAGGGGCAGATACCGGCTACTACTACTGGAGCACATGTTCAGGTGCGATGATTTGAGATGATAGATTCCGCTGCTGTTAGTGAGAGAGAGACATTTGATCATGATGTACTGGGCATAAGCCCTATTTACTTTCATTTTACTGTACTCATTGTGGACTGGCATGTGTACTTTCATTTGATATATATATATATATGCGATGTGGCTGTGGACTTCTACTACGTTTACTCTGTTTCTGTACTTTTATTCTCATATTGGCCGATAGGTTATGATCGTACTAGCCGGCAGAATCGGCGTCTTGCGGTGTCGACTAACCCATGCATTAGTGTCACCGTAAGGCGGCGGTTCTGGGCATAAGATCCGGGTTAGCCTCGGAATAGGGAGACAGGATCTTACAAACTGGTATCACTTGAACAAACGATCATATGAGAAAGAAGTCCACAACACTGGAACACCCCGCTCGAGCATTAGTTTGCGGACAAACTAAGCAGCGAAAGCAATGGTGTGCCCATGTGTAAAAAATTCACATAAACCAGTCCAGTAGCAATGAGTTAGGCCAATCCAACTAGGACACCACCCTAGTTTGACTTACCAAGAGGATTTTTGTGTCGTACCTTAGGCCAAAGATCGACTTCAGGTGTAGATTAGTTACGGTACATGGATAACCAAGTCGATTAAAGAAAGATCTAAATGCCAGAGTCCCTACTTAAGGCTTAAACCTCGGTGTTCCTAAGTCGCAGATCGAATGATATTACCAATTCTAACTCAAACTGATAAGGACCACCTCGAGAAGAATTGATGCATAAGCTTAATGGTGGATTAGTAGGGTACTCATAAGCTTAATCCTAGTACCGATGACTTGATTACGTCAAGACAACCACGATGATAAATATCCAAGGTCGAATTAGAGTTCAGATTTTAGAAGAGACACTTCCTAGTTTGGTCACATGTTGACCTTGAACAGATTGTTGTACGATAACCTTGAAGGCCTAAGGTAGATAACATATCAATTGAATTGGAAATCCATGCCAAGGATGATTAGCTCTAAGGATTATGGCATGTACAAGATGACTGCATTGTAAAAGTCAAAGGAAAATTAACCAAAATATATGGGGGCTTAACCTATTTGTTTATAGGGCTTATTGATAACAACTCGATTTTTCCTAAGCCTCCTCATTAAGAATGTGTCGCAAGCATAGTGATCTAAAAACTTGGATTATTTAAAGATCGCTCAAGTAAAGATGAGAATTGTATGTACATGACCAGTATGATGATCAATCCTCCCCGGAAGGTTAGGACTCTCAAAGATCTTCACCCTAATTATTAATCTTAAGCGGCATAGACTATTAACGACAAGCTGTGAACACAATAAATTCACGAGTGAAAGAGGAAAGTACAATGTTTCGAGAATGGCTTTTCACTCTCATAATTACTCCAAGACCATATGAGTAAATGAATAAGGGGAACAGTAAGTTTAATTTCTTGAAGGACATATAAAGAATGGCTTAGTGATGCGTTTATATGACCTTGAAACTAGGGAAGACAGTTAAGACTTCAAGAAGTTTCCCAATTTTGATTTTTAAGGAAGTAAGTACCCACTTAGATCGTAGTCTAATGAACACTCGTGATTTCCTTAATACAGACACGGTATACATCATTTACGTATGGTTAAGGGACTCAGATGTACTGCAAGGGAAACCAATGTGAAATGAGAATCCGAAATATCTGAATAATTACGTCTACAACAATGGGTGCACCATAACCCTAGGAAAATTTAAATCAAGGAAGAATCATCTAAATTTGGAAGAAGTATAAACACGATGACAGATCACTACTACCCGTACCTACGTAACATACCCAGGTCATCAATTGGAAACATACAGATTTTGATAAAGTAACGTCAAGGTAATATGAAGGAGTGATTGTAAATCTTAACTGTTATATGAGAAGAGCCATAAAGGGAAAGCTCAAAAATGTTTGAATTTTGTTTAGAACTTTGAGGGTGTGATGACCCCAGAAATTTAAAAGCAAGTGAAAAGCCTTACCGATTTAGAAAGGGTAAATTATAGGAATGATCCTTTGGATGTGTTTCGACGATCACGAGGGACAAAACAATGCGTTCGATGATATAACATCTACCTTCGGAAAGATTCAGGTTATCAAAAAACAACTCATGATTAGGAACATGTCGTTATTCTCAGAAATATGAATGAAAATGTTCAATGAATTAATAATCGCCCTCAAAAGGTTCGGGATTTCGACATCAACCCATGATTATGGATATATTATTATCTTTAGAACCGAGTGTTATAACAATTCAGAAGACTTGAACGTGAGTAGACAATACCGGCATATCCTGCGCATGAAGAAACGAATAAGTTTCAACATTACCTATGTTAGATAATGCGAGGTGTGTACTTTTGGGAATATATGAGTGATGAAAACTCATGAACTTAGAGATATGTTAGTCTCTACCATGACATAATAATTGTGAGGATTAAGTTTACACTTGCTTGAGCAAACCTCATTAGTATAATAACTCTAGATGGATATTCACCCATGCTTGTCAATTAAGATGGTCGTATGAACATGTATAAGAGAATTACTAAGAGCGTACCGAATTGAAACTTCAAGCACGTAATGGGTTAAAATTGTCAAGGCATGACATTTACAAAGGTAACGACTCAACAAATTGGAATATGGTCGATGATAAGTTGTAGCATATGCATAGGAATGATCTCTTGGTTGCGGTTACATCAAGAACCAAGACACGAATGTTGATAACATCATGATCACCATAGGGAAATTCATGACAACAAAGTAATCAATGTTAGATTGTTATCACGGATACGGTGAAATACTCGAGAACAAATGGACATTTATTAAGATTCGATCGATGAAGAAATTAAAGTACTTCAATTTTGAAAAATGTGCACTTATAATTTATGGGTTAGACTGAACATTAAAAACGACTGAGGGTCAAAAACTCGTTACCAACGTTCATATTAATAGTAAATGTTTCAGTTATAGAACGAGTCAAGGTTGTACACGTATATATGACCCTTGATCATGATAGCATTAAGAACCAGGATACACACGTGGTAACATTATAATCGCCAATAGGAGATGTCATGACAATGATATATAGATCTTGACTATCAAAGGCATATACAAAGGTAATTGGTGTTCAATGAGATTTCCTTTTTGCTAAACCAAAGGTGTATCAGATCTCACCATACCTGAAAAGTTACGCTCATAAATTCATGGATTAGACTATATGTGAAAAGTGATCGAGAGTCGCTGGTACGAACATCAATATCCATAATGATCACTTGATGTATGCTCGAAATGTGAACACACTACGAACCATATATAACTGCTTGGATAGATATGTGATGAGTCTTGAAGTTGGGAGAAATAAAATGATGATCTTTTCGTCACATCAGGATCTCGGAAGTTGATTTACTGCTATACATAATAATGTTGATCTAATGTATAGGATATCTTGGGGTGATTGTAAGTTCACGTTGAATTATAAGTAAAAATCTAGGTGGATCAGAATGGAAAAGATTCCTACTTATGAAATTGTTAATTTACAAGTACTTGATGATTATGGGTCGTCAGACTATAATCCAATGAGTGGTTAAAGATTATTTTGATTATAAAATATCGAAGGACTTGGAAACGTGTCCTCACGATATGAGTAGCCCAAAATATGAGAAAAGTGAATTCGGGAGAGGGTTGTTACCTCTAATGAGTCTTATGATTCTTGCAAGTAGAACCCCGTAGACCCGAACTTAAATTTCGGGGACGAAATTATTCTTTTTGTTTATAGGATTTGTAACATCCCAATGTTACTTCTAGACCCCTTAGCTTAGATTGGGTTAGGCATGGGGTGGGTGTTAGGGTAATAAGCTAGGTTTGACCCTAGGTAGTGGGTTGTAGCCATGTGGGGCCCACCATGGGACCAAAGTCCAACTAGGTCAAACTAGCCTAAATAGGAACCTTAGCCACACCATGACCCCCCACCACATTGCCCTAACCCTAACTACAATCTAAGTAGACCCAAAGTCATGCCCTAGGTCAACACTTTGACCATAGTTGACCCAGGTCAACTTTAGGCCTAAAATGGTCAAACCCTACACTCTTGGGTCCAATTAGATCAAGTAAGGCATCACCATGTCCCAAGCCATGTTGGGTGATGATTTAGACCTCATGACCACTAGGTGGGGTCAACCCACACACCCATTTGACCAAGTCAACCCTAAAGTCAAACTTGGTCAACCTTAAGCTTAATTAAGGGTAAATGAAGGCCAAGCCCATTTTCAATGGGCAAAGCCCATGAGCCAAGGACCATGACCAGCCCAAATGACCATTGACAGCCACTATCCCTCTGAATTTGGAGAGAGAAGACATGCACAAGCGTAAAGTGGGAAATTTGGGTGAAGATGAGAGAGAAGGTGTGGTGGAGAAGAGGTGAGGCCATTTGGCCTTCTTCTTTTCAGCTCAAGAACTGCTGGCAGACCACCTCAACACTTCTCAATGAGAATTGCTGCATGAGAGCAACCTGGCAGCCATGGTGGGCCAACAAAGTGGCCAAACCGAGCTCACCTAGGAAGTATCTCCCGGTATAAGCTTTCCCAGACCCAAACGACCCAGCCATTAGCTTCAGAAGGCTCTGGAGAGTTGAATTCGAGTGTTGGATCAAAGGAATTGGTGAAGAATCGAGATTTTGGGAAGGAGATCGCCGGAGCACCACTTCCATGGCAAACCGCCGCCACAGCCGCCGTCAAGCCGCCATACAGGTCCGTTTCACCACCCCTCTTCCCGTACTAGGATCCTAGATCGTTTAGGAGAGAAATCGGGCTCAATTGAGCCCAATGCCATGTGGGATTTCTCGATTTTTCAGAGGATTTTTATATCTCTCGGGATCGTCGGAGCCGCCGTCTCCCGCCGCCTCATCGCCGGCAAATTGTAGCCACCACCACCGTGAAGGTGGTGGCACCATTGGCCGGCCACGGCGCCGCCTCATTCGGCCGGAAAATACCCCGCAAGGTGGCCCAGGAAAAATGAATCTGGGCCGTTCATTCATCGGGGACGATGATAGGATGCCGTCCTTTTTACTTCAAGATTCGTGCTATACAGCATTTTTCAAACTGCAAATTAGGGCACCTAGGGTTATTTCTAGGTCAGGAGTTCTAAACAAAATTTGTATCCCTAGATGTTAACTATCCAATGCTACAAAAATCACAAGATTTGACCCAGTGTACTGTCCTGTAGGTCATTTCTCCTAGGACTGGTCCTAGGCTAGGGCAGAAATTAAAAATGAAGCCCATGCCAAACCAGGTGTCCTCATGATCTGAAATTTTGGTCATGTGCATGTTTAGGGCATATCTAGCCCCTGACAAAAATTAGGAATTTTTGGAAAACATTTTCCTATAGTTTTAATCAAAATGTCATAAATTAAATAAATGGAATAAATGGAGTGTTAGGCCTCCAAATGGCCCCAAATTTTGGTGGCAAGTCCTCTGGGACATTGTTAGGGTCTGAAAAACATTTCAGCCCATTTGGACCTCTTCATGATGGGTTAACCCACTTGCAAGTGTAGGCTAGTATTAGCCTTGGTGTGCCAATAGCAAGTTTTACTATAATGTGAATTTATTCATTATGGAACTTTTGCAGACCATGAAATTAATTCTAGAGGGCATTTAGGTCAAATGTAGTCCCTAAAAAGTTTTATGGGATTTTTGGGATCAAAAATCCCATTATTTGGATTTTTGGAAATTATAGCCTTATTTGTAAATTAAAATGAAAATTAGAATTAATTAGGTAAAAATCTTCAAATTTGGCCCTGTTGTATAGTGGATCATAATTGATTAGGGGTAATTTTAATTTCTCTGTTTGAAGTCTTTTGAAGTAACATAGCATGAATTGACCATTTTACCCCTATCCTTTTTGTTTCATTAATCAATACAAATATGGGTCAGAAAAATTTGGGAATATTTCTAGAGGTGTATATAGGTGTGAGTCCACTGAATTATTTATTTCAGAATTTTTGAATGTACCTATAAATTTTAAATCATCATAATGGCATTTTGGTAATTATCCAATATAATGATTTGCAAGTCTATGACTTTGTTAAAGTTGATGAAACTTGTTCAATAGCATTATTTTGATGAATTAGATTCCCTGTAAATTTATTGGAATTTTTGTGATTAAATTCCATATACTTCATTTGAAAAGTAGTAATTATGATGGCTTATGAAAATTAATATTTAAATACATAAATTTGGGGAGAAATTAGGAATTTTGGAAAATAGTGATGATTCATCATGATAATGATAAGATAATTATTTTGGATCATTAGGACTATGCAACGACATACTTCATGTGTTAAATGACCTTGAGGAAATATTTGGAGAAAATAAAATAATTATAAAAATAATAGAGAAAATTATGAAAAATTACCATACACATTCTAGTAGGTCATACCACCTTAGGATAAATATTTGGGGTCTGGTGGCCCAAGGATTTGGAAGTTCGATTTCGGGGTGGTACTAGGCCATGGGATGCGCATAGTAAGGGTAGGCTATACTATAGGCCACCTGGGAACGAATCAACAACTGAGTTAGAGTCTAAGATCGAAAGTATAACCCTGGGTGGCAGATGTACTCTAGAGACGAGAGTAATAGTGCAACCTGAGACTTATCTAGGAGGAGCCGACGGAAGACCGTCATTCCTCAACCCATAGCTTAAGTCACTAAGTCACTCTATGTAACAAGGAGAGAAAAAGGGGTTCTAGGTAGACATCAACTAAAGTAAATATCCTTGAGAAAGGGAGCTTTGGGATTCAGCCCATCGTAGCTCCTAGTGCCTCTGAGAGCCCTTCACCGGGAATACCTTGGGCAGTCCTGGGATTAACCTTAAGTTTCTAAGTATAATAATCAGTAGGCAAGAGTAGTCTAACATGTTAAGTGAACTGGACATGTTCTCACTCGGGCCGGGTTGGAGGGACATGGAGTCTATTGACTGCTTGCTCACCCGTGCATAGTTAGAGGAAAGTGATTGACATATATATCCTCACCCGGGTAGGGTTGGAGGTTTTGTAGCACATACTCACCCGTGACGGGTTGGAGAAATTTGGGACAGGATAGTCCTTTGAGCTGGAGGTTCAATATATAATACTTGCATGTGCATATACTAATGGCGGGCCATGCGGTACTGGCCAGTCGTCACACCGACAGCAGTACGGTGGACCAGGCGGGTGCGAGGGTTAGAAGGACCGGTAGGATGTTTATACTGAAGTCTGGAGGACTTTTCCTAATAACGCGCACCCGGCCCAACAAGACTGACGGGTAGTCAGCAAAGTGGTACGCAGAGACTCTAGAGTGCACTGTCGGTGTACAGAGGCATACAAGAGAGGTCTAGGCCTGGTAGTGTGTATACCCGCCTAGAAGGCGGAGATGCCCGCTCCGCTGCTGCCGTAGCCACAACGGTAGTACCTGAGAGTGATGCTAGCTCTCGAAAAGTGGGAACTAAAGGTCTGTGATCACGGAGTCGTGTGTGTGTGTTGCACTGCATGTTCATATCATACCCACCATATAGATGCATATCATTAACCTTCATAACAACCTATGACACCTAATGTATAAGTGGTATGGGACGCTTATACATTAGGACCTGCTATACGATCCCTTAGCCTATAAGCTTGAGTGGGCAAGTTTATAGGTTGAGGTTACTTTCCTTTTTATATGTATATTGCTTGTGACACCTGACACCCCATTGTATAAAATGGTATGAGACATTTTATACAATGGGAGCCCTGCAGAAGACCCCTTGCTTATGCGTACCCGTATAAGTGAAGGTTACTTTTCATTACTTACTTGGTTACATATTCTGCTTAGTTCCTGTCACCTGCTCCGCCTTTGTCACCCCTTGTTGTCCTCCGTTTCGTCCTCCCGCACGGTTCCTAGGAGTTGCGGGGCGAGGTGTGGAGGAAATGACTTAGTCTTTTTGACTAATGGTCGGTGACCATACTATTTTTAGGAGCTCGAGGAGATGGACCAGCACGACGAGGAGGCAGGACTTGAGGGGCAGATACCGGCTACTACTACTGGAGCACATGTTCAGGTGCGATGATTTGAGATGATAGATTCCGCTGCTGTTAGTGAGAGAGAGACATTTGATCATGATGTACTGGGCATAAGCCCTATTTACTTTCATTTTACTGTACTCATTGTGGACTGGCATGTGTACTTTCATTTGATATATATATATGCGATGTGGCTGTGGACTTCTACTGCGTTTACTCTGTTTCTGTACTTTTATTCTCATATTGGCCGACAGGTTATGATCGTACTAGCCGGCAGAATCGGCGTCTTGCGGTATCGACTAACCCATGCGTTAGTGTCACCGTAAGGCGGCGGTTCTGGGCATAAGATCCGGGTTAGCCTCGGAATGGGGAGACAGGATCTTACAAACTGGTATCACTTGAACAAACGATCATATGAGAAAGAAGTCCACAACACTGGAACACCCCGCTCGAGCATTAGTTTGCGGACAAACTAAGCAGTGGAAGCAATGGTGTGCCCATGTGTAAAAAAGTCACATAAACCAGTCCAGTAGCAATGAGTTAGGCCAATCCAACTAGGACACCACCCTAGTTTGACTTACTAAGAGGATTTTTGTGTCGTACCTTAGGCCAAAGATCGACTTCAGGTGTAGATTAGTTACGGTACATGGATAACCAAGTCGATTAAAGAAAGATCTAAATGCCAGAGTCCCTACTAAAGGCTTAAACCTCGGTGTTCCTAAGTCGCAGATCGAATGATATTACCAATTCTTACTCAAACTTATAAGGACCACCTCGAGAAGAATTGATGCATAAGCTTAATGGTGGATTAGTAGGGTACTCATAAGCTTAATCCTAGTACCGATGACTTGATTACGTCAAGACAACCACGATGATAAATATCCAAGGTCGAATTAGAGTTCAGATTTTAGAAGAGACACTTCCTAGTTTGGTCACATGTTGACCTTGAACAGATTGTCGTACGATAACCTTGAAGGCCTAAGGTAGATAACATATCAATTGAATTGGAAATCCATGCCAAGGATGATTAGCTCTAAGGATTATGGCATGTACAGGATGACTGCATTGTGAAAGTCAAAGGAAAATTAACCAAAATATATGGGGGCTTAACCTTTTTGTTTATAGGGCTTATTGATAACAACTCAATTTTTCCTAAGCCTCCTCATTAAGAATGTGTCGCAAGCATAGTGATCTAAAAACTTGGATTATTTAAAGATCGCTCAAGTAAAGATGAGAATTGTATGTACATGACCAGTATGATGATCAATCCTCCCCGGAAGGTTAGGACTCTCAAAGATCTTCACCCTAATTATTAATCTTAAGCAGCATAGACTACTAACGACAAGCTGTGA
Organism: Platanthera zijinensis; assembly: GCA_039513925.1. Taxonomy (NCBI): domain Eukaryota; kingdom Viridiplantae; phylum Streptophyta; class Magnoliopsida; order Asparagales; family Orchidaceae; genus Platanthera; species Platanthera zijinensis. The sequence goes on along the minus strand of CM077078.1, from coordinate 99,718,305 downwards.
ACACAATAAATTCACGAGTGAAAGAGGAAAGTACAATGTTTCGAGAATGGCTTTTCACTCTCATAATTACTCCAAGACCATATGAGTAAATGAATAAGGGGAACAGTAAGTTTAATTTCTTGAAGGACATATAAAGAATGGCTTAGTGATGCGTTTATATGACCTTGAAACTAGGGAAGACCGTTAAGACTTCAAGAAGTTTCCCAATTTCGATTTTTAAGGAAGTAAGTACCCACTTAGATCGTAGTCTAATGAACACTCGTGATTTCCTTAATACAAACACGGTATACATCATTTACGTATGGTTAAGGGACTCAGATGTACTGCAAGGGAAACCAATGTGAAATGAGAATCCGAAATATCTGAATAATTACGTCTACAACAATGGGTGCACCAAAACCCTAGGAAAATTTAAATCAAGGAAGAATCATCTAAATTTGGAAGAAGTATAAACACGATGACAGATCACTACTACCCATACCTACGTAACATATCCAGGTCATCAATTGGAAACATACAGATTTTGATAAAGTAACGTCAAGGTAATATGAAGGAGTGATTGTAAATCTTAACTGTTATATGAGAAGAGACATAAAGGGAAAGCTCAAAAATGTTTGAATTTTGTTTAGAACTTTGAGGGTGTGATGACCCCAGAAATTTAAAAGCAAGTGAAAAGCCTTACCGATTTAGAAAGGGTAAATTATAGGAATGATCCTTTGGATGTGTTTCGACGATCACGAGGGACAAAACAATGCGTTCGATGATATAACATCTACCTTCGGAAAGATTCAGGTTATCAAAAAACAACTCATGATTAGGAACATGTCGTTATTCTCAGAAATATGAATGAAAATGTTCAATGAATTAATAATCGCCCTCAAAAGGTTCGGGATTTCGACATCAACCCATGATTATGGATATATTATTATCTTTAGAATCGAGTGTTATAACAATTCAGAAGACTTGAACGTGAGTAGACAATACCGGCATATCCTGCGCATGAAGAAACGAATAAGTTTCAACATTACCTATGTTAGATAATGCGAGGTGTGTACTTTTGGGAATATATGAGTGATGAAAACTCATGAACTTAGAGATATGTTAGTCTCTACCATGACATAATAATTGTGAGGATTAAGTTTACACATGCTTGAGCAAACCTCATTAGTATAATAACTCTAGATGGATATTCACCCATGCTTGTCAATTACGATGGTCGTATGAACATGTATAAGAGAATTACTAAGAGCGTACCGAATTGAAACTTCAAGCACGTAATGGGTTAAAATTGTCAAGGCATGACATTTACAAAGGTAACGACTCAACAAATTGGAATATGGTCGATGATAAGTTGTAGCATATGCATAGGAATGATCTCTTGGTTGCGGTTACATCAAGAACCAAGACACGAATGTTGATAACATCATGATCACCATAGGGAAATTCATGACAACAAAGTAATCAATGTTAGATTGTTATCACGGATACGGTGAAATACTCGAGAACAAATGGACATTTATTAAGATTCGATCGATGAAGAAATTAAAGTACTTCAATTTTGAAAAATGTGCACTTATAATTTATGGGTTAGACTGAACATTAAAAACGACTGAGGGTCAAAAACTCGTTACCAACGTTCATATTAATAGTAAATGTTTCAGTTATAGAACGAGTCAAGGTTGTACACGTATATATGACCCTTGATCATGATAGCATTAAGAACCAGGATACACACGTGGTAACATTATAATCGCCAATAGGAGATGTCATGACAATGATATATAGATCTTGACTATCAAAGGCATATACAAAGGTAATTGGTGTTCAATGAGATTTCCTTTTTGCTAAACCAAAGGTGTATCAGATCTCACCATACCTGAAAAGTTACGCTCATAAATTCATGGATTAGACTATATGTGAAAAGTGATCGAGAGTCGCTGGTACGAACATCAATATCCATAATGATCACTTGATGTATGCTCGAAATGTGAACACACTACGAACCATATATAACTGCTTGGATAGAGATGTGATGAGTCTTGAAGTTGGGAGAAATAAAATGATGATCTTTTCGTCACATCAGGATCTTGGAAGTTGATTTACTGCTATACATAATTATGTTGATCTAATGTATAGGATATCTTGGGGTGATTGTAAGTTCACGTTGAATTATAAGTAAAAACCTAGGTGGATCAGAATGGAAAAGATTCCTACTTATGAAATTGTTAATTTACAAGTACTTGATGATTATGGGTCGTCAGACTATAATCCAATGAGTGGTTAAAGATTATTTTGATTATAAAATATCGAAGGACTTGGAAACGTGTCCTCACGATATGAGTAGCCCAAAATATGAGGAAAGTGAATTCGGGAGAGGGTTGTTACCTCTAATGAGTCTTTTGATTCTTGCAAGTAGAACCCCGTAGACCCGAACTTAAATTTCGGGGACGAAATTATTCTTTTTGTTTATAGGATTTGTAACATCCCAATGTTACTTCTAGACCCCTTAGCTTAGATTGGGTTAGGCATGGGGTGGGTGTTAGGGTAATAAGCTAGGTTTGACCCTAGGTAGTGGGTTGTAGCCATGTGGGGCCCACCATGGGACCAAAGTCCAACTAGGTCAAACTAGCCTAAATAGGAACCTTAGCCACACCATGACCCCCCACCACATTGCCCTAACCCTAACTACAATCTAAGTAGACCCAAAGTCATGCCCTAGGTCAACACTTTGACCATAGTTGACCCAGGTCAACTTTAGGCCTAAAATGGTCAAACCCTACACTCTTGGGTCTAATTAGATCAAGTAAGGCATCACCATGTCCCAAGCCATGTTGGGTGATGTTTTAGACCTCATGACCACTAGGTGGGGTCAACCCACACACCCATTTGACCAAGTCAACCCTAAAGTCAAACTTGGTCAACCTTAAGCTTAATTAAGGGTAAATGAAGGCCAAGCCCATTTCCAATGGGCAAAGCCCATGAGCCAAGGACCATGACCAGCCCAAATGACCATTGACAGCCACTACCCCTCTGAATTTGGAGAGAGAAGACATGCACAAGGGTAAAGTGGGAAATTTGGGTGAAGATGAGAGAGAAGGTGTGGTGGAGAAGAGGTGAGGCCATTTGGCCTTCATCTTTTCAGCTCAAGAACTGCTGGCAGACCACCTCAACACTTCTCAATGAGAATTGCTGCATGAGAGCAACCTGGCAGCCATGGTGGGCCAACAAAGTGGCCAAACCGAGCTCACCTAGGAAGTATCTCCCGGTATAAGCTTTCCCAGACCCAACCGACCCATCCATTAGCTTCAGAAGGCTCTGGAGAGTTGAATTCGAGTGTTGGATCAAAGGAATTGGTGAAGAATCGAGATTTTGGGAAGGAGATCGCCGGAGCACCACTTCCATGGCAAACCGCCGCCACAGCCGCCGTCAAGCCGCCATACAGGTCCGTTTCACCGCCCCTCTTCCCGTACTAGGATCCTAGATCGTTTAGGAGAGAAATCGGGCTCAATTGAGCCCGATGCCATGTGGGATTTCTCGATTTTTCAGAGGATTTTTATACCTCTCGGGATCGCCGGAGCCGCCGTCTCCCGCCGCCTCATCGCCGGCAAATTGTAGCCACCACCACCGTGAAGGTGGTGGCACCATTGGCCGGCCACGGCGCCGCCTCATTCGGCCGGAAAATACCCCGCAAGGTGGCCCAAGAAAAATGAATCTGGGCCGTTCATTCATCGGGGACGATGATAGGATGCCGTCCTTTTACTTCAAGATTCGTGCTATACAGCATTTTTCAAACTGCAAATTAGGGCACCTAGGGTTATTTCTAGGTCAGGAGTTCTGAACAAAATTTGTATCCCTAGATGTTAACTATCCAATGCCACAAAAATCACAAGATTTGACCCAGTGTACTCTCCTGTAGGTCATTTCTCCTAGGACTGGTCCTAGGCTAGGGCAGAAATTAAAAATGAAGCACATGCCAAACCAGGTGTCCTCATGATCTGAAATTTTGGTCATGTGCATGTTTAGGTCATATCTAGCCCCTGCCAAAAATTAGGAATTTTTGGAAAACATTTTCCTATAGTTTTAATCAAAATGTCATAAATTAAATAAATGGAATAAATGGAGTGTTAGGCCTCCAAATGGCCCCAAATTTTGGTGGAATGTCCTCTGGGAAATTGTTAGGGTCTGAAAAAAATTTCAGCCCATTTGGACCTCTGCATGATGGGTTAACCCACTTGCAAGTGTAGGCTAGTATTAGCCTTGGTGTGCCAATAGCAAGTTTTACTATAATGTGAATTTATTCATTATGGAACTTTTGCAGACCATGAAATTAATTCTAGAGGGCATTTAGGTCAAATGTAGTCCCTAAAAAGTTTTATGGGATTTTTGGGATCAAAAATCACATTATTTGGATTTTTGGAAATTATAGCCTTATTTGTAAATTAAAATGAAAATTGGAATTAATTAGGTAAAAATCTTCAAATTTGGCCCTGTTGTATAGTGGATCATAATTGATTAGGGGTAATTTTAATTTCTCTGTTTGAAGTCTTTTGAAGTAACATAGCATGAATTGACCATTTTACCCCTATCCTTTTTGTTTCATTAATCAATACAAATATGGGTCAGAAAAATTTGGGAATATTTCTAGAGGTGTATATAGGTGTGAGTCCACTGAATTATTTATTTCAGAATTTTTGAATGTACCTATAAATTTTAAATCATCATAATGGCATTTTGGTAATTATCCAATATAATGATTTGCAAGTCTATAACTTTGTTAAAGTTGATGAAACTTGGTCAGTAGCATTATTTTGATGAATTAGATTCCCTGTAAATTTATTGGAATTTTTGTGATTAAATTCCATATACTTCATTTGAAAAGTAGTAATTATGATGGCTTATGAAAATTAATATTTAAATACATAAATTTGGGGAGAAATTATGAATTTTGGAAAATAGTGATGATTCATCATGATAATAATAAGATAATTATTTTGCATCATTAGGACTATGCAACGACATACTTCATGTGTTAAATGACCTTGAGGAAATATTTGGAGAAAATAAAATAATTATAAAAATAATAGAGAAAATTATGAAAAATTACCATACACATTCTAGTAGGTCATACCACCTTAGGATAAATATTTTGGGTCTGGTGGCCCAAGGATTTGGAAGTTCGATTTCGGGGTGGTACTAGGCCATGGGGTGCGCATAGTAAGGGTAGGCTATACTATAGGCCACCAGGGAACGAATCAACAACTGAGTTAGAGTCTAAGATCGGAAGTATAACCCTGGGTGGCAGATGTACTCTAGAGACGAGAGTAATAGTGCAACCTTAGACTTATCTAGGAGGAGCCGACGGAAGACCGTCATTCCTCAACCCATAGCTTAAGTCACTAAGTCACTCTATGTAACAGGGAGAGAAAAAGGGGTTCTAGGTAGACATCAACTAAAGTAAATATCCTTGAGAAAGGGAGCTTTGGGATTCAGCCCATCGTAGCTCCTAGTGCCTCTGAGAGCCCTTCGCCGAGAATACCTTGGGCAGTCCTGAGATTAACCTTAAGTTTCTAAGTATAATAATCAGTAGGCAAGAGTAGTCTAACAGGTTAAGTGAACTGGACATGATCTCACTCGGGCCGGGTTGGAGGGACTTGGAGTCTATTGACTGCTTGCTCACCCGTGCAGAGTTGGAGGAAAGTGATTGACATATATATCCTCACCCGGGTAGGGTTGGAGGTTTTGTAGCACATACTCACCCGTGACGGGTTGGAGAAATTTGGGACAGGATAGTCCTTTGAGCTGGAGGTTCAATATATAATACTTGCATGTGCATAAACTAGTGGCGGGCCATGCGGTACTGGCCAGTCGTCACACCGACAGCAGTACGGTGGACCAGACGGTTGCGAGGGTTAGAAGGACCGGTAGGATGTTTATACTTAAGTCTGGAGGACTTTTCCTAATAACGCGCACCCGGCCCAACAAGACTGACGGGTAGTCAGCAAAGTGGTACGCAGAGAATCTAGAGTGCACTGTCGGTGTATAGAGGCGTACAAGAGAGGTCTAGGCCTGGTAGTGTGTATACCCGCCTAGAAGGCGGAGATGCCCGCTTCGCTGCTGCCGTAGCCATAACGGTAGTACCTGAGAGTGATGCTAGCTCTCGAAAAGTGGGAACTAAAGGTCTGTGATCACAGAGTCGTGTGTGTGTGTTGCACTGCATGTTCATATCATACCCACCATATAGATGCATATCATTAACCTTCATAACAACCTTTGACACCTAATGTATAAGTGGTATGGGACGCTTATACATTAGGACCTACTATACGATCCCTTAGCCTATAAGCTTGAGTGGGCAAGTTTATAGGTTGAGGTTACTTTCCTTTTTATATGTATATTGCTTGTGACACCTGACACCCCATTGTATAAAATGGTATGGGACATTTTATACAATGGGAGCCCTGCAGAAGACCCCTTGCTTATGCGTACCCGTATAAGTGAAAGTTACTTTTCATTACTTACTTGGTTACATATTCTGCTTAGTTCCTGTCACCTGCTCCGCCTTTGTCACCCCTTGTTGTCCTCCGCTTCGTCCTCCCACACGGTGCCTAGGAGTTGCGGGGCGAGGTGTGGAGGAAACGACTTAGTCTTTTTGACTAATGGTCGTGACCATACTATTTTTAGGAGCTCGAGGAGATGTACCAGCACGACGAGGAGGCAGGACTTGAGGGGCAGATACCGGCAACTACTACTGGAGCACATGTTTAGGTGCGATGATTTGAGATGATAGATTCCGCTGCTGTTAGTGAGAGAGAGACATTTGATCATGATGTACTGGGCATAAGCCCTATTTACTTTCATTTTACTGTACTCATTGTGGACTGGCATGTGTACTTTCATTTGATATATATATATATGCGATGTGGCTGTGGACTTCTACTGCGTTTACTCTGTTTCTGTACTTTTATTCTCATATTAGCCGACAGGTTATGATCGTACTAGCCGGCAGAATCGGCGTCTTGCGGTGTCGACTAACCCATGCGTTAGTGTCACCGTAAGGCAGCGGTTCTGGGCATAAGATCCGGGTTAGCCTCGGAATGGGGAGACAGGATCTTACACCTAAGCACTAGACATATAAAATGAACTTCATCTCAGGCAGCAATAAGATAAGAGGAACCAGGGGATCGGGAGGAACAGGTACAACCCGACCCACCAAAGGGACCTGTACTCTAGGTTGCTCCCCTAAAGTGGCAGTCAATAATGCCTGCATCTGTGCTTGTATCACAACCATCTTCCTCGATAAGGTCTCATTACTTCAACGCAGCTCTGCCAATGCCTTACTATGCGCACCTAATTACTCACCATTAGACAGGGATTCAACCTCAGCGTCTAATGCTTCAAATACATTTTATACTAATATGAATGAGCATCTCATCAAAACATAGCTTAATACAAGAATTACTTAACTTATATCAGACCGGAAATATGTAGACAGTTGCTCTTACTACTACCTTGCTCTGGAATTTTCTATGAATGATGTTATACTTAACTTTGGATGATGTACCATCATCCCTTGACTCTTGTGCATATAATCAAAAAACATGAATGCTTAAATCTTCATTTTAAATCATGTGTGTACGAGTGTCATCATGTAGATCTTAACTTGGCATGTGTGCTTAAGCTATGTTATATCCTACATATTGTGTTATGAATTCTAAAAAGGCCTTAATGCATGCCATGAGTGGCGTATAGATGAAATATTATGCATCTCATACTACATAATATTGCATGTAACGTAAAAATAAAATCTAATGAGCATCCATGTGATAATGTTAAGTCGCTTTTTTCAACTTAACAATCGCATATTACTAAGCTAATGAGAATCCATATACAAACTCATATTATGTATCTTATACTGCATAATTTGCCTCATATACTTTTGTCATGCATACGAGTATAGTTCATGTTTCAGCCAAGACATACTAATGATATATTGGTTTTTACAAGCAATGAAATTAGGTTCTAAAAACAATTGGCAATTCAACTAACTTGTCTAACAAACCTGCCTCTGATACCAACTATCACATCCCGCATTTTCTCAACAAATAAATATATTATCAGAGTGAGAGAAAATTCATGTCATGATGCCACGTCGTGCAGGGGACAACTACAAATGCTCTGGCAGTACCATCTCTTCATTTATTTTCATAAAAGACATATATTTTATGTTGAAGAACAAGATTTAAGTTAAAAGCTCAAAGACCATGTCTCTCGGTTAAGTGGCTTAGCTAGTCCACAATTAGAAAAGTATATATGCAGTGGGAAAAAATAGAGCTTAGTTCACTTTATCCTACATGAGCATAATTCCCCAACAATATGCTAATGATGTGCAATTTTCTAAATTTAGTATAAGTAGAAAATAACTTTAAAGATCTTCAAAATAGGGTGACATTTAGTTGAAACAAATGTTATGAGATTGAGTAAAGGTGCAGGTCCTTAAACATTTTAAAGTAACTTATATGCGTCTTAAAATAAAACCTTCCTAGAGGGCAATGCATCAACAACAGAAATTAATAGTAGCAGAAACAACATATATCAGTCTATAAAGAAATAATGATATGGGAACCAACAATCTGGCATAAACCCATAGCACCAAAATAAAAGTCTGAGATACACTCCAAGTCAAGAAAAAAAAACAACAGATTGCCTCTCAATGATGATAGGAAAGGAGAATTAGCTACTGAAGCATAAAAGAAATGAATTAGGTCAGCACAACTGCTATTGGTCCGAACCTGAGGCATTCGAAAAGAAAAGAATGGCTCAGCACAAAGTCGCAAAAGACAACATAAATATAGTACACAAGATTAATAAGCTTAAGCAATTCACCAACCCCATAAGAATAGCATTGAAACGACAGCAATCAAAGATCACATAAGCAGTAAGTAAAATTAACTCAACATGAATTGGCTATATAAGAGAAAGACTTGCACCAAGTGCAATAAGTATTAATATTAATAATCATATATATATATATATATATATATATAGTAAAAAAGAATAAACGGCGTAAAGAGTGGATCATTAACACCGGGCAAAAAATGGTACTGAGGTGGTGGCATTCTTTTAAACACAAACCATCAGACCAAAACATCCAAAGAAATGGGCACTGTGGCGGTGGTCAACCATCCAACCAACCCAACTGTCTATAACAAGCCCACAACTGTAATGATTCACAAACCGACATTATGGTGGTGGTCATCCATCCAACCCAACCGAATTGTCCAAAAAATATCATAATAAAATCTGGCCCCGCACAAGACTTGGCATCGAATCACCATGATGACACAAGGAAAGAAAAACCTAGAAATTCCCAATAAAAAAATCCTTCACGACAATTCATCGAGACCAAACGTTGAATTCAGCGCGATCACTTGAGGAATGTCGTAATAACTTGACAAAATTTAAAAGAACACTCGATGAACTTAACATATCACCTTAACGAATTTGATTTAACTACTCGATAAATTTTACTTGACTACCCAACGAATTTAGCTTAACTGCTTGACAAATTTGACTTAACTACCAGACAAAAAAGAAGAGATCACACGATAAATTCGACTTAACAACTAGACTAATTTGACTTAAATACCCGATGAATTCGACTTAACAATTCGACAAATTCGACATAATCACTCGACAAACACGACGAACTTCTCGACGAACTTTACGTAACTACTCGATGAATTTCACGCAACTACTCGACGAATTCGACTCAACCACTCGACGAATTTAACTCTGGCCAAACCAAAACCGTAGGAACTTAGAATGACCAATGCTAGGAAATATACAATATTGATGAGTCTTGAAATTTAAAAGAAAAGAGAAAAAGGAACTAAAAGAAGACTAAGCAAGAGGGATAGTCCACCTCTTGCCTCCAATATTCTGATTTACAACCTCCAAAGCACTCCACATTAAGGATCGGGTGAAAGAAACCCCAACAACAAAAATCTGGAAGGATTTGAACAAAAACAAAAGTTAGGGCTACTCACTCAAATGCTAAAAATCCACGAAACCAAAAATACTCACCAAACACGCCTAGACCTAGGCGAGGGATTTTCTGATCTATACTCTGACGAAGATTCCGTACACTAGAGATCCCAAGATGGCTGTCAAAAAGCTCCCGGAAGGACAGTCTCCCTCTCCCTTGTGTGCTCTAGTTCGGCAAAACGGGAAGGACGGGAAAACCTAAATCCTAAGTTTGGGACGACTTTTATATAGAAATTTTATGTTTATTTATATATAATATTATATATAAATGATCTTAACATTTCATTTGATGATTTGGACTAAGGTCAACTTGGTTTTAACGAAATTTTCACCAAAAGTAAATACCGATCCTACGAATCCAATAACCAAATCGAAATCAGAGTTTGACGAGTCGATAATGAGTTATGATTTATTTTTATAGTTTACTACAACGATAGATCCTCTCAATCTTTGAAAATTCAGCGGGCTTCCAATGGAGCTCGAAACGCAACGAAACTTGATAAACACGATTAAAATTAAATACTTTAACTTTTCTAAAGTCAAAAAAATCTACACCCCGACAAGATCGAAATTCAGTTACCTTGACCAAACAGATACAGAATTGTGTTGAAATTTTTGAAATGAAAGTGGAGACCAGGGCGGACTGTTCACGCGAACTATGTGGACAGGTGTGGCGAATAGCTGATTCGGCTAATGTTCACGTCTACTTATTCCCAGGAAGTAACTAGGCAGATAGGATGTTTATCCACGAGAGCTGTGGACTCTTCTGGAGTTTGCTGAGTCCGGCTTGTTGCAGAATCATCTGAAGCTCATGAGATCAGCTTGGTTTGTGCCTTTGTCTTGTTCGGTTAGTTCGGACTAGTGTTGAAGTTCGCTGGTTATTACAGACTAGTGTTGGAGTCTTCCAGTTTGGAGTTCGTGCCATGGACTCTTGGTGGTGTGAACTTGGTCTGGATTTGTACTAAGTCTGGTTGTGCTCTGTCTGGGTGTTCGTCAGGTAGTGCAGACTTATTTTCTATCCGCCAAGTTCGACTACTTAGTTGAGCATGGTATGTGCTCTAGCTGCGGCCTCAGAGTGTACAGACTCGCTGTCTATCTGGTAGGTCGACTAAGCGTGATTGTGTTGTAGTCTCGGGTTGTATATGTACGGACTAGAGCAGTGTCCCTATAGTGCTGCGCACTGGTGGCTGTGTCCGCATTATTTTCATTTGTGGAGGACTGGTCTTAGTTCTAGCCTTGACGGTGTTCAAGGTTGATAGATTTTTTGTCTGGCCTAGTTGGTGCGACTTTGGCAGACTGGCTTTTTCGGCAGTCATGTGCGACCTTGGCGGACAGGCATTATATCTGTACTATACGGATTGGCTTTGTGTTAGCTACGTGATGGGTGGTGTTCCTATCAATTTGGGAGGTGACCACACTCCTCTCTGCGCCTAAAAATAGGATCACCAGTCACATCATAACAAATGAACGAGTGAATAATTGTGTGACTAGTATTGAGAAGCCAGGTACTTGGTTTTAACTTGCGTCATAGATTAGTGCGGATAGTTGTGGATATAATTAGTGGTTATCAGTAGGTTGCAACTTCCATCCAGGTGGTCATCTTACTGAAAATCTTTCCCAGTTCAATAAGGTTGTCCGCTTCTGGCGGTCTGTCTGTTCAGTTCGAAAGCGGCTGTTTGAGGTTATCTGGAGGCTAGGCGACCTCACGATTAGGCAGCTTGAAGATTGTGGATAGAGTTTTTAAACTTGGAATAACGTGGTGTCTGGGTGGTTAGGTTGCGGTCTAGCGACTTAACGGCTTCAACGAACTCCTTAGTTCAGTTCGGCAGAGTAGGCGGTTACTAGTTCTATCCGCTCGGATAGATTTTGCCTTGTTTGTTTTTGTATCCATTGGGTATATTGGCGAATCATGTCTCACCATGTATGCCTCGCAGTATAAAGAAGTTTGATAGTACAAGATTTGCTTGCTCTTCTATTTGCATCTGCTTTATTTGCCTTGGTTATGGTGAGTGTTCCTGTGACCTGATTTCTCATTTTTTGCACCTCACAAAGTTTTACAAAATGCACTAACGACGTCACACTATTAACTTTGCGTTAACGTAATGCTCTTATGTCTATATTACGCCAAAAGAAGATCAATAGAAATTATTTAGAATTTACTGGCATTACAGTAGGGTCCCATTCTTGATCACTGTTGGTGTCGTATGAATTATAGCAAGGAGCATCTGAAAAATCAATAGCATTAGTGGTATGGTAGATCTCCTTCACCAATGAAGAGGTGCACAACTCCTCATCAAAAAGGTCATCCTCGTCATCCCACTTCGATGAAGCATGGGGGTCCAGAAAATTACCCTGCAAATAATCTTTTATGGATCTTCAAAAATATATGTAGAAAAATATTGCAAAGAAACTGGAGAAACATTACTAATTTCACATTCAGTAAATAAAATAATAGGTTCCTCCGCACAAGGATCCACATACACCTCCCCTTTAGAGAGAACACTCTCCTCATCCCACTCAAGTACATCCATGAGCTCTAAATACTATCACTGTTGACCATCAAATGAGTAACCATCATCACTAGCAGTGAAGACATCCATAGGGAGTGAAGCACCAGTGTAAGAAATAAAATTAGAGGGTGAGTGCTCTATTGCCTCCATAGGTAATGATTAGGCGATATGAACTAGTGTAAGAAATAAAATCAGAGCGATGACTTTATGTTGTTTATTCCATTGGGTATAAATAGAAGATGCCTTAGGGTTTTAGTGTGCGTGGTGAGAAGAGAAAGCCGAGAGGTATTGCACTGTGCTAAGTAAGAGAGGAAAAGGCCAAAAGAAATCGTTTCCGAAATTCTTGATCCCATCGCCGTCGCTCAGACAATTTCCGGTGCTCGTACCCATCGCCTCTTCTAGAGCAGATCTAGTAGTCTGTGAAGATGCAGAGTGCTTTCCTCCAACCTATATCTTGTGTGATAATAGTCTAAGGGTTCTCCCTTTTGTATGGATCACTTATAGAGGCATGGATATATTTCTATGCTCGGAACTCCAGTTGCAAGTGTCCTCTGGTTTTCTTAGAGCATCTTGGTTGAGTAGAGACTCAATCCCATAAAGGTAAATTTTATTTACAACACTTTACTTCTTGATCAATGTTCATCACAAGATCTATTTTTTCGGGTTTTCTTGTTTCCCTATTCCGCTACGCACAAGTGTTGTGACGTATTCAAAATCCCAACACCTACATCATTAGGCACACTAGACCGGCCTTTGTATAGAAGGATAGTCTCATCAAATATAACATGCATTGATTCTTCTACTAGTTGGGTTTTCATGTTTAATACCCTTTAAGCTTTACTATGGGAGATATATCCAACAAGAATCCCCACATTGCATTTTTCAGCACACTTAGTTAATTGATACTTCCCATTATTTAATATGAAGCATTTGCAACCAAAAATTCTAAAGTCAGATATGGTTGGTTTTCTGCCTTTCTTGAGTTCATAGGGAGTCTTTTTATAGAACTTAGTAATGGAGGCTCTATTCAAAACATGACATGCAATATTAACTGCCTCAACCCAAAAATATTTTGGTAGTGAGGAGCCACTTAGCAAAGTCTTGGCAGCCTCAATCAATGTCATATTATTTTTGTTAGCCACAACATTTGTTGTGGGGTTCTAGGAGACGAGAATTCCTGGGTGATACCAAATTCTTCATAGAACTTTTTCATGGCACCAGAATAAAATTTTGTGCCATGATCACTTCTCAATTTGACCACATAACATCCCATTTCATTCTGTACATCCTTGAAAAAAGTCATGAAGACACCTAAGGTATATGACTTCTTCTTCAAGAAGAATACCCATGTAAACCTACTATGATCATCAACAATCACACAAGCATACAACTTCCCTCCTAAACTCTGAATGGGAAAAGGACCAAAAAGATCCATATGCAATAAATATATACATCTAATAGAGTCTTTAGAAGCTAAGATTTTAAAGGTGGTTCTTGTTTGCTTGCCCATTCGGCATGCATGACATGGATACTCTTTAACACATTTTAACTTAGGAGAGTCTCTAACTAAGTTTTCAAAAAATAGCAAACTAATTATCTTATAGTTAATGTGAGCAAGTATTTTGTTCCATTGAACATGAAGAGATTCTTTCTCAATAGCTACAAGACACACATGCGTAGAGAAATTATTACAAAAGAAATCTAAGCCATATACATTCTCGCTCCTAGTGTCTGAGAGGATAACCTCTAAGTCAACAGACTTCTTAATTTTGCACTTATCATTGTGGAATTCAATGACATCACCCAAGATACATATTTGTCTTATACTTACAAGTTTGTGTTGCAAACCTTCAACAAAAGCTACTACCCTTGCGATAGAGATCATGCCATTGGAAATCATACCATATCTTTTGGGGATTCCTCTATCTGAGCCTCCAAAGATAACTTTTGGGCTATTCTTCACAGGAGTGTAGTTCTTCAGTAAGCTCCTGGTTCCTCCTATATGCCTTAAGCACCCACTGTCCAAGTATCATATTTGTTTTATATTGGTACTTGAACTATCCTGCAAAATGTGATTCATTTTACCTTAGGAGGCCAATTGAACTTTGGTCCTAGGTTCTTGGTTGCATAATAAGAAACATTTTTGCTAACAACTGCCTTAGATGGAAAGATCTTCTTTGCACTTGGCATATTAGGGTTATGCATACAATCTATGGCAAATTTTCCCACCTTGCTATACCACCAGCAATCATGGATGGTGTATCTTCTCTTCTTAACTATCTTTGTGATAAATGAAACATCAAATTTTTTTTGTTCAGCAGAGAAGATAACAACATTCATCATATTTCTCTCAGCTATAATTTTGCAAGAGGCTCGACGGTAAATAGGATTACTCGATGGCATCTCTTTATCAATAATAGATGTCTGCTTTACAACTGATATGGTGTTGATGGAATCAGATATGGTCTTGTAAGAGTTGCCCACTATTTTTCCATCAGCCATCTTATTTGCTAGAGGTTTTTGGGAGGATGCCACTTTCTTACCCTTGAGTGTAGGGGATGGAGCACCAAACACAAATGGTCCATGATGGGCTATTTGAATTTCTTCATGGGGAGGTTTCAAACCACTTTACCCCATTCCCTTTCTTCCTCCATAGTTTGTGGCACTTTTTCCCTTAATGTTGGCACTCTCATTCTTCCAGTTACCATAGATACCATATTGGTCATACCTATTATATGGGAGCAATACCTTTTGAAAGGTGGTCTGAGGCTTCACTAGAGCCTTGTCCTTTCTTCTATTCCAAGATCATACTGCCCTTCCATTGAATCCCAGTCCCCTCTTATTTGTATGTGAGGTGAAAGAGTCAATGATGGGAAGCACCGATTTTTGTTTAAAGAAATGACCTTCTAACTTCCTCTCTTTGAGGAGCTTCTCTTCAAGATCCTTAATGATCTTGCTCTTCTATCCAATGGTTCTGACTTGAATGATGGTGATTGCATACATTAGACTTATTTCTTTACTAATCTGATCTAGCTGGGTAGCTGACTCAGAGTGCACAAATATAGTTTGTTGTATAGAAGCAATCTCCTCAGCTTGCCTCTTAATAAGCATCTTGCTCTTCTTTAGAGCATTCAAGATAACACTATATCTATAATTTAGTTGATTGACACCATCTTCAGATTTTCATCCATACTCATCATTAGATGGGAGAAAGCTTTAGAATCTAAGCCAGTCAATTACTCAGAATCAGAAGAGGTGATGGCTAGAATAAGTACCTTATCAGGATCTGATTCAACCTAAATTCCATCTTCAGTTATGTCCATCAAGCCATAATATCCTTCTTCTTCTTCTTCTGCTTCATAGTCTCTTTTAGGAATTGATAATGGAGCCCTGATCCCTATCCTGGTAGCATGATAAGAAAATTCTTCAGCAGCAGCAATCATCCAAATATAGGCTTCTTCTTCCCCAGAATCTGAAGAATTTGAGTCACTTTGACTCTAGCTCTTCTCCTCCTTTTTGGCAAAGAAAGTCTTCTCAGACTTCTTGCTCTTGTGGTGATTTCTCTTGATAATTAACATTGTAGTAGTCTAAATCACCTAATGGGGAGGGGTGAATAGGTTTTTTGGTTTCTTCTTTTTGTACTTAGCTATTTTGGTTGTTTTGCTCAATAAAATCACACACAGAAAACACACTATGATTTATAGTGGTTCCCCAAGGTATGGGTACATCCATTCTCCATCTCCACCTTTCTAACTGTGTGTTAGACAAGACAACCTCATCCAAAACTCAGCTCAAGGAGCTTACAACACAGATCCCTCTAGTTCTCTCAAGTCTCCTCCAACAACTTACCTCAGGACACAGCCCTACAAACTCATAGTAAACTCTACTCTAATAGCTTAGTGACCCTCCTTGTCACTTAACTCAGGCCTATCAAGAAGCCCTACCACTCAGTCTAGGAGGATATCCCTACACTCAGGCTTAACAACCCTACAATCAGGTCCAAGACCTTTCACTCAAAACAACAATGTTCTTATAGAGAACATATATAAATGACTACAACAGATGACTTTATATAATAAACCTTCATCCTTTGCCTTCTGCTGAACTTCCACAATAGTTAGATGTCTTAGAGCAGGATAGAAAAATGGTTATGCAGCTTAAGCCCTTACTCTACCTTGATCTCCTGTCTTCAGCAAAAGGAAGAAGATCTACCACTTGAGTCTAGAGTGACTCAACATGTTCTCCTGAACATGATCAGCAAGAACAAATTTTCTTCCTGAAATTGAAGTGCATAACTATCAGGAAGATTGACTTCTCCCAGTTTATGACATGGAAGAACTTTCTGCTAGGTCAGATTTCAGTTTTTCAAAACCTAGCACTTCTTTGCCTTACTTCTGTTCCATTGACCTAAATGTTGCATTTATATCCTTCAGTATAGCAACAACTCTTTGACTTTGTGTAACACCTCCCCTGTAAAGGCCATATAATATGGGTCCGGCCGGGGCCCCACAACATATGGACGCCACAGCTTTAGTATTAAAAGATAATATGAAAACTACCCAATCTCAAAACTCCAGACAAACACAGCAGAAACAAAACACTAACAGACAGAAGTTATCCACTAATGGTAGAGTATCAAATGGCCTTAAGGCCTTACACAATAATAGTCCAAAAAATAAAAAGTGTCAAGCACTCCTAGGCTACCTCGGCATGCAAGCCGGACATAAATATAACAAGAGTAGCAAACACAAAAGGAAAATCCAAGCACAGCAACACTTCATAAGGCTTAGGGCTTTTCGCCCGGCGCGCTAGCTTCTGCATGCGATCCTTGCCCTGTAAGGATTTGAAGTAACGTGGGTCAGCAAAGGCTGACCTCTACTGTGTAACAAACACATCTCCTCCCGGCCGTCCCTAACGGACCCCGGGGTACCACTCCACCTGCAAGTTAGCACTTCGTATACCAAAGAGCATATATATTAAAGCGGTAAAATAGGCTTGTATGTCTCATACAGCATACATGTTCTCTATGTTTTGTACAAAGTGAAAGGGGGCCTACTATGCAACATGAATGCAACCCGGGTTTCACCCAAGGCACCCTAGCTCGTATGCATCTAGCACAACATCAAACACTGGGTACTTCCGTTTCCCCATTGGCTTAAAGCCGCACACAAAAGGGAACCACCATGTCCCTAACGGCACACACGCCGTCACACGGAACCTTGCAAAGGCCCCACCCGCACAAGGGTCATAACCCCAGGGCTTGCCCGCATAATCTGACTTTGCTCGTCAGGGTTCCGCCTCACACTGACCGATTCTAAGAAACCTTGCTGGACCCCACCCGCTCATGGCTATATTGCCTGGGCTTGCCCTCCGCTCGGCATTCTCGTCAGTATCACACAAGGGGCTAGTCTCGCCGGGACACTTTCCCCACATGACTTGCGCGTCACGGGATAGCCAGCCGACCACGGAGACATAGCCGCGCCTTAGCACAACACAAACAAAGGTTTCCCCACCCCAATCGCCACTTGCACCGTGTCTTTCCCGTGCTCCAAGGAAACCATCTACCGCACAAAGTGGAGCTAACCTCGTCCGATTCCGACTACGAGTACTCACTCAAATATAAGGGGGAAAACACATACATACAACGGCGTATTGTCGCAATGGATTTCTACCGAATCCTCAAATCTCGCTATGCAACATCACCGGATCA
The DNA here is from genome assembly GCA_039513925.1 of Platanthera zijinensis. Lineage (NCBI taxonomy): Eukaryota > Viridiplantae > Streptophyta > Magnoliopsida > Asparagales > Orchidaceae > Platanthera > Platanthera zijinensis. The sequence continues at coordinate 99,700,041 of CM077078.1, read as the reverse complement.
GACTAACGGTCGCGACCACGGCTTCACCCATAATGCCTAATCCGCTAACGGAGCGGATCTCTAATGCAAAGCATGCCGAGATGAACATACTCAACCCGTAGGTTCCTCTTGAACCTAGGCTACACGAATCCCTCTCATTTGAGAGATTCGGTGCTCAAAATGCGTAAGGAAGGGGATGCTATTCATGCATCCTAAATCCTAAAAACCGAGATGAGAAGTGTCGTTACCTTTCGTCCCCTCTTCCTAGCCATGGAGAATATTTGCTCGATTGAACACCACCGCAACGCTCTCACCTTCGCGGATCTAAACTCTGCTCGCAAAACGGACCTCTGAAGCTTCGCCGGCGGCCGGAACTTGGCCTCCTTCCTCCTCCTTGCTCTCCCTTCTCTCTAGAATCAAGAGAGATAAAGCCAAATGGAAAATGAGGGTTTGCAACCCTATTCCCGGCCTTAAACCGCCCAGGGAGGCACCCCACTGTTGGATCTTCCAAAGAAAAGAACGAACGGCCACGATCGGAACCCAAAATAGAAAATCTGGGCCGAACACGGGTTACAACACGGCCGTGTGCATGGCCGTGTTAGCCATTCGCCATCTCGACCGATTCGAAAACCAGCACACGGCCTTTGACACGTCCTTTGACACGGCTTCCGACACGGCCGTGTCGCCGTTGACACGCCCGTGTCGAGGCCCGTGTCACTCCCCCTACTGACCAACATTCCCAGTCAGAGATGGACACGGCCCAAGACACGGCCAAAGACACGGCCCTCGACACGCCCGTGTCAGCCCCGACACGGCCGTGTCGTGACCCGTGTCACGACTAGCAGAATAAATTCTGCGAACAGCCCGAGAAGGACACGGCCAGGGACACGCCCGTGTCCAAGGCCGTGTGCCTTCTCGTCGATCGTCGATCAACATGGCTCGACGACCCAGGCACAACACGGCTCGACGACCCAGGCGCAACACGGCTTGTGACATGGCCGTGTCACAGGCCGTGTGCCTACCTCCAAAACCCAAACTTGGCCAAAACGACACCGTCGATTCCTCTTCCAAGTTTTGGGGTGTTACAATTCTCCCCCCTTCAAAGAATTTCGTCCCGAAATTTAAAACATGGAAAGAACACAAATTCTAAACGGTACCTGAGGAGAAAAGCTCGGGGTACTCCTCCAGCATGGCCTGCTCTCGCTCCCATGAGAGTTCCTCACAGCCACAGTTGTCCCAACAGACCTTTACGAGTCTGACTTCCTTGTTCCGCAATTGCCGAACCTCTGAATCTTCTATCCCGATTGGACGAACTCGCGTCCTCAAGTCTTCCTCTACCGGCACCGCCGTCGGCTCAATCACCACGTTGGCGTCTAACAAAGCTTTCCTCAAAACAGAGACGTGAAAAACGTCATGCAATCCACTTAGCTCTGTGGACAACGCCAACCGGTACGCTGCCTCTCCCACTCGCTCGATGACCTTGAATGGTCCCAAAAATCTCGGACTCAGCTTCTTGAGTCGGCGAATTCGTGAAACGCCTTTGAACGACTTGATCTTAAGGTACACCCAGTCACCCACAACGAATTCCAAATGCCTGTGGCGAGCATTGAAATACTTTGACTGCCGATCCTGAGCTACTTTCATGCGCTCTTGGATGATCCGCACTAGCTCACTAGCGTCGGCTACCACTTATTTCCCCAAAAGCTTCGTGTCTCTCGCCTCTGTCCAAGACATCGGTGTTCGACACCGCCTCCCATAAAGAGCTTCATATGGCGCCATCTTGATACTAGCTTGGTAGCTATTGTTATAAGCAAACTCCACCATGAAGAGGTGATCCTCCCACTTCTTGCCGAAGTCGAGAGTACACATCCTTAGCATATCTTCCAAAGTACGGTTCGTTCTCTCAGTTTGCCCATCGGTTTGAGGGTGAAAGGCCATACTGAACTTAAGTTTTGTGCCCAAGCTCTTCTGCACCAACCGCCAATCCTTAGACGTGAAACGTCCATCCCGGTCGCTGACTATACTCTTCGAAATCCCATGAAGTCGTACAATATTACGGACGTACAACTCCACCAACTTTTCCACACCGTCCTCCTTCCGGTTTGGGATGAAATGTGCCACTTTGGTCAGGCGGTCCACAATCACCCAAATGGCATCATTACCCTGCTGCGATCTAGGCAACCCATGCACAAAATCCATGGAGATGTCATCAAATTTCCATTCGGGGATTGGAAGAGGCTTCAAGAACCCGCCCGGCTTCTGACACTTGGCCTTCACCAAGGCACAAGTTTGGCACCGACTCACACACAAAGCTACGTCCCGCTTCATCCCAGACCACCAATAGGACTTCTTCAAATCCAAGTACATCTTTGTACTACCCAGGTGAATGGAGTACTTAGTGAAGTGGGCCTCAAACATCAACTCCTCGCGGAGCTTGCTGAACTGCGGTACACAAATCCTTCCTCCCTTCCTCAGAATCCCATTAACACTCTCCCAGGCGCTACCCTTGCCCTTTAGAGCTTCCTCCATGAAAGGTTGGAACTCCGCATCTACACGGGTCTCTTCCCGAATACGATCGCATAAGTCACTCTGCATCTCAATCCAATTTAGTCGAGCCACGCTAGACTCGCCTCTTGCCACACATTCCAAACCAAGGGACTCCCAGTCCCGCCTTAACCGTTCATCGTGAGCTTCAATCCAATTTCCTTACCCTGAGTATTTCCTACTCAAAGCATCTGCCACCACATTGGCTTTCCCTGGCGTGTACTGAATCGCCACCTCGTAGTCCCCAAGGAACTCGACCCACCTGCGTTGTCGTATATTTAGGTCCTTCTGATCTAGGAGATACTTCAGACTCTTGTGGTCCGTGAAGATCTCCACCTTTGCACCATAAACGTAGTGCCTCCACAACTTCAAAGCAAAAATTACCGCCGCCAACTCCAAATCATGGACGGGGTAATTTCTCTCATGAGGCTTCAGCTGCCTCGACCCAAACGCTATCACACTACCATGCTGCACCAACACGCACCCTAAACCGCATCCGGATGCGTCGCTGAAAATCTGGAACCCCTCGGTCCCCTTTGGTAGACTTAGGATCGGCGCCGTCATTAGCCTTTCCTTCAGGGTTTCAAACGCCTGATTGCACTCTTGAGTCCATACAAACTTCTGATCCTTGCGAGTTAGTGAAGTGAGGGGTAGAGCTATCCGCGAAAAGTTTTCCACAAACCTTCGGTAGTATCCGGCTAATCCAAGAAAACTTCGGACTTCCGCCACGGTCCTCAAAACTGGCCACTCTCTGATGGCTTCTACTTTCGTTGGATCTACCGCCACCCCATCCCCACTAATCACGTGGCCTAGAAATGCCACTCTCTCCAACCAGAACTTGCACTTGGAGAACTTCGCATAAAGCTAGTTCTCTCTCAATACTTGCAACACTGTCCGCAAGTGCGACTCGTGCTCCGCTTCCGACTTGGAATACACCAATATGTCATCGATATAGACGACTACGAACCAGTCCAAATATTCGCGAAATACTCGGTTCATCAAGTCCATAAACACGGACAACGCGTTCGTTAGCCCGAACGGCATCACCGAGAACTCCAAATGACCATACCTCGTACCAAATGCGGTCTTGGGTATGTCTTCGTCACGAATCCGCAACTGATAATATCCGGACTTCAAGTCCAACTTAGAGTACACCACCGACCCCACCAACTGGTCGAAGAGATCGTCTATCCGAGGAATCAGATACTTATTCTTGATAGTCAATTTGTTCAACTCTCGGTAGTCTATGCACAGATGCATACTACCGTCCTTCTTCTTTACAAATAACACCGGCGCACACCACGGTGAAGAGCTGGGCCTGATATGCCCTTGCTCCAAAAGCTCCTGCAACTGAACCTTGAGCTCGGCCAACTCCTTTGGTGCCATCCTAAAGGGTGGACGTGACAACGGTCTAGACTCGGGCACTAACTCGATGGAGAAATCAATCTCCCGCCGAGGAGGTGCTCCTGGTAGCTCCTCAGGAAAAACATCTCCAAACTCCGCCACCACGGGCACTTCTCCAAGAGACAGCCTAGAACGGCTAACCTCCAACAACGTTACTAGAGCTACACCCCCTGGTTAACAGCTCGCACTAGTTGAAGTGTCGAAACTAGGGAACAGGCCACTCCATTCAGGCCCTCAAACTTGACTTCCGCTTGCCCCACGCCCCTCAGGGTTACCACCTTGGACAAACAGTCGATACTGGCACGCTGCTCCGCTAGCAAATCCATCCCCAAAATCACATCGAACTCGGACAACGGCAAGATCGTCGCTACCAATAAGAAGTCGACTCCCTCAAGACTCCAACAAATCCGGTCCCTAGCCCTGGTAGTCATAGATGACCCATTGGGCATACGCACTTTCAACTCGGAGTCCGTCGAGAAAGACTCCACTCCGATCCTCCGGATAAAGCCTTCCACAAGGAAGGAGTGCGACGCTCCCGTATCAAAGAGTACCCTAGCGGGGTACCCAGATACCATTACAAAGCCTACACACATGCAACAAACATAAAGGCTTGAAAGACAGGAATCTAAGGTGCAGGTTGAACTCTCGTACCTGTCACCACATCAGGTTGACGGATTGCTTCTTGTTGCCCAAGGTTGTAAGCCCTTGGCTGTACTGGTTGAAACCGAGAAGCACTCGACTCCGCCATCTTCCCTTTCTCTGCGGCACTAGGGCCGGAGCGCACAGTTTGCTCCTGCCTTGGCTCTTGCTCAGTGCCCCCTTGGGTACAAAATCTTGCTATGTGGCCCGGCTTGCCACAACTATAGCACGTCTGAGGGCCCTTAGAGCGTGACCCTCCGGATGTCCAATTACTTTTCTCGCCCGACTTATATGGGGAAGGCTTCTTCTTCCATCGGCTCCCTTCCGCCTTTCCATGGGACTGAGCAGGCTTCTTCTCCTCCCCCTGTTTGGGTGTGAAACCCTTGCGACGCTGGGATCGCTCCATGTCACTCTCCAAAATTCGGGCCGCCTCCACCAATTCGTTGAAACCTGCACGTTTCATCGATATGAGGGGTTGTCTTAGATTCTCCCTCAGTCCATGATAGAAGAGATTGTCCCTCTCTTCATCGTCTGCCATGGTCGTCCATGCATAACGACCCAAGCGAGTAAATTCCTGAACATACTCATCCACTGACTTGTCTCGCTGCACCAGATATAGGAACTGCCTCTGGAGGGCTAACCTCGTTGAGGCGGGTATGTACTTCTTCAGGAAGGCATTCCCAAACTCCTCGATGGACGGTGTGCGTCCCAAAAACTGCCGGCCACTGTGGCTTACCCACCATAACTTGGCATCTCCCTCCAACATAAAGGCTGCGAACTCTGCCTTTTTCTCGTCTGGCACCTCTGCCGCCCTCAGAAGCTCCTGAATTCTAGCCCACCAATCCTCTGCATCTGTGGGTGTGCCGATTCCCTTGAAGGTTGGAGGGTGGAAACTCAGAAAGTACTTCATTTGCCGGTCCCCATGCCCGATAACCACTCTCTCGGCCTGCGGCTCTGCCCGCCTGGCTTCCTCAACCGGCACGGTCGCTGCCGTGTTCGGGGTAGCAGGAGTTGCTACCTGAGCAACGGGAGCTGCTACCTGTGCTGTCGCTGCAGCTTGGGCCGCCACCATCGCTTCTGCAAGCATACAACAGAAGTCGGCCGGTGTGACCCCCATCCCTAGCGGACCTTGCGCAGTCGCACTACTTGCCGAGAGCTCTTCTCTTGGCCTCGAGGTCCCAGCCTCGTTGCTTGCACTCTAAACACAAGCAAGAAACACAATTCAGTCTCTAATCACAAGACTCGAACACAAGGACACTTATGGTCCTGCGATACTCCTATGTGGATAACTTCTAATACGCGACTCGACTTATACTTTCGACCGCGAAACTTCTCATTGGAACGCATAACCTCCCTCTGATACCAAATTGTAACACCTCCCCTGTAAAGGCCATATAATATGGGTCCGGCCGGGGCCCCACAACATACGGACGCCACAACTTTAGTATTAAAAGATGATATGAAAACTACCCAATCTCAAAACTCCAGACAAACACAGCAGAAACAGAACACTAACAGATAGAAGTTATCCACTAACGGTAGAGTATCAAATGTCCTTAAGGCCTTACACAATAATAGTCCAAAAAATAAAAAGTCCCAAGCACTCCTAGGCTACCTCGGCATGCAAGCAGGACATAAACATAACAAGAGTAGCAAACACAAAAGGAAAATCCAAGCACAGCAACACTTCATGAGGCTTAGGGCTTTTCGCCCGGCGCGCTATCTCCTGCATGCGATCCTTGCCCTGTAAGGATTTGAAGTAACGTGGGTCAGCAAAGGCTGACCTCTACTGTGTAACAAACACATCTCCTCCCGGCCATCCCTAACGGACCCCGGGGTACCACTCCACCTGCAAGTTAGCACTTCGTATACCAAAGAGCATATATATTAAAGCGGTAAAACAGGCTTGGATGTCTCATACAGCATACATGTTCTCTATGTTTTGTACAAAGTGAAAGGGGGCCTACTATGCAACATGAATGCAACCCGGGTTTCACCCAAGGCACCCTAGCTCGTATGCATCTAGCACAACATCAAACATTGGGTACTTCCGTTTCCCCATTGGCTTAAAGCCGCAAACAAAAGGGAACCACCATGTCCCTAACGGCACACACGCCGTCACACGAAACCTTGCAAAGGCCCCACCCGCACAAGGGTCATAACCCCAGGGCTTGCCCGCACAATCTGACTTCGCTCGTCAGGGTTCCGCCTCACACTGACCGATTCTAAGAAACCTTGCTGGACCCCACCCGCTCATGGCTACATTGCCCGGGCTTGCCCTCCGCTCGGCATTCTCGTCAATCTCACACAAGGGGCTAGTCTCGCCGGGACACTTTCCCCACATGACTTGTGCGTCACGGGATAGCCAGCCGACCACGGAGACATAGTCGCGCCTTAGCACAGCACAAACAAAGGTTTCCCCACCCCAATCGCCACTTGCACCGTGTCTTTCCCGTGCTCCAAGGAAACCATCTACCGCACAAAGCGGAGCTAACCTCGTCCGGTTCCGACTACGAGTACTCACTCAAATATAAGGGGGGAAATGCATACATACAACAGCGTATTGCCGCAATGGATTTCTACCGAATCCTCAAATCTCGCTATGCAACATCACCGAATCGGACTAACGGTCGCGACCACGGCTTCACCCATAATGCCTAATCCGCTAACGGAGCGGATCTCTAATGCAAAGCATGCCGGGATGAACATACTCAACCCGGAGGTTCCTCTTGAACCTAGGCTACACGAATCCCTCTCATTTGAGAGATTCGGTGCTCAAAATGCGTAAGGAAGGGGATGCTATTCATGCATCCTAAATCCTAAAAACTGAGAGGAGAAGTGTCGTTACCTTTCGTCCCCTCTTCCTAGCCATGGAGAAGATTTGCTCGGTTGAACACCACCGCAACGCTCCCACCTTCGCGGATCTGAACTCCGCTCGCGAAACGGACCTCCGAAGCTTCGCCGGCGGCCGGAACTTGGCCTCCTTCCTCCTCCTTGCTCTCCCTTCTCTCTAGAATCAAGAGAGATAAAGCCAAATTGAAAATGAGGGTTTGCAACCCTATTCCCGGCCTTAAACCGTCCAGGGAGGCTCCCCACGGTTGGATCTTCCAAAGAAAAGAACGAACGGCCACGATCGGAACCCAAAATAGAAAATCTGGGCCGAACACAGATTACAACACGGCCGTGTGCATGGCCTTGTTAGCCATTCGCCGTCTCGACCGATTCGAAAACCAGCACACGGCCTTTGACACGGCCTTTGATGCGGCTTCCGACACGGCCGTGTCGCCGTTGACACGCCCATGTCGAGGCCCGTGTCACTCCCCCTACCGACCAACATTCCCAGTCAGAGAAGGACATGACCCAAGACACGGCCAAAGACACGGCCCTCGACACGCCCGTGTCAGCCCCGACACGGCCGTGTCATGACCCGTGTCACGCCTAGCAGAATAAATTCTGCGAACAGCCCGAGAAGGACACGGCCAGGGACGCGCCCGTGTCCAAGGCCGTGTGCCTTCTCGCCGATCGTCGATCAACACGGCTCGACGACCCAGGCGCAACACGGCTCGACGAACCAGGAGCAACACGGCTTGTGACACGGCCGTGTCACAGGCCGTGTGCCTACCCCCAAAACCCAAACTTGGCCAAAACGACGCCGTCGATTCCTCTTCCAAGTTTTGGGGTGTTACACTTTGTACTGACACAACATGGCCCGAAATAGATAAAGTTATCTTACTTTATCACTATTCTGCCAAAAATAGATCGTGTCTTCTTAATGGCTCTTTTTGAAAACATCTCAGCAGATTAGTTGATACTAGATTCTATCTCAGCGGTTCCGCTGAGACCAGACAGCCTTATCAGTGGGGCTGAGACTGGCTTCTATCTCAGCGGTAAATCAGCTAATTCTCAGTGGTTCCGCTGAGACCAGACTGCCTTCTCAGCTATTCTGTTGAGACCAGACAACCTTCTCAGTGGAGCTGAGACTGGCTTCTATGTCAACGACAAATTAGCTGCCTCTCAGTGCTTTTAATAAGACCATACTGCCTTCTCAGCAAATTGTCCCTTAAAATGTTGAGGCATGACAGCAATAACCAGAGATGTTCTAGCCCTATTTTATAAAACCTTAAACTTGTAATAATATGAAATAAAAAGGTTTATCAAATACAATATGCACTTAGCATTGTAGGTGATGCATATTAAAATCCAAGGAACATTGAAGGGCAATATTACTAACAATCTCATCCTATTTGAAGAAGGCAGAACACATAACAGTGCTAAGATGCATTAATAAATAAAATATATCATTATAAATTTGAAATCTTGATTAATTATAGTCATGACATCATGACAAATATATAGTTAACAAGTATAAGCACTTTAAGTTCTATTACAACCAATCAATAAAAATAAAATAAAATCTAAGGTCCAGTCCTCCTCTTCTTTGATGTTGAGCTTGAACCTTATTCTTTGGCAGCACAAGTCAGCTTTGTACTTTGGGATTTGTTCTTCTATCTATTGAAATACCAAAATGGTTTGATTAAGTACTTTGAGCGCATCCTTCTAGGATTGTTTCTCCTAACCAAGTTTTCATTGATGATTCTTTCCCTTAGGGAATTCCTCTCTAGGTGCTTTATCCATTCTACACTAGGATACAAGTTGTTTATGATTTTTAATAGCTTACCATGACTTAACCTTGCATTGATGATAATATTTTTTGAATCTTCACTCAAATATTCATAATCAGGTTCTAAAGATTTATCAGCCCTTCTCTTTTCCATGAATTCCTCATCCAACATAGTCCCTTCTCTCTTCCTCTTTGCTGCAAGTTGTGCATCTCATACAACCCTTGCTTGAGCATGGAATTCAAAATCTTTTAGCCTAGACATATCTAAAAGAGGAAGGTTTAGAGCTATCCTTGTTCCTTGAAGTACTTTGAGAGCTTGCTCAGCATTGTTCTTGGCATTATTCTCCTCTCCATTTATGGCTTCTTCGCATATCTTGTTTTCCAACTATTTGGTATTAGCTTCAAACCTGCTTGACAAAGTTTGAAAGATATTTTCAGAGTCTACTTTAAGATCCTCTTTAAGCAAATAAGCTTCTTTCATGGATGTATAGGTTGTAGAGGTAATATGATTGTTTATGTGATCAGCAGCTTGTGCTATGACCTTATCAATTTGACTCATAAAATTCTTGACATATCCAATATTTGTAGCTGAGAATTTAAGACTTTTATCCATTGATCTGAGTATTTCAGATTGAGCCTTGACTGTGCTTGCTGCCTGATAAAACAATTTGGTCATCTGATTATTTATGTGATAAGTCTCACCTTTCAGTAGGTTTATTTCAGAAAAACAATTTGGCTTTTACTCCTGAGATAGATTGATCTATGTAGGATTTGAGTGAAGAGGCTTTCCTATCCAGTAGAGACTTTATTGAGGTGAGAATGAAGTTGTCTATTAATGTTTTGGGTGGAGAATGTTGTTGCACAACTTGTGAATATCTCCACGGTCCTCTTGAACACCAAGCCCATATAGGCTTTGAGTGGATGTCTCAGCCATTAGGGAGGATAGAATTACCTTATTTTAAGTAGGGAACCTTGGAGGATCGCCCTCAACATCTGCATCATCATCAAAATTATCAAAAGATTGCTCTTCTATTTGCATATACTACCCCTCAAAAGGTGCATTCACCTTTTCGGGAATAGATGACTCCAATTCCCATGAAGATAATCAGCTGATTCCATTTTCTCCTCCTAAGCAAGTCTACCTAATTCTTTAGACACTTCTAGTGTAGCACTATCTACTAGTACATCTTCAAAAATAAGAGCAGCATGGACTTCTTCAACATGCTCACCTACAACTTGGCTTCTATATGATATAATATTTACTTGAACACTGTTAGAGGACAAACATTATTCAACACTAACGCGAATATCAACATCTGTTGGGGTTGCAGACTCATAAGCAGAATAAGAACTATCAGACCTAATATCCTTTTTACCTTGGTCCTTGGACTCCTCTTTCATCTTGGTAGATTGACTCATTGGAAGAACCCTAGTGAACCTTTCCCATGTTTTGATATCCATCATCTTCAGGTAGTGAATCTTGGCACCTTGCCTCTTATTAAATTAGTTTTGATAGGCATTGATGAGATAAAGAGATAGTATTCTTCCCAAGTTGGGAGCCTGCAGACAGATAATTATTCTTTGGAATAAGACATTTGTCGTGTAAGACTTCTTTTGCAGAATAATCCTCGTGATTAACTCAAACATTAGCTAGGTGATTGTTTCATGAGATCCAGGTTTGCACAATATTGCTTTTCCTACAATATCAGCTAGCAACTTTCCTCTTTGGTTGAAGTTCTTTCTCCTTAGTGATGTAGTCTTGGCATCACTATACTCACACCATTTAAGTGCATGGTCTCTGTCCTTGTTTGAAATCTCATTCTCTTCATCACAATCACATGAAGGCAACTAGAGAGCATTGGATAAACTCTTTGGAGTAATCTTAATTCTTGTACCTCCAACTTTGGATTTTAGTGAATTTTTGGAGGGAGAGGGCTTTACATTGATATAAAACTCCATAACTTTTGTCTTAAGAATGGGTAATGGTTCGGAGAGAAGATATTCTAACCCTAGGTCATCAAGCATCCTAATAAATTCTTTAATATCATCTGACGCATGAAGGAAACAATTCCTAACAATCTTAGATCCTTCCTGTAGATCTTTGGTAGATTTTAGCGCCATTTCCTCAGAATGACTTGATGCTGAGACGGTGGAAAGGAAGTGTTGGTCTCGGCGACTGGAGAGGATTAAGGGTTTAATAGTTTTAATTTACTTTAAGTTTATTTATAGGAAGGGTTTTGGAAATGAGAGGTCAACCTAGATAATTATTTTGACTGATTTTGACAACTAAAATTTAATTGATTTCATTTAGTAAGCTCGTGTAAGAGGTTGCACTGAGACAGATTGATAATCTGCTGGGACAGCATGATATATATATACCATTGAGACTGTCTCAGCGATCCCAGCAGTTCAGCTAAGACTTTATTTGCTGATTCAGCTGACCTCACTGTCTAATAGTGCACTTATGCCAAACCAATTTGATAGACAACTGCAAAAATGGGTAATTTTTGACTCTTGAATTTTTTAATTAAAGTTGTTAACCTAACATGCCACAAAGTATTTTTTTAATAACTATTAAATCCTAACAATGTTGGAGCTCATTTCCAGTAAGTTAAGATGACTAATTAAAGTTATTTTAATATCATAACTAATTTTTTACATGATTGCAAACTATGATGGGATGACATCTGAAATGTAGAGAAAATTATTCTACAACTGGAATAGCTCATGATGAAATAACAATTGGAATGTAAATGAATTATTCTACATTAAGCATTAATCCTAACTCAATTTTAAAGTGATTTAACTTAGCCTTATCCAATGGCTTAGTGCATATATTAACAACTTGTTGTCAGTGGAGACAAATTCAAAACAAATATCTTCACTCTGCACATGTTCTCTAATAAAATGATATCTAATTTCTTTATGCTTAGTCCTGCTTTGAGAGAGAAAAAATTTAGTAATCAAAATTGCATTGGATGAGTCATAATATACAGGAGAGTGACTTACCTTGTGGTTATAATCCTCTAGCTGATGTTGTATCCACAAGAGTTGTCCACAGCAGCTCCCTTCAGAGATGTATTTGTTGGAACCCTATTACTTATTTGGGCTAGGATCACAATCACTTGGTTAAGATGATTAGTTTGACCCAACATATATAGCCTAGGGTCATAGGTTATTCTTTTAATGGTTACTACTTCAGAATAAATCCAAAGAAAAGCAGTTCAACGAATGCATAAATCAGTTCGACAAAGCTGAGTGCAGTTTGACGATCGCCGAGCTCAGCTTGACAAACTCAGAGTTCTTCCTCTGGGATTAGCTCGGCAAACTCTTATCTCAGCTTGCAAATTAAACTCAACGATAGCCAAGCTCAGTTCGACGAATAACAGATTAAGTTTGACGAACTCCAAGCTCAGGTCAACGAAATTCTTGCTGAGTTCAACTAGTTCTTTTGCAGTGCTTTAGTCAGTTTTATTTACAGAAGACAGAACAGTTTCAGGCTTAATTTCAGGCTGATTATATTCTCAAGGAATAATAAATTAAAGGCTTAATTATAGACAGCTATGACTCTGATATTTAATGCCAAATATTCTAACGAATATATTCATTTAGAGGCAGCATTAAATATGGATTTTCATAGATTTTAAAGCTAATCAATTTCCAAGGCAGTTACAATTCTCAGACGTTTTAGAATCAACTAATTCAAATGTTTGAATTCTTCTCTACATTCTATATATATGTACAGAAGATTGCTGCCTCAAGGTTACTCACTCAGATATACAGACTTAAATATACTGACTTAAAGACCTGCAGATCAACACACACTCTAACAGAATTAGATCTTCAATCTCTGCTTGTGTAAAGTCTTCATCTCTTAGATACAAGAAGGCCTACACCCTGAAGAAAGGACTCCCTCTCATGACCATAAACTCTATTCAAATTAGGGGGAGCTTTCTGCTTCAACATCCACTAGTCTTCTCAGAGAATATTGACAGAGAAGACATCATCACTCTTTGTTTATTTTCATAAATTGTGTACAGGGTTTTTAACTCCCTTCAAAAGTTACCTTTTGGTTTCTAAGTCTCCTGATCAAAAGACTTAAGTTGGTTTTTGGGCACCTGATCAAAAGCTCAAAGGGTTGCTAGATCTCCCTTAGAAAAATAGATCTTATGGTGGAAGGGCACCTGATCAAAAACCTGTAGTGGAATCCTACCAGGGTGATAAAAGAGTGGATATACAAAGATTTATTGGGGAACCACTCTAAATTTCCTTATGTCGTCTGGGATTGTTATTCTCTTTATTTATGTGCTGTGATTGTTGAAAGACTTAATTCAAGAGCCTAAACACCTAGAGGGGGGGTGAATAGGTTCTAATTTTTCCTTTAATATTTTAGGCAATTAAACAGACCTTGCTTGGCACAAACAAAATAAAACACAACACAGAACATTCACAACACAGAGAACACCAGATTTATAGTGGTTCCCCAAGATATGGGTACGTCCACTTTCCCACTTCGCCTATCCAGTAGAGTACTGGATTCAGCCTAACTTCTTTCCACTTTCTTAGATCCAAAGATCCTACAACTCAAGACCAAAATGGTTCCTACACCTCAGAATTTTGCAAGTCCTACCTCAGATCCTTCCCAGAATCCAACCTCAGGCCTCAGCCCTTATCTCTAGGCTTACAACTCAGACTTTTCATAATTCCTACCACTCAGGCTCACAGCCCTACCTCAGCCTTTATAATTATAGACTTACAGCTCAGATCTACAATAGATCCTACAAGAAATTGTGTAATAAAAGAGATACAAAAGATATCACCAGATAGATCCCTCTATTGATGTTCTTCTTGATCAGTTCTTGATCTTCAGTTCCAACCAGACTTGGGTGTTTCAAAGCTTCTTGATAGAACAAAATAAGGTTGGACTGTTCCTGATGTAGAAGTTGATCCACTGTTAGCTCCTTCCTTGAATTTAGAATGAGATCTGAATCTATTCTGCAAACTGTTCTGGATCTGTCTTCTTAAAGGGTATCCCCTTTACTTGTTGTGAATTTTCTCTTTCTTAGTTGATGGCTTTTCTGGCCTTCACTGTGTGTTTGGTTGTCATAGATCAGTCCTTTATATAGATTTTCTTCATGGTTACCAGCTGATCCGGTTTATAACAACCTTCTGTCAGTTCTGACAAAGGTGTCAGACCTGTTGGTAATGACAGCTATCGACCCACTAGTCATGATAGTTGATTCCATAAAGATTCTACAACTCAGCACAATCCACTCAGCAATCTGCTTCTTATGTGTCGACACAAGTAGACAAAGTGTCTACACAAGTCTTGATGATGTCGACACAATACTCCAAGTGCCGACATAGTCATTCTTCTGCTCCTCGACACATCTTCTATTTGTATGTGTCGACGCAAGTCTACTGTGTCGACACAACTGCTCCTGGTCTCGACATAACTGCTGGAGACAGATGGCGTTGAGTGTATGTCTAGCTGTCGACACAAGTCTTCAGACCCAGTATAACTGTTATCGTAAAATGGCGTTGAGTGTGTGTCTAGCTGTTGCTGCAAGACGGCGTTGAGTGTGTGTCTAGCTGTCGACACACACCTTCTTCAGGTATCGACACAATTCCTGAGTGTCTATACGTGCCTTTCTTCCTGTGTCGTTATAACTCCTGGGTGTCGACACAACTTCTGCTTTAGGTGTCGACACAATTCCTGCCTTAGGTGTCGACACAATTCTGGGTGTCGACACAACTACTTCTTTAGGTGTCGACAAAATTCTGGGTGTTGACACAACTACTTCTTTAGGTGTCGACACAATGCCTGGGTGTCGACACAGCTTTGCTTCTAGTGTCGACACTTGTACTTAGAATATTTTTCTCCCACTTCTTAAACCTGCACAAGGAAACTTAAACATACATCAAATACATATTGATGTATATCATTGACTATGATGAATCTTCTCCAAATCTGGTACATACTTCTAGCATACCCAACAATTGTTTCATTCTTTATATATATATATATATATATATATATATATATATATATATATATATATATATATCACTAGTTTTTAAATCCGCTATAAAGATGAATTAAAGTTTTTAATATATACTATTCACCCCTTGTCTAGTGTAAAGTAGATCTATCCCTAACTTTCAATTGGTATTAGAGGTTGGTTCTTTGGTTTTATAGGATAACACCTGAACCATAAAATCTGATAGATTTTATCTTTACCTAGGAATTTATCATAGTATAGAATAAGGAATATTCAAGCACTAGACCTCCTGTGTGCAATATAAATAAGTTTGCACTATGGAAGGCAAGGATTAGACTGTCTATGAACTCTATTGATGAAGATATCTACAACTCCATCTTGACAGGTCCACCTCTACCAGTGGTAACAACAAGTACAATTATTTTACCACCACTAGAATGGACAGAAGCATAGAAGAAATCAAAAATTGCTGATGTCAAAGCTATGAACATCTTAGCTCAAATAATGTCAGATGACATTTTCTAGAAGGTTGCTGAATGCTCTTCACAAGGGACATCTGGACTCCCTCAACACAATGGTTATTGGATCTATTATTGTGAGAAAGGACAGAAGATCCCACTTGATCTCTCAATATGAGAATTTCAAGAAGGGAGAATCTAAATCAGTTGTTGAGATGTACACAAGACTCAGTCTCATTATTAATGAGCTGAAAACCTTAGAGAAGGAAATCACTTTAACATGATTCAATGATAAGATCCTCATTTATTTTCCTAGTACATGGGATTCAAGGATCTAGCCAATCAAAGAAGCCAAAAGTTTAAATGAGATTACAACAGAGACCCTGTTGGGCAAGCTCAAATCTTATGAGCAACTCATCAGAACCAGAGAAGCTGAACATAAGGCTTCACCCCTAGTCAGGAAAGAGAAAAGTATTACTTTCCAAGCTACTGAGAAAGAAGAAAAATCTCCAGGGAATGAATATCTTATAGGTCTCTTGGCTAAGAGATTCTATAAAATGGCACGGAAAGACTTCAGGAGAAGATCTTCCAGAAATGAAGACAAACCAAGGTATGATAGGACACCAACTAAAGAAATTATGTGTTATGGTTGCAGGAAGCCAAGACACATTCTTCCAGAGTGTCCTGATAATCAAAATAAAAATAAGAAGAACGAAAAAGACTCTGAGAAGCACTTTAACAAACCTTCTTCAAGTAAACACAAGAATAAGGAGAGAGGATTTTTTGCTGAAACTTGGAGTGATACGGAATCTGAATCTTCATCTAGCACAAGTGAAGATGAAGAGAAGCAAAGGTTAAGGAAGTCTGCTTGATGTCAATCAAAGCATCATGTTGTAATTTTGAGTCTGAATCAGAATCTGAAGAAGATCAGGTAATCTCCTCATTTGATTTTACTTCAGATCAATTCAAAATTGATTTTAAATTATTATGTAATGACTTAATAAAATCTGAGAAGGAAATAAAACTTCTCAGAGACAGACAAATTGAAATGAACAACTTGTCTTCTGAAAATACTAAACTTAATGAAGACTTAAAAATTCTTAAGGAACAAATAGTTTTATTAGAAAATAAATTATCTGAGGCAAAGAAGTTTGAAGAATCCCTTAATGGGAGAAGAATCAAACTGATGAATATCACAAGCACAGTCAATGTCAGGCTGAATGACAAACTAGGCTTAGGAGCTTCATCAAGTCAACCTCATCTTGTGCAGAAAAATATTTTAACCAAACCTATTAAATTTATCTCTAAAAAGGAAAAGAGAAATTAGAAAATTAGAAAAAGCTACTGAGGTTTCACAAAAGAACAAGCTTAAACAAACAAAAAATTTTCATAAAAATTATGTTCAACAAAATTCAATGAACCAAGATCGACGAAATTAGTATTATTCGTCCAACGGAGATCGACGAACTCTGAACCCAGAATTTGGGTATAACTACTCAACAGCTAGTGCTCGACGAAATCAATATTATTCATCGAACAGAGATCGACGAACGTGGAACGCAGAAAATGAATACTATCATTCTGTGAACTGATTTCGACGAAATCAGTACTATTCGTCGAGCAAAGCCCGATGAAATAATTCTAATTCGTCGAACCCAAATTTTCATAACAGAAATTTTGTTACTTTTCAACAATATAATCAAACACAGAATTTTAAGAATCCTTTTACTCAGTGGATAATTCCTCCTAGAAAATATCATCCACTGGGCTATAAAGACCAACCTGAATATTCTTTTATTTCTACTGATTATATCAAGAAAGTAGGACCCAAGGCAACCTGGGTTAAAAGCATCTAATTTATTTCATGTAGGGAAAGAACTATCCTACCATAGAGGAACAGTGGTATCTGGATAGTGGTTGCTCAAAACATATGACAGGATGCAAAGAAAATCTAAAAGATTTTAAAGCTAATCTTAGACCTAAAGTATTCTTTGGAGACTCCAACTGTGGACAAACAGAAGGTTATGAAAATATCAAAGTTGGAGCAGTTATCTTCAGGAAGGTAGCTTATGTGAATGGTCTCAAGTATAACCACATCTCCATAAGTCAGTTATGTGATGAAGGTTATCAGGTATCTTTTAATAAGTTATCATGTTTTATTACTTCAGATAAAAACAAAATTATTTTAACTTGAATAAGACAAGGTAACAATTACTTAGTTAATTTTTATTCTGCTAATTCAGAAATTTGCCTGTTTAATCAAATTAATAAAACAAATAATTTATGGCATAAAAGATTAGGACATGTAAACCTTAGGACTATTTCTAAACTATCTAAGGACAACCTTATTAGAGGACTACCATCTGGTTTTTACAAGAAGGAAGGACTCTACATGGCTTGTCAATTTGGCAAACAAACTAAAAATAGTTTTAAATCTATTTCTAAAAGTGATTCACCCAGGATTTTGTATTTGCTACATATGGAGCTTTTTGGACCTATTGCAGTACAAAGTTTGGGAGAACAGTAATATACCTTAGTTATTATAGATGATTTATCTAGATTCACTTGGATATTCTTTCTGAGAAATAAGTCAGATAACTTTAAAGTTTTTACAGATTTTCTTAAGAGCATCAAGATTGAGTACTCTACTCAGATTGCATTGATCAGAAGTGATTGCACTAATCAAAAGTGTCATGGCACTGAGTTTGAATCTTTTCTAATGCAAGAATTCTTTGAGAAGGAAGGTATCAGTCATTGTTTTTCTACTCCTAGAACTCCTCAACAAAATGGGGTAGCTGAAAGGAAAAAAATCGAACCCTAATTAAATCTGTTGGAATATTACTTGTAGATGCTCACTTGCCCCTATCCTTTTGGGTAGAGGCAGTAAGCACAACAAACTATGTCCTTAATAGAAGTCTAATACATAAACTTAAGAGTAAGACTCCCTGTGAATTACTTAAATCTAAGAAACCTAAAGTTAATTATTTTAAAGTTTTTTGTTGCAAATGTTATATTCATAATGATAACAAGAAATATCTAAGAAAATTTGAAGCCAAAGCTGCAGAAGGAATATTTCTTGGATATTCTCATTTTAGCAAGGCCTATAGGATTTATAACAAATTTACTCTTAGAATGGAAGAATCTGTACATGTAACTTTTGATGAGACTAATATGTTTTACAAGGAGAGAAATGTCTCTACCATAGAATCTTCTATGTGAGTAAATGGATGAATAAATCCTAACACAAGAGGATATGCTACATCCTTCTCAACAGATTGCTGAAGATAGTGATGAAGAAAATCATCAACTGTGGCAAATGAAATTCCAAAGAGAAATTAGCACCATAAATAGTTGAACAACCAACTCTACTTGTTGATCTTGTCATACTTAGAGATCATCCTAGATCTCTAATGATTGGAGACATATCAACTGGTGTTCAAATAAGAAATAAATTGAATCAAGATAAGATGCATGCTTGTTTCATTTCTCAGATTGAACCTCAATCCATCAAAGATGTAGAATAAGATCCCCACTGGATCATTACAATGCAAGAGGAACTCAATCAGTTTGAGAGATGTAGAGTTTGGGATTTAGTTCCAAGACCCAAATACTATCCAGTCATTGGAACCAAGCGGGTCTTTAGGAATAAGTTGGATGCTCAAGGAATCATAGTAAGAAATAAAGCAAGATTGGTAACTCAAGTTTATGCATAAGAGGAAGGCATAGACTATGATAAGACATTTGCTCTTATTGCAAAATTGGAGGTTATCAGGATCTTTCTTGCATATGCAATATTCAAGAAATTCACAGTATGTCAGATGGATATGAAGAGTGCCTTTCTAAATGGAGAGCTCAAAGAAGAAGTTTATGTTGAACAATCACCATATTGTATCTCTCCAACTCGCTCTTCTTATGTTTTTAGACTTAACAAAGCTCTTTATGGTCTTAAACAAGCTCTAAGAGCTTGGTATGAGACTTTTGCTAGTTTTTTTTAGAAAATAAATTTAGTAGGGGCATTGTAGATAAAACATTATTTGTTAGACATCATAAAAATAAATTTTGCTAGTTCAAATATATGTAGATGATAAAATATTTGGCTCTACTGATTCCAAACTATGAAAAAGGTACTCTGACCTAATGCATTCTAAGTTTGAAATGAGTCGCATGGGTGAGCTATCATACTTCTTTAGTTTACAAGTGAAGTAAACTCTTGATGGTATTTTTATATCCCAATCAAAATATGCTAAAGAGCTAATTAAAAGATTTGGGATGTCATATGCCTCATCTATGAAAACACCCATGCCCTCTAATGTTGTTGTTGATAATAATGAACAGGGAAAATTTATTGATCAGAAAATATATAGGACTATCATTGGGTCCTTATTATACTTATCAGATAGTAGACCAGAGATAATGTTTGCTACCTGTATTTATGCTAGTTTTCAAGTAAATCCCAAAGAATCTCACCTAATTTTAGCTAAAAGAATTTTAAGATATATAAAGGGTTGCCCAAATCTAGGACTCTAGTATCCAATAGATTAAGAATTTGAATTAATTGGATTCTCAGATGCTGACTATGCTGGATGCAGAGTTGATAGGAAAAGCACATCAGGAACTTGTCAATTTCTTGGTGATAGACTTGTGTCATGGTTTTGCAAGAAGCAAACATCTGTTTCTACTTCAACTACTAAAGCTGAATATATGGCAGCTGGTAGCTGTTGTTCACAGATTTTGTGGATTCAAAATCAATTACTGGATTATGGTTACAACTTAAATAATTCAACCATATTTGTGAAAATACCAGTACAATTTCTATTGCACAAAATCCAGTCCATCATAGTAAGATTAAGCATATAGAAATAAGACATCCTTTTCTTAGAGATAATATAGACAAAAATAAAATTAATCTTGACTTCATTTCTACTGATTTACAAAGGGCAGATATTTTCACTAAACTCTTTGATGAAAAGAAACATCTTTTCTTCCTAAATCAGCTAGGCATGATAAATGGAGAATCATTCATTTGGTCTTTGTTTCTGAGATCGACGAATTGCACACCTTTCATCAAACGGAGCTCGACGAACTGTGTTCTTTTCTTGAATCATTTGTCGAACGGAGATCGATGAACCTTCTTTTAGAGACTTTCATCGAACGGAGATCGACAGATTAGTTTCAAGTATTTTTCGTCGAACAGAGCTCGACGAAATATATTTCCTTCATAAAACTTTTGTCGACCAGAGATTTACGAAATGTATTTCCTTTGTGAATTTTCGTCGAATAAGAGTTCGACGTTTTGTTTTTCGTCAGACAGAGTTCGCCTTTTCAACTTCTAAAATCTTATAATTAGGTTTTCATCGAACTCCATCCCACGCATTCTCCATTTCCCATCTCTTGCACTTTATCCTGTCGATTTTGCAGGAAAATGGCGGTGTAGCAGGCGATTCTCTCTGGAATGAAATTTGACGTAGGTTTTGACTTAACATGGACTCCTTCAGCCATTCAGATCTGATTTTCAAGGATATATTGCATCTGTTTGAGGCACAACATCTACGGAATTTTATGTCTACAAGAATCAAACTCACTATCTTGGAAATCAAGGAATGGGTCTATACTGCAAGGATTCAAGACCCCATAACTGTTACTGGATCAGTCTCAGGAAATCAGGTTTCTCTAACATCTGATATCTTATTTGAAATTTTTTGTTTTGTGAATGGTAAAGATGAAATAGAAATATCTAGTACTGAATTTGATGAAATGCTAGATAGAATGGGACATAATCAGGGAATCCCTAATCACATACTGAAAAAGAATTTTTCTATTGAATATAAGTTTTTGGCCGATATAGTCGGTAAAGTTTTATTAGGAAAACACTTTGCACATGACTATGTCACCAGGCACCAGTTTATGTTGATGAGTGCTTTGGTTAATCAGAAATCTGTGAACTGGGGAATGATTTTATTTGATTCAATTAAGAAGAAAAATAATAAGAAGGATGTTTATTATGGTAGGGTACTAGGAATTTTCCTACAGGCTAAGTGCCCTGAACTCTTGGTCTCACAGACCACCCATATTAATGCATCCAAAAGGCTTACTTCTACCTTATTTGGAAGATGGGAGAGGGTTATCCCTAAGCCTTCTAGGGCTACCTCTTCCAGGACAGCTTCTGAAGGCACAAGGGCTGCTCCAGCCTCTCACCCAACCCTAGCAGAAGTTTTTGCTCCTCATATTTCTTCTCCTCCTCCATCTCCACACCATTCCCATAGACAGCTATCTCTACTATCTCACCTACCATCTCCACCTCATTCTATTATTCAGTCATCAACTCCATATGATGACTCCCTCATTCCTCAGTCACCTATTCAGTCACCTATACCACCCATTACATCTGAAGATATACCATCCACTTCATTTCATCCAGAATCACCCATTCTTCAGTCACCCTCATCTCCATTACTTTCTAACCTATATAATTTCAATCTACTTCCTTTGTCTCCACCTCATTCACCTCAAACTCATATATCTCCATCTCCACCTAACTCCCCTATACAGGAAGAAACTATTCCTAATTTCATTCCTTCTTCTTCCATCCCTCAAGCTTTCACTATCTGCCAAATCTGTGCAAACAGATCCACTCCATCTTCTTCTACTCAAAATCCACCATCTACATCTACTCAGACTACTCCTGATTTTATGTATTTGGATTTCTCTTCCATTACATCAAATCTTATTGAATTTATTACTCCAACTTTGAAAAAGCTAATAGAAGAAGCTATAGCTCCTCTTGCTACTTCTATTTCAGCTCTTTCTTCTCAGTTATCCTCTTCCTCCACTGTCCCTTCTTCTAGGGGCCTAGATTTAAGTTTCCCTGGATCTAGGTAGGGGGAGATGCTTAGTGAAGAAGCTCCAGAAGTTCCAGTTATAGGAATAGTAGTTTTTGATAATCAGGATATAGAAATGATTGCAGATCTTTCATATGAAGAAGCAGCAGTAATTCCAGAAGTTGCTACTGTTGGTGATGTGTCTATTCATCCCACAGTCAACCTTCACTCTTTACTATCAGTTTTTGATACTCCACATAGTTATTCTCCAGTTTTTGAGCATTCTTCTTCTAAGGCTATAGTATGCTATACTGCCCCAGTTGATTCTTCAGTTTTAAAAGAGCCAAGGAATAGTCTTATAGATTTTTCTACCAGTAATAATCCAGTTCTTGAGACTGAAGTAGCTGATAATATAATAGATATTATAGAGCAATCCTATTCCCCTCTAACTTATGTATGGGATGGATCCCCAATTCCTAATTTAGATGATATTCTTTTTCAAGACATGGAACAAGATGATAGTGTACAGATACAAGCTGATATAGATATTGTGAATACACTGTCAGTAGTTTCAATTTCTGATCAGTCAGAGTTAATTAAATAGATTGTTGATTTATATGATCTGCCTGAAGATGAATCTGATGAGTTAGAGGACTCAAGTTCTAAAAAGAGAAAATTGAAGAAGAAGGCTCCAACAAAGGTTGCTCCTAAACCTTCATCTACTGCTGATATCCCCTACTATATTCTGCATGGGATTACTCTCACTCCAGATCATCCACATTGGATGATATATTCCAAAAATGAGCAGAAAAGGAGGAAAAAATGAAGAGATATAATTCACCTCCAAGATCTAGGAGAGGACCTCCTCCTCCTCCTCCAGCAATAGGAGCAGCAGGTAGTGTTCCTTATTCTCAAAATCCTTCTTCTCATTATCCAAAAGCTTCTCAGGATAGCCAAGACAGACTTTCAAGGTCAGAATATCAGAGTAGTAGCCAGCAACATCCAAGTCAAAGAAGACAGCAACAGCAGCAGCCAAGCCCAGAGAGGCCTCCTTCCCCAGCTTATGATCCAGAGTTGGACCCAAACTTCAGAATGGCAAGGTTCAATGAGCTTATTGCTCTATCTCAAATTAATAAATCTAAAGCAGAAGGAAAGGACACTTCTCAGTTTTCAACTGTCTTCTTACAGATAAAAAGAGCTTGACAGGTATGCTAAAAAAAACTTATTCAATGTGGACAAATACATGGGCTTACATCTTTGAAAATTATTGGCTCTCAAGATCTAAAGATGTTTGGATCCAGTGGAAGTAGTGCCTAGGAATACATCTTTGAAAATTATTGGCTCTCAAGATCTAAAGATGAGTCAACAGGAAGCTGAAGATCCCAACAGGAAGCTTGTCTTCACTAAATCATCCTCTGAAGATTCTAAGAAAGACTCTTAGATGATCGCCGAGCTCAGCTCGACGAACTCAGAGTTCTTCCTCTGGGTTTAGATCGATGAAATCTAAGCTCCATTCGATGAACTCTGATCTCATCTTTGCAGATTCAGCTCAATGATAGCCAAGCTAAGTTCAACGAATAACAGATTCAGTTCGACGAACTCTAAGCTCAGGTCAACGAAATGCTTATTAAGTTCAAATAATTCTTTGCAGTGCTTTAGTCAGTTTTATTTACAGAAGGTAGAATAGTTTCAGGCTTCATTTCAGGCTGATTATATTCTCAAGGAAGAATAATTTAAAGGCTTAATTATATATAGCTATGACTCTAATATTTAATGTCAAATATTCTAATGAATATAGCCGTTTAGAGGAAGCATTAAATATGGATTTATCACAGAGTTTAAAGCTAATCAATTTCCAAGGCAGTTACCATTCTCAGACGTTTCAGAATCGACTAATTCAAATGTTTGAATTCTTCTCTACATTCTATATATATGTACAGAAGATTGCTTCCTCAAGGTTACTCACTCAGATATATAGACTTAGATATACTAACATAGAGACTTGTAGATTAACACACACTCTTACAGAATTAGATCTTAAATCTCTGCTTGTGCGAAGTCTTCATCTGTCAGATACAAGAAGGCCTACACCCTGAAGAAAGGACTCCCTCTCTTGATCATAAACTCTACTCAAATTAGGGGGAGCTTTATGCTTCAACATCCACTAGTCTTCTCAGAGAATATTGATAGAGAAGACAACATCACTCTTTGTTTATTTTCATAAACTGTGTACAGGGTTTTTAACTCCCTTCAAAAGTTATCTTTTGGTTTCTAAGTCTCCTGATCAAAAGACTTAAGTTGGTTTTTGGGCACCTAATCAAAAGCTCAAAGGGTTTCTAGATCTCCCTTATAAAAATAGATCTTGTGGTGGCAGGGCACCTAAGCAAAAACCTGTGGTGGCAGGGCACCTAAGCAAAAACCTGTGGTGGCAGGGCACCTGATCAAAAACTTGTAAGGAATTCCTACCAAGGTGGTAGAAGAGTGG
The DNA here is from genome assembly GCA_039513925.1 of Platanthera zijinensis. Taxonomy (NCBI): domain Eukaryota; kingdom Viridiplantae; phylum Streptophyta; class Magnoliopsida; order Asparagales; family Orchidaceae; genus Platanthera; species Platanthera zijinensis. Next base: position 99,675,091 of record CM077078.1, on the reverse strand, counting down.
ATGTACCCAGATTTATTAAGGAACTACTATAAATTTTCTTGTGTCTTCTGTGATTGTTATTCTCTTTATTTGTGTGCTGTGATTGTTTCATTCTATATATATATATATATATATATCACTAGTTTTTAAATCTTCTATTAAAACAAATTAAAGTTTTTAATATACACTATTCACCCCCCCCCCTCTAGTGTAAAGTAAATCTATCCCTAACTTTCAGTATTAAGACTCAATAGTGGATATTGCCACACTAGTCTGCTTCTTACTACTCCTTGAGATCAATCTCCTTCCTAATAATTGATAAGTACCATTTGTACTCTCCCTATCTTCCTTGCATCCTACAAAATCTACATTTGAATAGCCAATTTGTTCAAAATCATTGCTTCTAGGGTACCAAAGGCCAAGCTATTGGCTGCCCTTAAGATATCTCAAAATCCTCTTTGCAGCTAAATAGTAAGATTCCTTAGGGCATGCTTGATACCTAGCACAATCACATATTGCATACATGATATTTGGTCTACTAGCAGTCAGATACAATAAGGATCCAATGATGAATCTACACATAGATTCATCAAAGGGTTTTCCCTTCTCATCCTTGTCCAGGGAAGTGTTGGCCCCATGGGAATTTTCATGGTGGAAGAGTATTCCAATCCAAATTTCTCAATAAGATCCCTAGTGTACTTAGTCTAAGTGATAAATATCCCTTCATCAGACGGTTTCACTTGGAGGCCAAAATAAGTACTTGAGCTCTGCCATACTGCTCATCTCAAACTCCCCCTGCATAAGGTTAGCAAACCTTTTGCAAAGGTAGTCATCAGTAGACCCAAATATTATTTCATCCACATAAATTTAGACTAAGAGACATTTGCCCTTTATTTCCTTGAAAAATAATGTACCATCTATCTTTCCCCTCAAGAACTTGTTCTTGATGAGAGATGTAGATAATGATTTATACCAAGACCTTAGAGCTTGCTTTAAACCATATAAAGCTTTCTTTAGTTTATAAATATGATTCATTAAGATTGGATGTACAAATCCTAAGGGTTGCTCCATATATACCTCTTCCTTGAGGTTACCATTTAAGAATGCTGACTTGACATCCATCTGGTAGAATTTGGATCCCTTCTATGTAGCATAGTCAAGGAACATCCTGATGGAATCTAACCTTAAAACTAGGGCAATGGTATGGTCAAAGTCTATTCCTTCTTCTTGCATAAAACCTTTGGCTACCAGCCTTGCCTTATTGTTGATGATTACACCATTCTCATCTACATTGTTCCTATAGATCCACTTGGTACCAATGTTGTTGTGTTATTATAGTTTTGGCACCAACTTTCATACCTTGCATCTCTTGAATTGTTGTAATTCCTCTTGCATTGCACTGATCTAGAAGGTGTCTTTGTTTGCTTCTTCAAACTTCATGGGCTTAACCTAACACAGGAAGCTCAAGAATAATGCCTCATTGTGACCCTATTTCTTGTGGTCACACCATGTTTTTTATTCGAAATAACGAGATTCCTTGGGTAAGCTCTCAGAAGACTGGTTGTAGCAGGCAATCTGTCAACTCCTTGCTGGATTTCTTCTACAGCATCTGCTTCTTCAGCAATCTAATCACCTTCAGCTAGATTTTCTTCCTCATTGAGTGCTTTAATTTCTTATGTAACCCTACTTGAGATGGGTATGTCTTGAATAAACAACTCTTGCATTTTCTAATTATTACGTGCAAGAATAGGAGTACTGGACCAGCCCTTATAAAGCAGGCTAGTCTCATCAAAGACAACATGCATAGATTCTTCAACTACATGGGTTTTCTTGTTGAATATCATATAGACTCTACTATGTGAGTTATACCCAACAAGAACACCTACATTGCATTTTTCAACAAACTTAGTAAGTTGAGCTTTTCCATTATTAAAAATTTAGCATTTGCAACCAAAGATTCTAAAATATGAAATTATAGGTTGTTTTCCCTTCAGAATTTCATAGGGGGTTTCCCTTGGGCCTTATTAATATAGGCTCTATTCAGAACATAACATGCAATATTGACTGCCTCAGCCCAGAAATATTCTGGGAGTGAGGAGTCACTAAGTAGTGTTCTGTTAGCCTCTATCAAGGTCCTATTTCTTCTCTTCGCCACTCTATTTTGTTGGGGAGTTCTGGGAGAGGAAAATTATTGGGTGATACCAAATTCTTTACAGAACTTTGTCATGGACCTAGATTGAAACTCTATACCATGGTCAGTTCTTATTTTGACCACAATACATCGTAGCTTATTCTAAATTGCCTTGACATAGTTCATAAAGATATCTAGGGTATCTAACTTCTTCTTAATGAAGAATATCCATATATACCTTGAGTGATCATCAACAATCACTAGGGTATATAACTTCCCTCCTAGACTCTCAATGGACAAAGGACCAAATAAGTCCATATACAACAGATAAAGACATCTTTTAGTACATTTGGAGACAATACACTTAAAGGTGGCCCTAGTTTTCTTGCCCATTTGGCATACTTGACAAGGACCACTTTTAATACATTTTATATTTGGACTATTTCTAATTATATTTTCATAAAATAGTTTGTTCAATGTCTTATAGTTAATGTGAGCAAGTCTCTTGTGCCATTGAACACAAAAGAGACTCTTTCTTATTAGCTACAAGACACATAGGAGTTAAAGAATTATTGCAAATAAAATCTAAGCAATATATATTCCTACTCCTAGTGCCTGAGATGATGACCTCTAACTCAACTGATTTTTTGATCAAGCACTTATCATTGTAGAATTCAATAACATAGCCCAAGTCACATAGTTGACTTATGCTTACAAGGTTGTGTTACAACCCTTCCATATAAGCTACCTTTGTTATTATAATTATGCCATTGGTAATCACACAATAGCCTCTGGTGATACCCCTATCAGAGCCACCAAAGATGACTTTTGTTCCATTCTTTATAGGAGAATAGTATTTTTAATAAGATCCTTATTCCAGTCATGTGTTTGGAACAACTACTGTCCAAGTACAATATCTGATTTAGGAGCGCACTTGAACTAACCAGCAAAATATATTTCACTTATCCTTAGGTACCCAATTTATCTTGGGTCCTAGGTACTTATTAGCACCATAAGAAGAAGTTATTTTAAAATTTTGCATAGCAGGAATGCATCTCTTTGCATTTGGCCCATCGGGGTTGTGCCAACAATCTATGTCAAAGAGTCCTACTTTACCACATCACTAACACTCACGAATATTATATCTTCTTTTATGAACATATTTAGTAGTGGAAGCTTCACCTTTTTGTTCAATAAGGAAGACAACAACATTCTTCATGTTCCTATCAGAAATAACTTGGTAATTTTCCTCTCTATAGTTTATCTTAGAAGTCATTATCTATTGATATTAGCAGGTCTCGGTTTGGAGGCTGAGCATGAGTTGATAGCATCAGATATTGCCCTGTGAGAGTAATCTATAGGCTTGACAGCTGGCATCTGTTTTGCTGGAATGGACTTGGAGGAAGCAGCTTTCTTCTCCTTGAGTGAGGGGGCTGAGGCACCAAACACAAATGGTCCAGGATGGGCCATTTTTATTTCCATATATGGGGCCTTTAAGGCACTCAATCTCATCCCCTTTCTTCCACTAAACCTGTGAGCATTTTTGGTCATGCTATTGGATCTATCATTCAACATATGACCATACATGCTCTCTTAGTCATACTTGTTGGATGGCAACAATGCCTTTTCAAAAGAAATCATAGGCTTCATTGGACCCTTCCCCATACTCTTATTCCATCTTCTAGCATTCCTTTCATTGAACCCCAACCCTTATTACCAGTTTGGGAGGTGAAGGTGTCAATGAGTGGCAATACAGATTTTGGTTTGGAGTATTGGGCCACAAGCTTCCTCTCTTTGAGGAGATTTTCTTCTAAATCTTTCATTAGAAATTTTTTATTACTTATGCTTGTGATTTGGATCACTGTGATTGCTTTAAGTTTGGATATTTCCTTTCTCAGTTGATTTAGCTGTGAAGTAGACTCAGTCTACAAAGAAACATCTTTCCATAGAGAATCAATCTCCTTAGCTTGTCTTTTGACAAGTAACTTGCTCTTCTTTAGAGCTTCTAAGATCAAACCATAATTGTCAATTAATTGATTGACATCACCCTCAGATTCTGAGCCACCTTTACCACAAGATAAAGGGGCTTCAGAATTTGGACTACTTTCATATTCAGATTCATAGGAGGAGATAGAGTGTTTTAATACCTAATCAGGATCAGAATTATCCCGAGTATTTTCTCCTTTAGTCATGATCATTAATCCACAACAGCCATTGACTTCTTCATCATCCTCATTATCACTTTCTGAATATGATAGAGGGGCCTTGATGCCTATCCTTGCAGTTGGATAATCATCATCATCTTCAGCAACAACAAATAGCCCAATATAGGCTTCATCTTCTTCTTCAGAATCTGAAGATGCTGAGTCAGATTGACTCCGGCTCTTCTCCTTCTTGGCAAGGAAAGTCTTTTTAGCTTTCTTGCCCTTGTAATTATAATGCTTCTTCTCACCCATTTATTTCCTTTTGACTGGGCAGTCAGCAATGAGATGCCCAGGCTTGCTATAATAATAACATATAATATTAGTAGAAATATGTTTTCTAGGTTTAGTTTTATACCTATCATCTTTAGAATACTTATTTTCAGGTCTGTTGTTGTTCTTCTTATAGTTTATAGAGGAGAAAGGTTTGCCCAACCATTGCTTCCTCTTCATCATCTTATTGAAATACCTTGAGAAGGCAGCAAATTCCCCATCAAACTACTGTTGTCAGATGTGTTAGACTCAGAACTCTTTGAGTCAGGTGGCCTTATTGGAGAAGAGAGAATTCTCTCCTTGCTCTTCTTAGAGCTCGCAGCTTTGAGAACCACAGACCTCTCCTTAGCATAGGACCTAATTGTAGCCTCATCCTCCTTCCTTATAGATAGTTGTATCTCATAAGAGAACTGCTTTCTAAATAGAGTATGTGGTGGAGTATCAGCTAGCTTGGCCACTTTCCTTATAGCACAGATTTTTGAGTCCCAGTCTCTAGTTAGAGACCTCAAAAACTTATCATTTAGCTCATAGTTACTGAAGACCCTTCTATAGGTCCTCAACTCAATCACAACCCCGAGGAACCTTTCATAGCATTCAACTATGTTATCCATGCTATTCTGTCTGAAGGCTTCATATTTTTGATTTAGTAGGGATTTCCTATCATCCCTTACTTCTTCAGTGACATCCATATGCATAGTCAGTGTATCCTACATGAAAGTCTTTATTTTCAAGGATAGATAAATCACCTAGAGGGGGTGAATAGGTTATTGGTCTCTTTATTAGTTCTTTTCTTTTATTTTAGTTTGATGCTTGAGTGGTTGGTTAATTTCTGCTTTCAAGATGATTTACCCTGCACAAAAGAAATAACACAGCAAAGCACACAGATATTTATAGTGGTTCCCCAACTAGGTACATCCACTTTCTCTCTCACCTATCCAGCAGTCTTATTAGACTAGACACTTCTCCAAAATGCTCCAAAGAGCTTACACCTTAGGCCCTCAGCCTTACACTCAGGTTCTCTTCAGAACCCTACCTCAGAACCAAAAAGGTTCCTACCTCAGAGCCCTGCAGTGCTCCTATAGCTCAGTGGTCCTCAAACCACCTACCTCAGCCATATCTCTAAGGCCTACAACTCAGGCTTTTTAGCCCTACAATTTCAGGAACTAGGCCCTACTCTCAGAGTGCTGCAGCACTCCTACAGCTCAGATCTAGAAGGATCCTACAAGATAGAAATAGATTGATGTGGTTCTTGATTGATCACAAGAGGAATTCCTCTGTGACAATCAGCCTTGGGTGAGTTAGACTCAGCCCCCCACTATGACACCAGGAGAGTTTTCCTTTGTCAACTTTACTAGACTGAGTGCACCTCAGTCCCAACTACTTCACAACAACAAGTTTATGCACTTAAGCTATAAGAAACTTGCAGAATACTATTCTGCCTCTTTCTGAACTGAACCAAAGATTCACCTCTCTTTTCTTCATGGAAATAAAGATGTAGAAGCTTTTGCTTATGCTGGAAACAACTAGCAGATCTGTTTCTTCTCATCCTTTCTGAACTGAGCTAACTGCTCAGCTCTAACTTCTTCTTCACAGCTTTTCAAGTGTATGTTCTTTTAGAAAGTATTTGCTGGATCTGTGAAGCTCCTGCAGTAAGGGTTTGCTCTTGCTGCTATCTCTTTCTCAGAGAATCACCCTGAGCTTCCTTGCTGGTGCAGATGAAGATGGCACCAGCAAACTTGTCGTTGAAGATGTTGATCTCAACAGCTAACTTGATCTGTCTTTTTGACTTGAGCTTTCTGTTCTTTACCTCCACTACAATGTCGGAGAAGAAGAACAACTGACTCACTACTTTTTTTTGTAAATAGCACTTCCTTTTTTTTATTGAGACCCAACGGCTCTTTTAGCAGTGGGTCCCACACTTTTAATGTTGGTTGCAATTTTGCTTTAACGTCAACTATCATACAGTAGGTCTGCGGCAACCTTTGTTGTGTACTACAGCCATCCTGCCACTTATTTGAAATATGTTGACTTGTTGACTTGCTGACGTCACCAGGTGTGGACTTAGCCAAAAATCAAGCAACATTAGTATAGGCGTTGAGTGAGTAAGCATCACTCAATGCCAAAAACACTTGGGCAGATTTATTGTCTCTTGGCGTTGAGTGAGTAGCCTTCACTCAACGCCAAACTACTTAGAATATAAATCGGTTTCTAGGCATTGAGAGCATTGAGTTAACAACCCTCACTCAATGCGATCTGCCTTAGCCATATATTTGCTTCTTCAGCAACTGAAGCATTGAGAGCGTTGAGTTAGCATGCCTCACTCAACGCTATTTGCTTTTAACTCATTTCTGCATAAAGGCATTGAGAACGTTGAGTGAGCATGCCTCACTCAATGCTTTTTGCCTTAGCCAATTTTGTTTGTTTAAAACCACTGGGCTTGGTTTGTCTTACTTTGACCTGAGTTCGACGAATGGTGAACTGAGCTCGACGAACTTTGAACTCAGTTTGACGAAATATCAACGCCTTACTCAATGTTTTTTGCCTTAGTTAATTTTCAGTGTTTAAAACCCCTGGGCTTGATCTGTCTTACTTTGAACTGAGTTCGACGAATAGTGAACTGAGCTCGACAAACTTTGAACTTAGTTCGATGAAATCTCAACTGAGCTCGACGAACTCAGAACTCAAGCTATGAACTTAGCTCGACGAAAGGTGAGCTGAGCTTGATGAACGCTGAACTCAGTTCTACGAAATCTCAACTGAGCTCAACGAACTCAGAACTCAAGCTCTAAACTTAGCTCGACAAAAGGTGAGCTGAGCTCGACGAACTCTAAACTCAGTTCGACGAATTCTAAACTTAGTTCAACCAGTTCAACTTACAGCCTTTTTGCTGAATGGCGTTGAGTGTGTCTTCATCACTCAACGCAAAAACACTTAGCTGACTTTCTCTTTAGTAGCATGGTATTGAGTGAGTTGACTTCTCTCAATGTCTGTGGACTTAGCCCTATTTCAGCTCATTCCAACTTTAGGCTTTTACTGCTTTAGCCTATCATATAGCTTTTTACTGTATGGCGTTGAGTGAGTTGACTTCACTCAATGCCTGTGTACTTAGCCATTTTGTCAGCTTACCACTGCCTTGGCTTTAACTATATAGGTTTCACTCAGCGCTATAAGTCATCTAGCGTTGAGTGACTGATCTTCACTCAATGTCTGTGGACTTAAGATAGTTATCTGTCTTTCCACCACTTAGGTAAGAAATTACCTATCTTAGCCACTAAGGCTACCTGACCCATCATAGCTTATTAGGACAAACTACAATCATTCACCTTGAACACAAGTTAGATCACAACATATGTATACATTGTTTTGCTGGTCCTCCTTCAAATTCAGGACATTGGGATCAATGGACCCAACACTACATTTCTTTAGCAGTTTTACAGTACACTAATTTTTTAAAGGTAGAGTCATCAATTACACTTACTATGATATTTTTAACTCTCTTATCCATAGTAGCAAGTGCAACTTCATCCCTAGTCATCTCACCATATGACTTGGGAACTCTCACAGTTAGATCAATAGTGGAGGCCTTTTGGGGAATAAAAGGTCCATCCTTAACAGTGATATAGATCCTAGGGTATGAGGCTTCTATGAGTAGCCTCACCATTTGCTTCCATATGCCAAAGTACTCTTTCTTCATATGGGAAATTTCATAGAGCTCATCTCCTTATGAGCCTTTGCAGAAGACATATTTGGAATAGTAGACTACCTCTTATAGGATCTGGTCAGACTACCAAGTCCTTTTTGACCAACCTTGCTCTGATACCACTTGATAGTTAACTTTATAGTAGTCTAAATCACCTAGAGGGAGGGGGGTGAATAGGTTGTTTGGTTTCTTTTTTTATACTTAGATATTTTGGTTGTTTTGCTAAATAAAAACACATACAAAAATCATACTATGGTTATAGTGGTTCCCCAAGATATGGGTGCATCCACTCTCCATTTCCACCTTTTTAACAGTGTGTTAGACAAGGCAACCTCCTCCAAAACTCAGCTCAAGGAGCTTACAACACATATCCCTCAGGATCTCTTAGGTCTCCTACAAGACCCTACCTCAGGCCAAAACCCTACAAACTCAGAGCACACTCTACTTCTACAGCTCAGTGACCCTCCCGGTAAATTACCTTAGGACTATCAAGAAGCCCAACCACTCAGGATAGGAGGACAGCCCAACACTCAGGTCCAAGACCATGCACTCATAACAATAATGTTCTTACAGAGAATATATATAAATGATTACAATAAAAGACTTTATATAATAAACCTTCAGCCTTTGTCTTATGTTGAACTTGCACAGTAGTTAGCTATCTTGGAGCAGGACTGGAAAATTATTCTGTAGTTTAAGCCCTTGCTCCACCTTAATCTCTTGTCTTTAGCAGAAGAAAGAAGATCTACCACTTGAGTCTAGAGTGACTCAACATGTTCTCCTACACCTGATCAGCAAGATCAAATTATCTTCCTAAAATTGAAGTTCACAGCTAACAAGAAGATTGACCTTCTCCCAATTTACGGCCAGGAAGAAATTTCTGCCAGGTCAGATTTTAGTTTTTTATAACTTACCACTTCTTTGCCTTACTTCTGTTCCAATGACCAAAGTGTTGTTTTATATCCTTCAGCACAATAACGACTCTTTGACTTTGTATTAACATAGTGTAATACCCTAGTTTTTTAGAACTTGAGGCTCTCAGTGCCACCGCATGACGGTAGGCAGCTATCGTCCAGCAGTAGCCTTCTTTCGTATAGACCAGAGCGTTGAGATGAAAGCGTTGAGATGAAAGCATTGAGTAGTAGCGCATGGCATTAGTTAGCTACCGCTTAGCGGTAGCCCATTTTCGTTGAGATGAAATCATTGAGACGAAGCATTGAGACGAAAGCGTTGAGATGAAGGCGTTGAGAGGTTACCATATGGTGGTATCACTACTGATGGCGGTAGCAGGACTTTCTGCAAAGGTAGGCGGCTCTATGAGCTACCGAATCATGGTAGGTAACTACCGCCCAATAGTAGCAGGCGAAAGCAGTTTCGTAACTGGTGAAATTAGGCCGTCAAATCATTTTAGAAATCGATCCATTGGCCCAGAATCCTCCATCCCTGAACTTTAAGTAGTGCTGAAGAACTCCTTCCCCTCATTCTTCTCATTCTTGGGTGAGAGCTAGGGTTTTGGGAGTGTTTGGAGGAGGAGGAAGAAGAAGAGCATCTTCCTCCATTGACGAAGCTTCGAAGATCCGTTCGTCGATCCGAGGCCAGATCCATGGATAGGACTTAAAGGCGTACACTTTCATCCGTGCAAACCAAGATCTCCATGGCTAGGAAGAGGAGTCGTAAGGTAACAACATTTCTCATCTCATTTTTTAGGATGTACGCAAAATATTCATTGCATTTTATGCTTTCTTTCAAGCATTTTGGCACTGAATCTCTCCAATGAGAGGGGTTCGGGTTGCCATGGTTCAAGAGGAGCCACCGGGTCGATTTAGTCTATCCCCGCCATGTTGTTGCACTATAAATTCACTTAGTTAATGGATTAGGTATAGTGGGTGAAGCCGTAATTGCAACCGTTTGTCCAATACGGTGTTGTTGCATGACGAGCACTAGGGATTTTGCTAGAAATCCGAATGCGGCGAAGATGTCATTTGTGATGTTTGCCCCATTTTTCGTGTAAGAATGAATGGTGATTTAGGGCGGAATTGATAAGGCTGATTGTGAAGACTTGACTTGGTCTCTATGGTCGACTGGCTAGCCCGTATTATTGCGATTAATGTGTGGAGAGTGTCCCAGAGAGATAAATCCCCTTCTGTGAAACTTATGAGAATGCCAAGCTTTGGACAAGCCCGGGCAATGAAGCCCACAAGCGGGCGGGGTCAAGTAAGGGTTATTAGCATTAGTTTGTTTGTGTAATGGAACTGACGTACGAGTTAGAGCTTGCAGGCAAGCCCGAGTTTGAGACCTATGAGCGGGTGGAGCCTCGACAAGAGTTCTGTGTTGCATCTTGAATGTCGTTATGGGAAATTGGAAGTACCTGTATGGATGATTGAGGAGTGTTATGCGTGATGATTTGTTAGATTCATTTGCATTATAGGGTGCTTTAGGTGAAACCAAGGTTTGCATACATGCTGCAATATATTCCCCCTTTATTAAATGCTTAACCTAAAAACGTGTTGGTTGTATGACATCCAAACCTGTTTCTTTACTCTCTATGTTTTTGTATATTTGCATACAAAGTGCTGACGTGCAGGGTGATGGAGTGCCCCGGGGTCTGCTAGGGATGGCCACGAGGAGATGTTTTTGTTACACAGTTAAGGTTAGCCTTTGTTGGCATGTTACAACAAAACTTTTGTAGGGCAAGGATCACACGCCAGAGCAAGCTCGCCGACCAAAAAGGCCTATGGCTCATGAAGTGTTCTATCTTCTAATAGTTTATGAAGTGTTGAATGTTTTGTTTCGTGAACTGTAATCCAGCTTGCACGCCGAGGTATCCTAGGAGTGCTAAGGCACATTATTCTATTTGTTATTGATATAATTTTTGACATTTGATTGTTGTAAGGCCTTAAGGCCTTGTTGGACTCCTATGGTTGTGGAAAACTTCTGTGTTGGTTGTGTGTTTCTGCTGTCTTGTTGTCTGTGTTTTGAGTTGTTTAGTTCTTTATATCACTTTTTAATGTTAAAACTGTGATGTCTATATGTTGTGAGGCCCCTGCCGGACCCATATTATATGTTCATTACAAGGGAGGTGGTACAATTTGGTATTAGAGGGAGGTTAGTGCCCAAGGTAAGGTTTACTGGTCGATTTAACGTAATCAGATCTCATAAAGAAGTTATCCACATAGGAGTATTGTGGTCCGTGAGTGTCCTTGTATTTGAGTTTTTCGAATGGAACTTGATTCATGTTTTACCTTGATTTTGTTAAGGGTGTTAGTGATGAGGCAGGGAAGTCGAGGCCACGAGAGGAGCCTTCGGCGAGTAGTGCTACTGCTTTAGGTCCTATGGGCATGGGTGTATCCCCAACCGATTTTTGTCGCAAGTTAGCAGAGGTAATAGTTGTGGCCCAAGATGCGGCGATAGTGTATGTTGTGACCCCTGTTACTCAAGTAACGACTCTCGTTATCCCGATTGCAACACCGGTCATACCAGGCGGAGGAGCCAGGTCGGCGGAGTAGTTGGCTGAGAGAGTTTTCATCGGGCAAGGAGACTGGCAGATGAAGTATTTCCTAAGTTTCCATCCTACAACATTCAAGTGTGTCGGCACACGACTAATGCCGATGACTGGTTGGGAAGGATTCAGTAACTCATGAGAGAGGCATGAACACCAGAGGATAAGCAGTGTTAATTCACGACCTTCATGCTAGAAGGTGACAAAAATTTGTGGTGGGTGAGCCATAGAGGCCGCCAGTTTCCTGGACGTAGCCTGCCATTGGATGAGTTCATGAATTCCTTCTAAAGGAAGTATATTCCATCATCAACAAGGCTAGCTATTTAGAGGAAGTTTCTGCACTTGTTGCTGCGAGACAAAACCGTGGATGAGTACGTGCAAGAATTTACTCATTTAGGTCGTTATGCGGGAATGACCATGGCTGATGATGAGGAGAGGGACAACCTCTTCCATTATGGTTTGAGAGAGAATCTGAGATAACCCATAATAGCTCTCAAGAATGCGGGCTTCAGTGAGTTAGTTGAGTCTGCTAGGATGTTGGAAAGTGATATGGAGCGAACCCAATGCCACAAGGGTCATATTGTGAATTAGGAAGAGGGAAAGCCTTCTCAATCGCATGGGAAATAAGAAGGGAATAAGTGGAGGAAGAAACAACGTCCCTTCAAGTCAGGAGAGAAAAGCAGTACGGCATTGGGGGGATCTCGTTTCAAGGGACCACCAATGTGCTACACGTGTGGCAAACCAGGCCACATAGCTCGATACTGTACTGAGGGTGGTGCTGAACTAGAGCCAATGCAGGATCAGTCAGTGTGTTCTAGTCTTTGTACCGCGAAGAAAAGGAAAATGGAGGAGTCGATCTCTTCCCATTTCGAACTTGTGCAGCCAAGGGCCTACAATCTTGGGCAGCAGGAAGCGATTCGACACCCCGATGTGGTGATAGGTATGAAAAAATTTAAGTTCGCTTTTTTAGCTTAAGACATTCGTGACATTTTATGTGTGTTGCATGTATAATTGGCTTCGTACTAGTTTCTAGTTTTCCCACTAGGGTGTTGTTCGACACGGGTGTGTCGTACACCATTCTTGCGGAAAGATTTATCTGGAGAATTGGGGTCGAGCACTTATTGGCGGACGCAGTGTCACAACCCGCATTTTCACCGTATTAAATAACATATCAGAGTAAGGGAAAATGCACGTCATGATGCCAAACCAGTAGGGGATAACTGCGGACACTCGGGCAAAACTCCTACTTAATGCATAAAGAAAGATCTTAAGGTTATTTAGAGAAAATCCAGTTTAAGTTAAGCAGTTAGTCGTATCCCTCGGCTTAGTGGATCAACTAGTCCATGAATCAAAATATAATTATACGTTGCGAAAGATACTTGTTTAGATTGACTCCAACAACCTACATGAGTATAAACATCCCCAAAGGAATCCTCATGCTATGCAAGAACCTAAATTTATAATAGTAGTAAAGATAGCTTTTACGGTTGCTAAATATGACAAGTAGAGTTTTAGAATATGCAAATGCATGAAGTAATAATAGTAGATTTTATACTTGAAAATACCTAACATGCATTCCTAGCATAAATCATCCCAGAGAGCAAGTAATCCACAGAAGGAAACCTAAGCAGGTAGCAAGTATCCCAAAAATAACAATCATGTGGGCGTCAACAAACTAACACGAACTCACGTACAGTAAAGTATGTCTGGACTACTAAAACAAAATAAACAACTAACTACCTCTCTAAGATGAGGTAACAACCACGACCAACACTGTCGCTCTAGCACTCCAAAACCAGCACCGAACTCAGCTACAGCTCTGAACCTGAGGCATTCCAAAGACAGAACACCTCAGCAAGAATGTATAAATAGTGGAAAAAGTACGCCAAATTAAACAAAGGCCAAAAGGGGTTCTAACCCAAGACCAATAGTACTGAAGTAAAGTGCAAAAGTAAGCATCAAACAGGAAAAGAACACTTACGTGAATCATCACGTACATCAACAAATACACCAGATGCACAAGGCTATAAGGTGACAAATATAAGTAAATCATAAGGAAAAAATTGCACAACCTTTATAAGGCACCTGTGGTCGACTCTACCAAAAAACACGGGCGAGGTGGTCACTCAACAGGACACACCCCTCACGAATATAATATCCATCTAACTGCAAGGGAGTCTTATACCCTCCACTATACACCGAAGATGCCCAAAAACCTGGTAGACTTCCACAAGGTACAATAAAGGAATCAAATATTACGGAGGTGGTTTTGTCCACTAACTCCCGCAATCAAGAAACCCAAAGAAACCACAACACATATATCTCGAGACTTGGCACAATGGATTCTACTTGACATTTCTAGATTAAAGACGCGGTTGATCAACCTTCACGAAGGATACACACTCCTAGATAAACTCTAATACGTTCTACACAATTGATAGGGCGATTAATGCCAATAATAAAACTCATCATCATATACTACAATGCTACAAGGTTGAGTTATCATGACAAGAATATATAAAATCGAGTGGACTCCAAAGGAAAATCTAACATATCTACTAATTGAAATGACAAAAGTGCAGCAAGTTTTAAAATACATAAAAACGTAACGGTTATCATCAAACCGGACAAGAAGAAATAAGGGTAAATCACCACTTGCCTTAGTTTTACCGGAGAAGACCACCAAATCGCACCTCGGCGTAGATCGGGACCAAGAAAGATGAGAGAACACGAAATCTAACAAGAATGGCCAAAAATAAGAGTTAGGGCCGAAAATCCTAGCGAGAAAAAAATCCAGAAATGGGGAAGATTTTACCACGATGGCGTAGCTCTCGACGAGAGCTTTCCAAATCTATACTCGGTTAAAGATTTGGAGTATCGGAGCACCGTCGGCGGCCACCGGAAGATTCACGAAAAACTTTCTCTCTCTCTCGCTCACGTCGCTATGGTTCGGGAGAAAGTCCGGAGAAGAAGATGAAGTTTTATTCCTTTTTTGATTATCTTAAGTATAAGGGTATATATATATATATATATATATATATATATATATATATATATATATATATATATATATATATATATATATATATAGTTTTGTCTAAAAAAGGACTATTTACGAGCGGGTGCACGGAAAACAAAAATAGGGGTTTATGATAGCTTCAAATCAAAGAGTGACCAACATGAAAGTTATAGATCTCGTCTAGATGAACAAATTTCATGTTAATTATTTTTTCATACGACACCATTTTGATCCTCAAAACGGAGCCCGAACATAAAGAGGAACGAAATACTAGGGAAGAATATACAGTACTCGAGAAGTTTAAAACAGGCTACTCGAGTACTAAAATTTGGTACTCGAGTACTAAAAATTTAGTACTCGAGAACAAAACAAATAGTACTCGAGAGAAGAAGGAGCATTCGATAACTCTACAGGAAACACTCGAGAGCAGCAGAACTCACTCGAGAAGAAATATCAATCCACTCGAGAACCAGGCAGAACAATTTGCAGGGACAGCCTTTTTTTGTCCACCATGGATAGTTGTTTTTACAAATATATCTAAAAACTAAACTATAGAGATGAATAGTAAAAGACATTTTTGAATAGTGTTTTAATATTAAAATATTCATATTTATATTTTTGAACAAGGAGACACTAGTTTAAAACGGAGGCCCAAATGCGCACCGAATTAAACGAAACTCAGACCGCAGGCAAACACTGACGCTACAAACCAAACGGCGAAGTCAAAACCAAAATCCGACAAGCCATTCTCGAGATATAAATTTTCAAAGTCTACGGCGAACATAAATTCTTCAAAAACTTCGGAAAATCGTTGATGCCCGAATACTGCTCGGATCGCGACGAAACTTGACGAGCAAGTCAAAAATATCTTAACTTAATTTCCAAATGAAACATTTTCCAATTACAACAAGAATTTGGCCGACTCGACCGCACGGACGCGAAAATGCCTTAACGGCGATACGCTGTCAACTCGACGTTAAAAGTAACGTCATGACGTCATAAATATGACGATATTAAATCAAATAAAATCATCGAAAAATCGGGGGCGTTACACGTAGAGCTTAGGGTGTGCATGCCTAATGGGTCTTCCACGACTACGGGGACGAATGGGAGCATTTGTTGGAATCTAGACGGAGTTGACTTTATATTGGTAGCAATAGTCCTACCATTAGCCGAGTTTGATGTGATCTTGGGAATGGACTAGCTTGCAGAGTAGCGGGCCAGTATTGACTGCCTTGAGAGTAGTCTTGCAGGTTTTGAAAGAAAACTAACTTTATGCTAAGTTCTCAAAATGCGAGTTCTGGTTAGATAGGGTGCCAATTTTGTGGCATGTGATTAGTGGTGATGGGGTGATGGTGGATCCTGCAAAAGTTGAGGCCATCAGGGATTGCCCAGTTCTGAGAACCGTGGCAGAAGTCAAGAGATTCCTTGGACTAGTCGCGTACTATAGAAGATTTGTGGAAAGCTTCTCGCAGATAGCTCTGCCCCTCACTTCCCTAACTCGTAAGGACCAGAAGTTTGTGTGGTCTCAGGAGTGCAACCGAGCATTTAACACCTTAAAGGAAAGGTTTATGTTGCCTCCAATAATAGGCCTTCCCAAAGGGGCGAAAGGATTTTAGATTTTCTATGATGCGTCGGGTTGCGGTTTGGGTTGCGTGTTAGTACAACATGGCAATGTGATAACCTTTGTTCTAGACAGTTGAAACCTCATGAGATAAATTACCCCGTCCATGAATTGGAGCTGGCGGCTGTAATTTTTGCATTAAAGTTGTGGCGGCACTATGTGTACGGTGCGAAAGTGTAGATCTTCACGGACCACAAAAGCCTAAAATATCTTTTGGATCAAAAAGACTAGAACATGCGGCAGCGTAGGTTGGTCGAGTTCCTTTAGGGACTATGACGTGGTGTTTCAGTATACGCCAGGCATGTCCAATGTGGTGGCTGATGCCTTGAGTAGAAAATATTCTATACAAGGGAATTATATTGAAGCTCATGATGAGCGGTGTGTGCTGGACTTTGAGTCCCTTGGCATTGATTGTGTAGTTAGAGGCAAGACTACCATGGCTCGATTGAATTAGATCGAGTTGCAAAGTGACTTATTCGATCGTATCCGGGAAGCGGCCAGTATGGATGCATAGTTCCAGCCATTTGTGGTGGAAGCTCAGAAAGGCGATGGTAGTACCTAGGAGATGGTTGGTGGGATCTTAAAGAAGGATGGAAGGGTATGTGTACCGCAGTTCGACAAGATCCATGATGAGTTGATGTTTGAGGCCCATTTTACGAAGTACTCCATTCACCCGGGTAGTACAAAGATGTACTTGGATATTAAGAAATCCTTTTGGTGGTCTGGTTTGAAGCAAGATGTAGCTTTGTACGTGAGTTGGTGCTAGGTGTGTGCCTTAGAGAAGGCTGAAAGTCAGAAGCCGGGCGGGTTCTTGAAGCCCCTTCCTAGCCCTTAGTGGAAATTTGACGACATCTCCATGGATTTTGTACATGGCTTACCTCAGTTGCAACAAGGTAACAATGCGATTTGGGTGAGTGTGGATCGCTTAACCAAAGCGGCTCACTTCTTTTTGAATGGTAAGGAGGACAGCATAAAGAAGCTAGTGGAATTATATATTCGTAATATTGTGCAGTTGCACGAGATTACAAAGAGTATTGTTAGTGATCATGATGGATGGTTTACGTCCAAGGATGGGAGACTAGTGCAGAAGAGTCTTGGCACCAGGCTCAAGTTTAGTATGACATTCCATCCTAAAACTGATGGTCAAACGGAAAGGACGAATTGTATAATGGTGGATATGTTGATAATGTGTACCCTTGATTTTGGGAAGAAGTGGGAAGACCACCTCTTTATGGTAGAGTTTGCCTACAACAATAATTTCCAGGCGAGTATTAAGATGGCGCTATACGAGGCTTTGTATGGAAGGCGGTGTCGAACAACGATGTATTGGATAGAGGCGGGAGACACAAAACTTTTGGGAAACGAAGAGGTGGTTGTTGCTTGTGAGTATTTGTGGACAATTCAGGAGCGCATGAAAGTTGCTCATGATCGGCAAGTGAAGTATTTCAATGTACACCATAGGAATGTAGAGTTCGTGGTTGGCGACTGTGTCTACCTAAATATTAAATAATTCAAATGCATTTCACAGATTTGCCAACTCAAGAAGTTGAGCTCGAGGTTTTTAGAGCCGTTCGAAGTTACGGAACGCATCGGAGAAGTAGCCTACGGGTTGGCGTTGTCCATAGAGCTGAGTGTATTACATGATATTTTCCATGTCTCGGTTTTAAGGAAATCTTTGATGGAGACAAAGTTGTGGTCGAATCGACGGCAGTGCCAGTGGAAGAAGACTTGAGGACGAGAGTCCGCTCAGTTGGCATAAAGGATTCAAAAGTTTTGTAGTTGCAGAATAAATAGGTTAAGCTCGTGAAAGTGCGTTGGGATAACTACGGGTAAGAAAAATTCTCCTGGGAACGTGAGCAAGCAATGCGGGAAGACTTTCCAAAACTTTTTGCATTAGGTATGCTTGGTGTTTGAGTGTATGCTAAATTTTGAGGATGAAATTTTTTTAAGGGGGGAGGAGTTATAACACCCCAATTTTCTAAAAGTTGAGGCTCTGGAAACTACCGCACAGCGGTAGGTAGCTATCGCCTAGCGCTAGCCTACTTTCATAGAGACATGAGCATTGAGACAAAAGCGTCGAGTGGTAGCGCGCGACGTTAGTTAGCTACCGCTCGGTGGTATCCCCTTTTCGTCGAGATGAAAGCATTGAGATGAAGCATTGAGACGAAAGCGTTGAGATGAAGGCATTGAGACGAAGGCATCGAGAGGTTACCGCGCGGTGGTATCGCTACCACTGGCGGTAGAAGGGTGTTCTATAGATGTAGGTGGCTCTGTGAGCTACCGCGGCTCAGTAGGTAGCTACCGTCTGGCGCTAGCAGGCGAAAGCAGTTTCATAACTGGTGAAATTAGACCGTCCGATCTTCTTAGAAATCGATCCTTTTGCCCAAAATCCTCCGTACCTGAACTTTAAGTAGGGTTGAAGAACTCGTTCCCCTCATTCTTTTCATCCTTGGGTGAGAGTTAGGGTTTTGGAAGTGTTTGGAGGAGGAGGAAGAAGAAGTACATCTTCTGCCATTGACGATTCTTCGAAGCTCCGTTCATCTATCTGAGGCCAGATTCGTGGAGAGGACTTGAAGGCGCACACTTTCATCTGTGCAAACCAAGATCTCCATGACTCAGGAGGAGTCGTAAGGTAACAACAATTTCTCCCCTTGGTTTTTAGTACTCGTGCATGGCATTCGTTGCATTTTTGCTTTCTTTCAAGCATTTAGGCACCGTATCTCTCAAATGAGAGTGGGTTTGGGTTGCCATGGTTCAAGAGGAGCCACCGGGTCGATTGAGTCCCTCCCCGACATGTTATTGCCCTAGAAATTCGCTCTGTTAATGGATTAGGCATTGTGGGGAAGCCGTAATCGCGACCGTTTATCTAATGCAGTGTTGTTACATAATGAGAACTATGGATTTTGATAGAAATCTGAATGTGGCGAAGACGTCGTTTGTGATGTTTGTCCTATTTGTCGTATGAGAACGAATGGTGATTTAGGGAGGAATTGAAAAGGATGATTGTGAAGGCTTGACTTGGTCTCTATGGTCGGCTGGCTAGCCCATTATATTGTGAGTCATGTGTGGAGAGTGTCCTGGCGAGACAAGTCCCCTTCTTATGAAACTAACGAGAATGCCAAGCTTTGGACAATCTCGGATGATGAAGCCCACGAGTGGGCAGGGTCAAGCAAGGTTTCTTAGCATCGGTTTGTTTGTGTGACGGAACTAACGTGCGAGTCAGAGCTTGAAGGCAAGCGCAGGTTTGAGACCCATGAGCGGGCGGGGCCTAGGCAAGAGTTCTGTATTGTGGATTGAATGTCATTAGGGGAAATTTTAAGTACCAGCATGGATGATTGTGGAGTGCTATGCATGATGATTTTTTAGATTCATTCGTGATATACGTTGCCTTGGGTGAAACCCAGGTTTGCATACATACTGCATTATAGGTCCCTTTTATTAAATGTTGAACTTAGAAACGTGTTTGTTGTATGAGACATCCAGACCTATTGCTTTACTCTATATGTTTATGTACATTTTCATACGAACTGCTGACCTGTAGGGTGATGGAGTGCCCCGGGGTCCACTAGGGAATGTCGGGAGGAGATGTGTTGGTTACACATTTTAGGTCATCATTTTCTAACCCACGTTATGACAAAACATTTACAGGGAAAGGATCACACGCTGGAGTAAGCTCGCCGACCAAAAAGTCATAAGCCTCATGAAGTGTTCACTATTCTATTAGTTTATGAAGTGTTGAATGTTTTGTTCCGTGAAATATAATCCGACTTGCATGATGAGGTAGCCTAGGAGTGGTAAGACACATTTCTCTGTTTATTGTTGATATAATTTTGACATTTGATTGTTGTAAGGCCTTAAGGCCATGTTGAACTCCTGTGGTTGAGGATAAATTTTGTGTTGGATATTTGTTTCCGCTGTCTTGTTGTCTGTGTTTTGAGTTGCGTAGTTCTTTATATCACTTTTTAATGTTAAAGCTGTGACATCTATATTGAAAGTCTTTAGTTTCAAGGATAGTTAAATACTTAGAGGGGGAGGGTGAATAGGTTTCTTAGACTTTTATGACTATCTTTCCTTTTGGTGTGATGTGATTTATTTATATATTGCTTTCAAGACAATCGCACAAAGCACACACAAGATTTATAGTGGTTCCCCAGATTATGGGTACGTCCACTGTCTCTCCAACCTTTCTGTGCGAACAAGAAAAAGAAGACCAAATTTTGGACTAACAAAATTTTATTTTCCAAAAAATATAACTATTACAAAGGTATAGCCTCCCTTTTATAGAATGGAGGAGATGGGAGAGATTACACATAACAATGTAAGACTAATAAATACATGTACAAGCAACTATACAAACCGCACATGCCGCATAGGCCGCGCGATTAAGACTAACCTCTCGGCCATAACCTGGATTTTGGTTCCGTACAAGCAGAATCTTCACATCCATCCTCCTCATGTGAAGGATTTTGGTTCCTAACCTGGTGTTCAGGATCCCTGGAACACATCTAAGCAGAAATAAAGATAGTATTCTGTCCAGGTTGGGTTCAACAATACACTCTATTATCTTGTCAAACAGTACACTCCCCCAATCTATCCTTTTGGAAAGGAATACTCTGGCCATTAGCTCAAACATCTTTTTAGAAATCTTATCATGAGAGTCTATTTTGTACAGCAGGGCTTTCCCAATGATATCAGTAAGAAACTTACCTTTTAGATTTAGTTCCTTCCTTAGAATTGAGCCAGTGGTGTGTTTGGATAATCCACACCACTTCAGTGTTGACCTGACATCAGACTGATCCATGTCCTCTTGCTCATATGATTTTATGAACTCGGGCAACTGCAGTGCCTTGCTTAGTCTCCTTGGAGTTATTTTTATCTTGTTTCCATTGATAACAAACTTTATCTTGCTGGTAGAGGTGTCGACCTTAGCACTGGAGAATAACTCTAGAACTTCCCTTTTCCAAAGAAGGCAGAGTTCCGATAGAACCAAATCTAGGTATGAGACCTAGAGCAAAGGTAGAACGAGCAGTACTTGTTCTAGAGCACCTTTGAAGCCATTACGAACTAGTTCGCAGCCTTCTAACAAGAAATCCTGACCTTTCAGATCCATTTTTTCAGAAATTTCAGAAGTTTCGCGAAGCAATTCCGTCGATACGGCGGAATCGGGCAGTTAGGGGCAAGGAACAGTGTATTTTTTTCTTATGCACCTATTCTTCTATTTATCGTGATTTTACTTTTAGAAGGTGTAGACTCGCGTAACTGTTTGCTATTAAGACTTTGATCAACGACAGGGATTAAATCCCGACACTTTATCACAGACAGACAATCTTTTATACTTAGTCTAATTTGACTATCTTGTCCTATAAGGATTAGATTAACATTCAACAAAATGAACAAAATATAGTTTAGAGAGCTACTGATGTTGGACCGAATTCAACATTCTCAATTCAAATTTGAAGGTGTTGAATTTAGCATCATGTTGTGTCTTAGTAAGTGAGCCACTTGTTTGTCTTTTAATACTAATGTCTTCCTTCTCCACCTACTCTCTATTAAAATGATACCTTATCTCAAAATGCTTAGTCCTGTTATAAGAGATAGGATTCCTAACAATGGAGATTGCACTAGTTGAGTCACAATACAAAGAGGGATTACTTATCTTTATATTATAGACCTAGAGCTGATGCTAGATCCACAACAACTGTACACAGCAACTTTCATGCACCCTACAAAGTCTCTTCTTACTGAGCCTGATCTTTTCCTCTTCTTTAGCAACAGATTTGCCTCTGGCTCTAGCTATCTGATCAGCAGTAGTATTCTTTCGATCTATTTGTTACTGGAGATTTCCTGACACCAATTATCTATGTAAGACTCAAGCTTGTTCAGCATACCATACTGTACTAGCTCCCCCTCAATAGGAGCATCAAGCTTGTCAGTCTCCCCCTCAGTGTTTGCATAAATCTTGGATATTCTTTGCTGCAGGTTCAGATGATACTGAAACCTGAGCATACATCTCTCTTCTTGTTTCTTCAGACAGTTGATACCACTTGAAAGACTCATCAACTGAGGATCATATGCCTCTTTCTTACTGCTCTTAGAAGAGATGTATCCTGTACTTTACTCTATGATGGGTAAATCCAGCTTGTTCTTCTCCTCACAATTCTGCTGAGGTGACAGCAGCACTATGTCCCACCAGTCAGACATCTTTGAGATTCAATGGCTAGATTGTGCTGGTCTGATTATCCAATCAGATGCCACTTGAAGGTCTTTACCAAGGACTTGTGTACTTTATCCTTGATGGTCTATATCCATCTGCAACTTTATAATTGTAGATCTTAGGTCCATTCCTCACTGGAATATGATCCTTAAGATTGCACCTTGTTCCAGTCTCATGCCTGGAACAACTTCTGTCCAAGTACCACATGGGGGTATGGGCACTTGGACTATCCTGCAAAATAGATTTGTATACCTTAAGACCCCAATTTTTATTAGGTCCTAGGTTCTTGTTAGCATAAAATGCACATGTCTACCTACAGAAGTCTTATCAGGAAGACTTACCCTTGCTCTTAGCACACTAGGGTTATGCCAATAATCTATGGCAAAGTAGACCACTTTACCACAACACCAACATTCATGGATGTTATATCTCCTCTTCTAAACAGTCTTTGAAGAGTGCAAGCCATCAATAGCTGTCTATTTAGAGGGGAGTGTTGTATCCTTCTTCTTATTTCTCTTAGCAAGAATCTAACTAACGGTGAGTCTGTCAGTAAAAGTACTTGGCTTTCTCTGAGTTTCATCAACAATAGTATTCTATGTAGTTTACATGCTATTAATGGCCTTAGAGCTAGCCAAGTCAGCCTTACTGACTGACTTACCCTTGGTCTGGGTTTTTGCTGGAAGAGCATGAGAATAGGCCACAGCCTTCTCCTTGAGTGTAGGGGCTGGAGCACCAAATACAAATGGTCCATGATGGGACATTTGGACTTCTTCATGGGGAGCCTTCTGTGCACTCAAAACCATGCCCTTCCTTATTCGATTACAAGATACACTTGTACTCTTTCAAGGAGAATTCCCATTCTTCCAGTGACCATACATGTAGTCTTAGTCATACCTGTTGGAAGGAAGGATCACCTTGTGAAGGGTGGCCTTAGGCACTATATGAGCTTTGACTTTTCCTTTGGAATGGGCAACTCTAGAATTCCACTTGAACTCTAAACCCCTCTTATCTTTTTGAGAGGTGAAGGAGTCAATCAGTTGTAATAATTTTTTGGGCTTTGAAAAACTAGCCACAACCTTTTTCTCCTTTAGGAGTTTCTCTTCAAGATCCAAGATGATCTTGTCCTTCTGGATTATGGTCTCAATCTGGATGATTGAGATGGCCAATAGTTGGCTGACTTCCCTCACTTTCTGATCCAGTAAGGATGCTGACTCTGACAGCAGGGAGGCAGCTAGTTGTAGGAAGATAATCTCCTCAACCTGCTTCTTGGACAACTTCTTGCTTCTTTTGAAAGCACCTAGAAGGGCACCATACTTGTCAATCAATTGATTGACAAATTCCTCATATGGTGTGTCATCTTCATCACTGGATGAGGATGAATCAGAATCTGTACTAGTCTCATAGCCAGTCTCAGAGGAAGAACTAGAAAGAGAATGTATCTTGTCTGGACTAGGCTGATCCTAGCAGGATTATTCGTCTAACATGACCATCAATACATAGCAATTATTGGCAACTTCATCTTCATTATCATCCTCCTCTGAGTCCCTCTATGAATGTGATAGAGGGGCCCTGATCCCTATCCTTGCATCTTGATTGACATCATCATTATCACTATCACTGAATACAGAGGACAGTGGGGCTCTGATTCCAATCTAAGCAGTTGGATAGTCTTCATCTTCTTCAGCAGTAGCTAACAGCCCAGACTCCTTATGGTTCACTCTTGAACCCATAAGTACAATTCATTTAGCTATCCTTTGAGATCTACTCAAACTGTTGAGTCCTTTTTGAGCAACCTCCCTGTGATATTACTTGAAAGTCTTTAGTTTCAAGGATTGTTAAAAACCTAGAGGGGGGTGAATAGGTTTCTTAGTCTTTTATGACTGTCTTTCCTTTTAGTGTGTTGTGATTTAGTTATATGTTGCTTTCAAGACAATCACACAAAACACACATAAAATTTATAGTGGTTACCCAGATTATGGGTACGTCCACTGTCTCTCCCACCTTTCTAATAGCTTGCTAGACAAGGCACTTCTCCAATCTCCGCTTCTAAGAGCTTACAACACAGACCCCTCAGGATCTCTCAGTCTCCTCCAAGACCTACCTCAGGCACAAGGCCCTACAACTCTGAGTAAAGATTTACTCCTACACCTTAGTGATCCAAAGATCACCTACCTCAGACTTGAGCACAAGTACTACACTCAGGCTAGGAGGATAGCCTTACCACTCAGAGAGAATGACTCTCCTACAACTCAGACACAAAGGCCCTACCTCGGATCTAAAGTTAGATCCTACCTCAGACCCAAAGGTCCTACACTCAGAGAGAATGACTCTCCTACCTCAGATTTGAAATAAATCCTACCTCAGGCAAACTGCTCTAAATGCATATCCACGCAGGGATCCTACCTCATGCCAAAGGCCTTACTTCAGACTCACAACTAGATCCTACCTCAGATCAACAAGTGATCCTACACTCAGCCTTTATAAAATAGGCCTACAACTTAGATCCAAAGGATCCTACAAAGAAGAAAGTGCTTGTGTTGATTTGACTATAGAGAGATTTCTTTGGGCCTTCTGCTTCCTGAGCTGAGAAAATCCCAGCCCTAACTTCTTCTCAGCAACACGAAATTTGATCTTCAGTAAACTGCTGCTTGTATTAGAAGTAACTCAAAAACATAAGCTTCTGACCTTACTATTGAAGACAAAAGAGTAGACAGTTCTTTTTATTCTTCAAACAACCAATTGTTTATAAATCACAGACTTATTGTAGATTGATTTTATCAAGCTCTACAACTTCTTGGAGCACAGAAACAAAGCTTTCTGATCTTGCTGTTCCAGGTGAGAAATGGCAACAGCTAGTATGTATCAACAGATTTGCTACAGCTAGGGTTAGCCTTGACTGTTTTTTCTTTTGCAGAGAAATATCTCTGAACTTGATGTTGACGGTGTTGATCACAACAACTAGCTTGATGAACTTTTGGATCAGTTGATTTGAACTTCTTTCTTCAAAGCTCTGCAATAATGGAGAGAAAGAATATGAAGTTCTTTCTTTTCACAATTATCTCAAAAGTTAATTTACTCGAACTAATCTGAATTCTTTTATTAGCTTCTGCCATCCAACGACTCTTTGAGTTAGTGGGGACCACCTGTAGTTATTGGCTGTAACTTGCTTTAACAGTAAAAGACGTACAGTAGGTCTCTGACGCCATTTGTCGCGTATTGTAGCTTTCCTACAACTAATTTGAATAATGTTTACTTTTGTTGAATTTTGCTGACGTCAGCCTCTGTAGACTTAGCCAAATTCTCAGTTTAATTTCATGCGTTGAGTGCATTGAGTGAACAACCGTCACTCAACGCAAAAACACTTAGCCAAATAAACTGCACTGTCAGGCGTTGAGTGCATTGAGTGAATAGCCTTCACTCAATGCTTTTGTCCTTGGACTATCTTTCTGCTGATTTGGTGTTGAGTGCGTTGAGTGAGCCTTCATCACTCAATGCCAACTTGACTTAGCCAAATTCTGCCCTGCTAGGCATTGAATGCATTGAGTGAATCTTCATCACTCAATGTTTCTGGACTTGATTAATTTCTTCTACGCTGCCAGACATTGAGTGCGTTGAGTGAGCTTTCATCATTCAATGCCCCTAGACTTAGCTGCTTCTCTGAATGCCGACCATCTTACTGAGGTGTTGAGTGATGTGTCCTCACTCAAGGATTCTGTACTTAGCCGCAACTCTTTATGATGAGCTTATGTTGAGTGAGCTGACCTCACTCGATGCATCTAGACTTAGACAGATTTTCCTATCTATCTCTCTTTAGGATTTGACTAATCATTACTCTATCGACGCTTTCTTCTTTGGCGTTGAGTGAGATGTCCTCAATCAATGATTCTTGACTTAGCAAGAATTCTTGACAGAATCTTCAACTGTTTGAGCTTGACTCAACGCTTCTTTCATCAGGCGTTGAGTGAGCTATCCTCACTCAATGATTCTGGACAGTTGATTTTTTAGCTTGCCAATTCTAAGGCTTTAACAGACTGTGTTGTACTTGACGCCTCTTATTATATAGCGTTGAGTGAACTACCTTCATTCAATGCCTGTGGACTTAGTCATAGAATTGTCTTGCAAACTACTGGGCTTTGATTTTCCATACCTTACTCGGCGCTTTTTGGAATCTACCATTGAGTGAACTGCCTTGATTCAACGACTGTGGACTTAGATGATTTTCAGTCTTTCCAGCATCCTTCCTTGGAATATGGCATTGAGTGAAATGGCTTCACTCAATGCCTGTGGACTTAGTCAAATTTCTGTCTCCACCTCTCTACCTTGTGAACATCTGTCATAATCACATAGACAACCTGTCTAAACTTGTTCCAAGGAACATCCTGCACAGATAGAGCTTGTTACAACTATTAGATTACACATATGTATGTACCATTGTCAAGTAGGACTTCTTCAAATCTGGAATATTGAGATCAATGGACCCAATATATATTGTGGTACCCCGGCCAGACCCATATTATATGGTCATTAAAGGGGATGTGTTACGCACAGCATGACCAATAATATATAAAGTTATCTTGCTTTATCACCTTCCCACCAAAAATAGATCGCACCTTCTTAACGGCTTTTTTTTAAAACATCTCAGCGGATTTTATGAGACTGGCTTCTATATCAGCGATTTTGCTGAGACCAGACTATCTTCTCAACGAGGCTGAGACTGGCTTCTATCTCAGCGACAAATCAGTTGCTTCTCAGTGTTTCCACTGAGACTAGATTGCTTCTCAGCAGTCTTGCTGAGACCAGACTGCCTTCTTAGTGGAGCTGAGACTGGTCTATCTCAGTGGCAAATCAGCTATGTCTCAGTGCTTCTGTTGAGACCAGACTTCCTTCTCAACAGATTGCCCCTTAAACTGATGAGACATGGCAGCAATAACTAGAGATGTTCTAGCCATGTTTTAGAACAGCTTAAACCTATAATAATATGAAAGAAAAAGTTTTATCAAATATAATATGCACTTAGCATTGTAGTTGATGCATGTTCAAATCCAAGGAACACTGAATGACAATATTCCCAACATCTCTTGTCACTAGCATGCTTATTTTTTTACCAGCTGTAACACCCCTGATTTTTCTATATTTATTTTAATTCCTTTAGTGGCCTATTTTTGATGCCAGGGCATTACGTTGATGCATAGCTGACAGGTACTGTTGTTGGAGCATGACTTTTGCTCGTTTATATCTGAGGTTTTGACTTAGAATATTAGCATGGCTAATTTCTAGTGTTTTTTTGAAATTTTTCCTTGTGAACTCGGTCGAGCCTTCTAGTATTTTGGGACTCGGTGGAGGCTTTTAGGGATATTTGGTGTTTTGACTTCGGGGAGTTTTTACCCGAGTTTAGGGGGTCGGATTCTGATTTTGACTTCGCCATTTGTTTCGTAGCATTGATATTTAGCTTCGGTGCGAATTTTGTGAAAATCCGAGTTGATTAGAGTTTTTGGTCGTTTGGACGTTTAATTATTAATAATAATAATATATTATTATTATAATAGATATATAAATACTTATAATTGGAAACCTTATTCATTATCTTCTTCCCCAAGCCATCGGACCGAGAATGCGAAAAGAAAGGAGGCGACAGGTTTCACAAGGCTTTCGGTCGCCGCTTGTAGGAGTGTCCGTGCTCGAAATTGTCGACGAAGGGTAGATTCGGAAAGCTCTCACTGTGATCTACGCGTTGGTGGTAGGTATTTTTGTTTTCTTGGACTTTTGGCATTGGGGTGTGTGGCCCTAAACTTTCGTTTGTCCAAATCTCTCCAAATTTCCTTGTCGTACCTTCTTTTTGGCTGATCTATACCGTGGAGTGTTCAGAAGGTTGAGATAAGGAAGTCTAAGGCAAGTGGTGGATTGCTCCCTTGCTTAGCCTCTTGCAAATTCCACAAATTTTTTTTCTATTTTTTTCTTTCTGTCAATCCTACTGTTAGTTCTTATATTTTCATGAGCCCTAGTTATACTTTATGTAGCATAACAGTATTTTTTCCCTTCTCCTTACTGTGTTATTGGGGGAGGGTTCTTTTATCAATGCTTGGACTCCTGCCTAGTCTACCCCATTTTTCTCTTATTTTGTGGAACTTATTCTGGGTCTAAGATTAATTGTTGTCAAAAGTTAGGAGTCTATTAACCTCTATTAGATAAGAGAGTTTCTGTCAAGAATCTGCCAAAAAGCGTTGAGTGTGTCGAGTGAAGGCTTGGCGTTGAGTGAAAAGCATTGAGTGCATCGAGTGAAGGCTTGGTGTTGAGTGAAAAGCATTGAGTGCATCGAGTGAAGGCTTGGCATTGACTGAAAAGCATTGAGTGTGTCGAGTGAAGGCTTGGCATAGAGTGAAAAGCATTGAGTGCGTCGAGTGGAGGCTTGGCATTGAGTGAAAAGCATTGAATGCATTGAGTGTAGCCTTGACGTTGAGTGTGTTGACTGAATCAGGCTTGGGGTCGAGTGAATGTGCTTTAGCATCGAGAGCATTGAGTGTAGTTGTTGGCGTCGAGAGCGTTGAGTGAAGCAGCTTGGCGTCGAGTTCTTTAACTGTATCTGTCCAGGCATCGAGTGAATTCAGAGCCTTTGTTCAGGCGTCGAGTGAATTCAGAGCCTTTGTTTAGGCATCGAGTGAATTCAGAGCCTTTGTTTAGGCATCGAGTGAATTCAGAGCCTTTGTTTAGGCGTCCAGTGAATTCAGAGCCTTTGTTTAGGCGTCGAGTGAACTCAGAGCTTTTGTTTTGGCGTCGAGTGATCTCAGGGCTTGTGTTTTGGTAATTTTGATGTGCCCGTCGAGTGACTTTGAGTACGTCAAGTCATATTCATCGAGTTTACCTTAGTAACTTCTGGTTTTCTTCCCATTGCATTGTCATTAAAATCCGATGTTAAGCATTGGGTTTATTTTGTGTTGTTTTTAAATATAATTTATGACTATTTGTGGCCTTGGTTGGCAGTGGATAAAGGATTACCACCTCAGTGCCGTTTGTGAATCATTACACCTGGTGGGTTTTCATCTCTTCTTATGGGATGTTAGGTTGTGTTGGACAATGTGGCCACCACCAGAACGCATTTTTTGAGATGTTTGGTCTAAAGGTTGGTGTTGGACAATGTGGCCCCAACTTAGTACTATTTTTTTAGCAGTGTTAATGATTCACGTATTTTGAGTTGATCAGTCTCTTTATATATATATATACACACACACACATATGTTCTTATGCATGCACTTGTAGAATTTATAGAAGTATGGCTTCATTTCGCACTTGGTTCCCCTTTTTTCATTACTTTATTTGAGAATTCTTCTCTGCCTGTTAAAGTATGACTTATTTGCTGCGATTGGACAACTTTTCTTTTATAAGGGTTGGTAACCCTTTTGTCTCTTTGGATTATTGATACTAATGATCTTTGATCGCCACTTGTTTATTCTTGCTGAGATATTATTTTCTTTTTAATTCCTCGGGCTTGGAGCAGTAGCCGGTTGAGCGGCTATTTTTAGTTGTTGCTGGTGGTCTGCAGCTGTTGTAGTTGTTTTTTCCTCATTGTTGTGAGGTAGACCTATTGTTTTGTTTTTAGTTCAGACATATATGCTTTTTAGTGGGTTTGTGTTAGGTTGTTGATGCCCACTAGAGTTTTTTTTTGTGGAATGTTGAGTACTTGCTAGCTGCTAAGTCAATTTTTGATTGAATTGTTGGTTTACTTGCTCTCTGGGAAGGTTTTAAGCTAGGATTGCATGTTAGTTATTTTAAAGTATAAAACTATCATTTTAGCTATCTCATGCATAACTGATGATTACTGAGTATAACTTGATGCGGATTCATTCTACACTCTAATATAAACTATATAAATGGGCATAAGCTAGATTGATTTAACTTTCAGGCAAGTGCACCTATCAATCATAGTATAGGAGAAATCTACATCTCGTGTCGTATTCCACAGGGTCGTTTCAAATACTCGTACTCACCCTCACTCTATTATCATACCTATAATTAAAATTGATTTTTAATCTAAATTAACCTAACTAGGACTAATTGGATAAAGAAATATTGGAGGATTTAATATGATAAAAAGCTGAAAGTCTAAGAGCATTCACATGAAAATAATTGCTCATCAATTCAATTCTATGTAATCACGTAATAACAAGGTTATCAAATTTGTAGTATTGTAAGGGTTAAACATCTATCGAATTCTCTATCGAGCAATTCAAAATCTAAACCTAAGTTGAGTAAATTTTCTCTCGAACAATTTACAACACTCAAATTCGCATTAAAATAAAGTACCCTATCTATTACATTAATTCATGAAATCCTATCTCTAAAATACCATGAATCCATTTATCCGTATCACAATTTTTCAAACAACATATCTCTCGATCATGAAATTTGAAATACAAAGAGACATAACACCTAAATATGAACATTTAAACATCTTCACAACCTTCCAATTTCTCAAAATAGAAGTTTGGAATTCAAGTAAAACAAATAATAAATTCATAACTAGGATAAATCTATTTTGTTTAAAGCCTACATACGAATAAAATACAACAAATTCGATGAAAACAACAACATACATGATTACCAAATTGTTCAAATAAAAGTTTTGTACGAAATAAAAGATAAATAAAGTTAGATCACCAAGAGAAAGTAAAGATTAAAAGAGATACATGAAAGATTAAACGCATACAAAAATCTCCTTCAATTCCTCCTTCTCTTGGGTGCTCCACTTTCGTCCTCCAGAAGTTCTCCAATTGAAATGATCCAAAAGTTCTCATTATAATTTTTACACAGGTTTTTATAGTCTCCTTATAAATAGGGTCGGACACGGGTTCCAACACGGCCGTGTCGCAGGCTGTGTTGACGGTTCTAGGGCGGTTTCACGCGAATTGGCGTGTCTGGTCGTGGGTCGTGTCATCTGACACGGGTACTGACATGATCGTATTGTGCATCATGTTCTTCACACACGGGTTGGTCACCAGCAGATGTTGAATTTATCCCGAAAAGGACACGAGTGGGAACACGGGCGTGTTCCCACCCGTGTGGTGCTCTATCTTTTTCTTCCAAATCTTCTTATCCATCCCGAATAGGACACGGGTAGGGATACGAGCATGTTCCTACCCATGTTCGCCCAATTCTTATCTTGACATCATCCATGTTGAATCTGTGAACTCCTCTGTTTGCTCCAAGACTTTTAGTTCCACTGGTTAGCAATACCTGCATTAAGAAAATGAAGAAATAAGTAAATAACTTAATACATAAAATAATAGAAACTCCTAATTGTTCTCTTCTATTCATGATAAAGCGAATTCTTAACTATTCTCATGAAATTACTACCTAGGGAGGTAGAAAATAGTGGACATGACTATAATTATGATAGTAAAAAACCTATCATAATTGTACTCATCAAATACCTCCAGACTTAGATGTTTACTTGTCCCCAAGCAAACTAATTCAAACACTTGGGTTACGAATAAATAAATTTTTTCCGCACACTGGTTGCTATGAATTTAAAGAGAAATTTGATGTCATAATTGTATAGGACATAGTATAGCAGACTTTTTTAAAGATACCTTTATCTTAAAATTCCTCCCATATATCTGTTGACTATCTTTCACTCATTCTTAGAAATAGGAGTATAGTCATCCATAATAATTGTGAGGAGAAAATAACTATCTCAATAAGATATGTATTAGTATTGCAAAACATGTAAGTACCAATTGATAGTCATGAGCTTGCCTTTTCACACCCTCTCCACGACATTAGTTAGGATTAGTAAGGTTGGAGCCTTAGGACTTGTATTGTGGGTAAACTTTTGGCTTAGGATAGGAGATTATAGGTGGGGTAATCAATGATAACTCGATGGTTTTTATCACACCTAAATACCAATTGAGCCTTTTTGTTTTGTAAATACCTTAACATACATTTTTGATATAAAAGCACCCCCAGACTTTGCAATTATTATGCTTCCCTGGGTTTTTTTGATGGATACTCTATATTTTTATTTTTCTTAACCAGGGTCCATAGTAGGGATCATTCCGAGTGGGTGCAAATATACACGCACTCAGGCCACATATCACTATGTTTATTTTTTTTTCAAGGGTTCATAGTAGTGATCATTCCAAGTGGGTGCAAGTGTACACGCACTCAGGCCACATATCACTATGAACAAACTCATTCTAAGAAGGTATCAATGATAGGTGCGCTAAGGTAAGGATTTGACCTTGGTGAATTTTAGTAGTAGAGTATCAAAAGGCATAGGGAGTATGTCCAAATTGGGTGTGCAAGGGTATAATTTCTAAGGTTTTGGGCTTGCAAGGCTCAAACTATCCAAAGGGAGGCCTAAGTCATTCCATCCTCACTAATTAACCTATGCAAAAGTTTTGAGGGTTGCTAGAGGGTAAGTTCTAGACATCAATAGAGAGTATTTTTTATTTTGATTCCCTAATCCAAAATTATTAAAATGTTACACTCAATCGACTCACTTTATTATATATAATTATATTTTCTAAAATAGAGTGACGGATAGTTAATAATATAGAGGATTAATCTTAAAAAAAATTATATAGAGAAAATTAGGCTAATGAATTTCTATACATAATTACTAATCAACAAATTTGAACCCTCATTGAGTCTACTTTCATTCATTTTAATCAGCGTGCGAAGGTAAATTAGATAGTTATAATCCCAAATGAGTGAATTAATGAGAGCTTAAGAAATAAAAAAAAATTATTAGGGGAGTTTAACAACCTTGAGTACTATGATAGCAAGAATATAATCAATTGTAATCATGTCCAGCACAAAAATTTTAAAATTGAAGGACATCCACCCCCGGACTTAAAAGTTGCAATGTCCTCATTGCAAAATAAAGAACTGAGAGAGTAAATTCACCAATATATAAAGAAGAATTGACTACCATGAATATAAAAGAGCACACGAAGTAAAAGGAGCAAATGTAATTTTATATATTTTAACTGATCATATAGGTAAAATAAAGTAGGAGACTAAATACATATCCACACAAAAATGATACAGATCAAAAATATCCAGGATGGTCGCCCTGATCGTCCTGGAAGTGAGGTGGGTGAGGTGGGTGAGGTGGGTGAGGAGCTGCTGGTGTCGGGCTAGATATCCCCAAGTGAGCCCTGATCTGAACTATAGCTTCCTCAGTCAGCCTCTGCGAATCTTCTATACGCTAAAGGGGTGGCGAGAGCTCGGTCTCATAGAAGTGTTGTAAATCACGCGCGTATTGAGATTACGGTCGAGAAGGGGCAGTAGAAGACTCTCCCTAAGTGTAGGTCGACTGGGCTGGGGGGATCAGTGGCTCATCGAGGTCAGGATCTACCTTGTCATCATCGTCGTCATCTGCCTGAGGTCCACGCCACGCAAGGGTATATATAATCCCACCTCGGCCCTGACGGGCGGTGACGAGGTGAAGATATCAAAGAGTGGCCATGGTGATAGGCACAGTCTTTGCCACCACGGTCATCAGGGGAAGGGACGAGAATATGTTCATATTCTTCGTCAGGCAGGTAATGTAGGGTGCTACACAAATAGACCCTATGCGAGAATTGTCAGCCTAGTGAAGGATGAACTGGGCGAGCATATAACTCAGATGGATGGGATAACGGGACGACATGCTATATAGGTATAATATATCATGCCTGCTAACTACACCGGAGCTTTCTCCTCGACCGCTCACGGTATGGCTAAGCAGGTGGTGTACGTAATAGAGGGCAGGATAAATTAGCTTGGAGGCCTTAGACCTCTTGGCCTCATAAGGATTTAGGTCAAAGGTGAGGCGATCCCAGATGTTGCCTGCCTAGTCATAAGTGGGGAGATCGAAATGAAGTTTGTGGTAGGTGGCACTAAAGAGGAATGAGTCCTCATACACCCCTAGATATTGGGTGAACTGGAGAAGAGAGAGTGTATGAGTAGTGCCCGCTACTCAAAATGAGATGATCCCCTCTTGCCTATTTACGTACTCAGTTAAGGAAGGTCTAAGGTTTAAATAAAAAGACGACATAAACTTTAGCGTGAATTCCTTAAATCCTAGCTCCTCTATAATAAAAAAATTCTTTCCACCCCACTATAGATATTAACTCCCTAACATCTCCCGCTAGATTTATTTCTTCCAAGATGTCCCAATCTATCGAGCGAATGTCCTGGAACTTCTTAGACTGGAGGCAGTTATAGCGATTGATGTGTGCTATATCCGTAAATTGTACAGCGGCTTCGCGCCTTTCTGTTGACAGTGCTTGAAGCTCCGGGTGACGTTGGCAATCGCCTTGGGAACGTGATGAAGACTTTATCTAGGAGGAATGATTCGCGATACGAGGAGGTGGATCCACAAAATTTGAAGCCTAAAAGATTCAACCCAGTCTGGGCTGAGAAGGTGTAGGAGATGAAAGTGAAAGCAATGGGATGAAGATGATGAACAGCTCGAATCCCAATTTATAGAATATAAACACGGGTTCACACACGGTCGTGTGTTCACCCGTGTTAAGGCATATTTAACCGCGTGAAACACAGTCTCCCATGAGACGTGTGGTCAAAGTGGTGGGAAGGCAGCGCGCCAAGCGGACACGGTCAACAACATGGCCGTATAGCGACCCATGTCCTTCTCGGGCGCAGAGTATTAATGTACACACGGCTACAGACACGGCTGGGTAAGTAGATGTGTCCTTTTTGGGATAATTTACGTCGAACTGGGACACGGGTTTGAACATGCCCAGGTTTCAAGCCGTGTCCTTCTTGGGATAAGCATCGTCAACCAGCAACATGGCAGAGAACACAGCTAGGTGGTTACTCGTGTCCTGCTCGGGATAAACTTCGTCAAAATAAGAATAGGAACACACGGTCACCAATACGGGTGTATGTATACCAGTGTTGTGCTAGGGATGACTCCTACTCCAGGTTGTATATGGGACACGGCTGGGTAGGTGGGCTGTGTTAAACACATGGGATGGTACACGGGTGTGTGTCCAGCCGTATGGTGCTCGTGAAAAAATTGACCTACTCAATTTTTGGTGGAACATGGCTGGGTCCAAGGGGATGTGATGGACACGGCAATGCACATGGGCGTGTGGTCACCCGTGTCCTCCTCTGAAATTGGTAATTTCTCCTAAGTGATTTTTATTAAGAATTTTTACATTAAAATATAACTATACCTATACTAAAAATTTTATAAACTTAGAATATTACTACATTTTATGTAATCCTAGTCTAGTCGGAGGCACGTTTCTTGACGAGCGAAGACTTGATGAAGCGCACCATAGTAAAGTTTTAATCGATGCCCATTGTCTTTAAAATCTCCCTTCTCAGGGTGGGTTAGCTTGACGGTGTTGTAGGGAAAGACTTCTTTGACTTGGAAGAGTCCGGACCACTTACACCTTAACTTCCCTGAGAATAAACGTAGTATGGAATTAAAAAGGAGGACCTGCTCACCTTTTTGAAATGTCTTGGGTTTGCGAAGGTGACGGTCATGAAATAATTTAGTCTTCTCCTTA
Organism: Platanthera zijinensis; assembly: GCA_039513925.1. Lineage (NCBI taxonomy): Eukaryota > Viridiplantae > Streptophyta > Magnoliopsida > Asparagales > Orchidaceae > Platanthera > Platanthera zijinensis. Next base: position 99,638,931 of record CM077078.1, on the reverse strand, counting down.
TAAATCTGGGAGTTCTCATAGGCCATGGTTCTCCACTCATCTAATTTGTTAAGCTGAAGTTTCCATTTTTCCCCTATAGAATTAGTATCAAAATTCAAAGAGCGTATTGCCCAATACGACTTGTGTTCTAATTCTATAGGCAAGTGACATGATTTACCATAGACTAATCTAAAGGGGGTGGTCCCTATAGGTGTTTTGAAGGCGGTCCTATATGCCCACAAACAATCGTTTAGTTTCCGAGACCATTGCTTCCTATTCCCTTCTATAGATTTTTCTAGGATTATCTTAAGTTCTCTATTTGAAAATTCAACTTGACCACTAGTTTGTGGATGGTAAGGTGTGGTTATCCTATGTGTACCTCCATATTTTATTAACACTTTATCTAGCTATAGATTACAAAAGTGTGAACCCCTATCACATATATGTGCACATGGTGTGCCAAACCGTGTGAATAAGGATTTTAAAAACTGGATTACTACTCTACTATCATTAGTAGGCAAAGCTTGCGCCTCAACCCACTTTGATACATAATCTACGGCTACCAAAATATATTTATTCCCGTAAGAAACTGGAAATTGTCCCATAAAATCAACTCCCTAGACATCGAATACTTCACATTTAAGAATAAATTTTTGTGGCATTTCATGTAATTTAGAAATATTACCTGATTTCTGACAAGAATCATATGAAAGCACATACCTTTGGGCATCCCTGAATAGAAGGGGCCAATAAAAACCAGATTCAAGAACCTTTTTGGTCGAGCGATTTGCTCCATAGTGACCACCAGTAGGACCTGAATGACAGTGCTCCAGGATTTTGCAACCCTCCTCCACTGATATACACCTTCGAATAACGGAATCTGCATATATCCGAAAAAGAAAAGGGTCCTCCCAGAAGTAATATTTCAAGTCAGAGAAAATTTTCTTTTTCTGCTGATATGAAAAATCCTTTGGAAGGACCTTAGCCACGAGATAGTTTGCATAATCGGAAAACCATGGATAATCATGATTTATATTTGTAGATAAGGCAAATAATGATTCCTCAGGGAATGTATCCGAAATCTCAGATTCATCTAACATTGCTCGTAGTGGATTTTCTAAACGTGAGAGATGATCTGCCGCTAAGTTTTATGCTCCTCATTTATCCCTTATTTCCAAATCAAATTCTTACAATAAAAGAACCCAACGGATTAAACGAGGCTTTGCTTCTGTTTTTGCTAGCAAATATTTAAGTGCAGAGTGATCTGTGTATACTACCACCTTAGACAATGTTAAATAAGATATAAATTTGTCAAAGGCAAATACCACTGCTAGAAGTTCTTTTTTTGTAGTTGTATAATTCTCCTGTGCATTATTAAGTGTTTTGCTGGCATAAAGTATAGGGTGAAAGTGTTTGTTTTGGCGTTGTCCTAAAACAGCTCCTACCGCAAAACTGCTAGCGTCACACATGATCTCGAAAGGCTAAGTAAAATCAGATGTGATCATAATAGAAGAATTAATTAGTATTTCTTTTAAGAACTCAAAGGCATGTAGACACTCTTGATTCAAAATAAAAGGTGTGTCTTTTTCTAAAAGTCTAGTAAGTGGTTTGGCGATTTTGGAGAAGTCTTTAATGAATCGACGGTAGAATCTGGCGTGTCCTAAGAAACTTCTCACTGCCTTAACGGAGGTTGGTGGTGGTAACTTTTCTATGGTTTTTATTTTCGCTCTATCTACTTAGATTCCTTAGCTTGAGATTTTATGGCCTAATACTAACCCTTCTTGTACCATGAAATGGCATTTCTCCCAATTAAGTACTAGGTTTGTTTCCTCGCACCTCCTAAGAACTTTCTCTAAGTTATTCAAAGACAACTCAAACGAGTCACCAAAAACAGAAAAATCATCCATAAACACTTCCATAATATCTTCAACATATTCTTGAAGATGGCTAACATGCACCTTTGAAAAGTGGCGGGTGCGTTACATAAACCGAATGGCATACGTCTATAGGCAAATGTACTGAATGGTCAAGTGAATGTTGTTTTCTCCTGGTCTTCTGATGCTATAGGAATTTTGAAATACCCAGAAAGTCCATCTTGAAAACAATAATAAGAATGTCGTGATAATCGTTCTAATATTTGGTCAATAAAAGGTATAGGGAAATGGTCTTTCCTAGTGGCATCGTTTAACTTCCTATAGTCTATACAGACATGCCAACCTATTACGGTTCGTGTTGGAATTAATTCATTCTTATCATTCGCTACCATAATTAGACCACCCTTCTTGGGAACGACTGGTACAGGATTAACCCATGAACTATCTGAAATAGGGTATATCATACCATCATCTAGCAACTTAATAATTTCAGCCTGAACTACCTCTATCATATTTGGATTAAGCCCACGTTGCGGTTGAATAGAAAGTTTATAGTTTTCTTCCAAAAGGATTTTGTGAGTGCAAAAACTAGGGTTGATAACCTTTTATATCAGATATTTGCAATGTAATTGCACCTTTACATTTCTTCAGCACAGTTATTAATTTAGCTTTTTCAGTATTAGAAAGTTTAGAAGAAATAATAACCGGGTAAGAAGAATTAGTTCCTAAGAATGCATACTCAAGATGATCCGGTTATTTTTTAAGTTCTACTACCGGTAGATCTTTAGTATTATTCTTATGAACTTCATGATCTCCTTGTGTAATCAAACTATACTCCGTCGTTTTATTCATCGAAACGGAGTTATCTAGAAAAAATATAAATGTTCAACAATGTCTTGATTTTTATCTTCTTCTAGATAACAGTTAGTAATGCAAATTTCTAAAGGATCTTTATAATATAAATTAGAATTCATAGAAGTCATAAAATTATCAACATCATGAGAAAAATAGCAATAATCATCATTATCTAAGGATTGTTTCATAGTATTGCCAATTTGAAAAGTGACTTCATCTTCCCCTACTCGCAAAACTAATTTACAGTCAAAAATATAAATAAGAGCTCTAGATGTGGCTAGGAATGGATGACCTAGTATAAGTGGACTTTGATATTTACATCCATATCTAGAATAACAAAATCGGCAGGAAATATAAACTTATCTATCTTAACCAATACATCCTCTACTATTCCTCTAGGATACTTAACCGACCGATCTGTTAGTTGAATACTCATTCTAGTAGGGATAAGTTCTCCTCGACCTAGTTTCAAATATAGTTTATAAGGCATTAAATTTATACTGGCTCCTAAATCCGCTAAAGCTTTATTCACTTGTAAATCACCGATTAAACATGGAATTGAAAATGAACCGGGATCCTTAAGTTTTTGTGGTAATTTGATTTGTAAAATAGCGGAACATTCTTCACTAAGTGTTACTAAAGATAATTCTTCTATTTTCTTTTTATTGGAAATTAAATCCTTCAAAAATATAGCATACTTATGCATTTGAATAATTTCAAAAAAAAGGTAAATTGACATGTAATTGTTTAAACATAGATAAAAATTTATCGTATTGCGCATGTGCTCCATGTTCAGCTTTACTAGATATGGTATTGCCGGTTGATACTCTATTGGCTTCACGTTCATGTCATTCGGTGCTTCGCCGCTAAACTCCTCTTGGGGTGCTTCCTTTGTAAGCCTTGGGTCTTGTAACTCCTTTCCGCTCCTCAATTGAACTGCTTTTTCATGCTCCTTCGGGTTTGTCTCAGTATTACCCGGAAGTGTTCCTTGTTGCCTTTCAGATACCATCCTCGCGAACTGACCAATCTAGTTCTCCAAATTTCGAATTGAGCCCTCTTGATTTCGAAAAGCTACATCAGTCATTTTCATGAACTTGGTAAGTACATCTTCCAATGTTTGCTTCCTTTGCTCCAGTTGTTGTAGTTGTCCAAACACAGGTTGCTTGCATTGATTTCCTCACCCTCCCCAAGATAAATTGGGGTGGTTCCTCCATACAGGATTGTATGAAAAACTATATGGGTTGTTTGATGGGTTGAAAGGTGGTCTAGTATTGTTACCCATATAGTCAACATGTTCTTGCATTTGAGGTTCACCACTATTCATTCAACTAAGTGAAGGGTCCCATTGTTGAGGTACCATGGAGGGTGATGTTAAAGAAAGGTTGTCCATCTTTTGGTGAAGCTTCTCCACTTGAATGGCTAAGGCAGTGACGGCATCCACTTCATACATTCCTACAGGCTTACTAGGCTTTGGTCTCACGGTAGTCCATTGATAGTTATTCATTGCCATGTCTTCTATTAACTGTTGAGCTGCTTTAGGTGTCTTATTATTCAGGGTTCCCCCACTAGCTGCGTCGATCATCTGTTTAGTGGCTGGATTGAGACCATTGTAGAAAGTCTGAATCTAAAGCCATAAAGGTAAGGCATGATGGAGACATATCCTTAATAGATCCTTGAATCGTTCCCATGTGTCGTACAATGATTCAGATTCCAATTGAACATATGTAGAGAAGTCATTCCTTAGATTTGCAGTCTTCGCCAGTGGAAAATACTCATTAAAAACTTCTCAACCATCATGTCCCATGTAGTAATCGACCCTCTAGGTAATGAGTTGAGCCACTGCTTCGCCTTGTGCCTTAGTGAGAACGGAAATAACCTCAATCAAATGGCATCATTGGAAACACCATTGATCTTGAATGTATCACATATCTACAAGAATCCGGCTAAGTGTGTGTTGGGATCCTCATCTTGCAGGCCATCATATTGGGCATACTGTTGAACCATCTGTATAACACTCGGCTTCAATTCGAAATTGTTGGTGACTATCGGTGGTCTAATGATGCTTGACCCAGTACCATGGAGATTGGTTCTAGCAAAGTCAGACAAGGTTTGCTTGTTCTGGTTTTCCATGTTATCTAAATTTTCTGGATGATGCTCTCCTTGGTTTACTGTTTCCTCTTCTGAAAGTCCGTTTGAAATATCTGTGGTATTAGTTCCCATGTCGCTTTGGTTAGTGTTGTGAATAATTCGTTCTGGGTCAGGATGAAATGGTGCTAGTCAAGAATTTCTCCCCTGGTCATAGACTAACAGACTACAAAATAGAGATTAAGCGATATAATTATACTATAAACTAATTTACAATTACTTGTTAGTAAACAAAAATTGGTAGATTAATAGAGTTTAAGCTTTCAAAATATTAAAATCAAGTCCCTGACAACGGTGCCAAAAACTTGATGATTACTGAGTATAACTTGATGTGGATTCATTATACACTCTAATATAAACTTATAGATGGGCATAAGCTAGATTGATTTAAATTTCAAGCAAGTGCACCTATCAATCATTGTATAGAAGAAATCTACATCTCGTGTTGTATTCCACAGGGTCGTTTAAAATACTCATACTCACCCTCACTCTATTATCACACCTATAATTAAAATTTATTTTTAATCTAAATTAACCTAACTACGACTAATTGGATAAAGAAATATTGGAGGATTAAAGATGATAAAAAACCGAAAGTCTAAGAGCATTCACAAGAAAATAATTGCTCATCAATTCAATTCTATGTAATCACGTAATAACAAGGTTATCAAATTCATAGTATTGTAAGGGTTAAACATCTATCGAATTCTCTCTCGAGCAATTCAAAATCTAAACCTAAGTTGAGTAAATTTTCTCTCAGACAATTTACAACACTCAAATTCGCATTAAAATAAAGTACCCTATCTACTACATAAATTCATGAAATCCTATCTCTAAAATACCATGAATCCATTTATCTGTATCACAATTTTCCAAACAACATATCTCTCGATCATGAAATTTGAAATACAAAGAGACATAACACCTAAATATGAACATTTAAACATCATCACAACCTTCCAATTTCTCAATCTAGAAGTTTGGATTTCAAGTAAAACAAATAATAAATTTATAACTAGGATAAATCTCTTTGGTTTAAAGCCTACATACTAATAAAATACAACAAATTTGATGAAAACAACAACATACATGATTACCAAACTGTTTAAATAAAAGTTTCGTGCGAAATAAAAGATAAATAAAGTTAGATCACCAAGAGAAAGGAAAGATTAAAAGAGATACATGAAAGATTAAACGCATACGAAAATCTCCTTCAATTCCTCCTTCTCTTGGGTGCTCCACTTTCATCCTCCAGAAGTTCACCAATTGAAATGATCCAAAAGTTCTCATTATAATTTTTACACAGGTTTTTATAGTCTCCTTGCAAACAGGGTCAGAGACGGGTTCTAACACAGTCGTGTCGCAGGCCGTGTTGACGGTTCTAGGGCAGTTCCACACGAATAGGCGTGTGTTGGGTACATTGGAAAATGTGTACCTGATTTGGATAAGCCTCACTTAGCTCAATGATATACATCAAGGTGTATTTGATGTTATTTTGAGTTAATATGTGCAGGTTAAGTATTGGCTAAAATGCAGAAAAAAAGTTTCCAAGTCCATGTGTCGACACTTAAGGAAGTCTGTGTCGACACTTGGAAAAGCTGTGTCGACACCTGAAGCAATTGTGTCGACACACAGAATTTAGTAGTCGGCATCAACTGTGTCGACACCGGGAGGCAGTGTCGACACACAGAAATAGTTAGTCGACATCAACTGTGTCGACACCGGGAGGCAGTGTCGACACACAGAAGCAGAGTCGACATCAACTGTGTCGACACCTAGAGGCAGTGTCGACACACAAATTCTGAGACTATATCAACTGTGTCGACACACAGGACTTGTGTCGACACATAGCAGAGTTTCAACATAGTTGATTTCTGTAGAGTGGAGAAGTGATTGTGTCGACACAAATAATAAGTATCGACACTTTCTCATGATGCAGTGTCAAGAAGTTGTGTCGACATCAAGGCAGCTATGTCGACACCACTAAAGTCTGTGTCGACACTTAAGTCACTTGTGTCGACACATATTGACTGATTGTCTCGACACTTTATGACAGTCAGTATCGACACTCAATGACAATCTCGACGCTTTGCCGACAGAGACAAAGGCTCAAAAACTGTTTGAGGACTTGACAGTTGTGAGTTATAACAGGTTTACTGAAGCTGTCAGACTTGTCAAAAGTTTGTTAGGAACTGGATCAACCGGTTACCATGGATGAAGTCTATATATATAGATGGATTCAGAAGAAGGATAATAAGAGAATAATACAACAATTGACACACAGCTACCACAACTATTGTGAGATTAATCTCTGATCAAGAAAGTGCAAGTCACAGAAGAAGATCTTCGTGAGAAGATCTAAGAAGACATTCTGGAGTGATTATCCACTCAGATTTTGTCTAAGGGGAATTCATTCAGAATTCAGAAGAAACTTCTGAAGGTGTGGGGAGAGAGAGCTCCAGCAGCTTTGAGGTCAAGAAGGATATAATCACAAGTCTCTTAAGAAGTAGATCCTGAACTAATCTACTAAGTAGATCCATATCCAAATCTGGAATCCAAGAAGGAAGCTGCCAGTCAGTCAACTTCAAAGGAGATCAACCCTACTAAGTTCATATTCAAGAAGCTTTTAAGAAATCTAAGAACAGGTTGATTTCTGTCATCAGGTTCATCAAGAAGCTGATCAAAAATTCTCTTATCCTTTCTCTCTCAACAAGGGTAAGAGTCCATCAAATTACTTATCAAATTCTGTAGGATCTTTTCAAAGATCAGAGTTGTAAGCCTATGTTATAAAGGCTGAGTGTAGGAGATTTTGATCTCTGAGTGGTAAGGCTGATTGAGCCTGAGTGTAGGAAATTTTGATCTCTGAGTGGTAAGGTTGATTGAGCCTGAGTGTAGGAGAATTTGTTCTCTGAGTTGTAGGCCTTGTGGCAAGGCTGAGGTAGGTTTGTTAGCCTGAGTTGTATGAACCTTTCAGGGTTCTGAGCTGTAAGATCTGTGGATCTGAGAAGAAGGAAGAAGTTAGGCCAAATCTAGCACACTGCTAGATAGGTGAAGGGGGAAAGTGGATGTACCCAGACCTTTGGGAACCATTATAAATCTGTATGCAATCTGTGATGTGTGTATGATTGTGATTTCTGTGTTGTGATTGCTGTAGAATACTTAGATTCTATTTTATGATCTGAAAAATATTCTGCCTTAAGTTAAAACAAGGTAAAGAACCTATTCACCCCCCCCCCCCTAGGTGTTTAGGTTGTCTTGAAGTTAAAACTATTAAGTGGTATCAGAGGGAGGTTGCTCAAAGAAGGACTTAACTGTCTGCGTTAGATCCCTAAGGCAGAATCAAGAATCAAGAAAATGGGTTCTGGAGAAAATCACAAAGTACTAGGTTCTATGAAATTACCCATCTGCAGGAAGGAGATATTTGGAATATGGAAAGAAAGAGTCAAGTTGTTTATGGAGGCTTCTGACCCGAGGATCTATATTACAGCAAAAGAAGGTCCTTATATTCCAATGAATGTGTCAGTTCTAGATGCAAATCAAAGAACTCCCAAAGATTTTTCTGAGATGCCTAAGGATGAGATCATCCTGGCAACTATGTATAAAAGAGCCCAAAATATCATAGTAAGTGCCATAGATGATTCAACCTTTCAGAATTTAATTCACTGCAAGACCTCCAAGGAAATATGGGACACCTTGATAGTCTACATGGAGGGTTCTGAAGAAGTTAGACAAGATAGAAAGTCTATGCTAAATCAGGAACATGAAGTTTCAGACAAGGGAAGTCAGATAGCATATCTGAGTGCTATAAGAAGTTTTATAGAATAGTAAATGAGCTGATGTCTTATGTAAGGGTCTTCAGTATATATAAACTGAATGACAAATTCCTAAGATCCTTGACAAAGGATTGGGACACCAAGATTTGTGTCATTAGGGAAGTGGCCAAACTTGCAGATATTTCTCCTCCAACTTTATTTGGAAAGTTGATGTCTTATGAAATGCAACTAATGACTAGAAAAGAGGAAGAAAGAAATGCTAAAGGGGAGCATAAAGAAAAGTCTGTGGCATTCAAGGTTGAAGCCACTAGAAAGAATAGGAGGATGTCTCCATCACCTCCTAGGGGAGTTACTGATATTACTTCAGATAATTCATACAATCAAAATTCAGACAGCAGTGATTCAGATACAGATTTTGCTGCCTTTACAAGGCAGTTCAGAGAATCTTGAAGAAGAAACAGTAGAAATCTAGGCCCTCCACATCATAGCCAGCTGATGACTATTATCAAAAGAGAAAGTCATCTAGGAAGGACAGGAGCAGGTCTAAGCCTAGCAAATCTACAACATCAAAGATAGTTTGTTATTGTTGTAATAGACCTGGACATGTTGCTGAGTGTCCAAACAAAAGAAAGGAGTCTGCTGATAAAAGGAAGACTCAATAAAAGAGCAAGAAGGATAAATCATTTGTTGCTAAGAAGGAGAAGAGCTTGACAGACCAATCATCTTCAGAGTCTGAATCTGAAGATGAGGCATACATTGGCCTATATGCAATAGATGAAGAAGATGAATTTATGCAATTGCTGAACTCTATTTATGCACAAGAAGACCATCAGTGCATGGGACTGATGGTTGTATCAGAAGAAGACAAGTGCCAGGATCAGCCTGGTCCTAGCAAGGTACAATTTTTGTCTAGTAATTCAGTTTGTAGTACTGCCATAGAGTCAGCTACATTTGCATCAAGTGATGTGGATGGATCTGAGTCTGAAGGTGATATTCATCAGCTGATAGATGAATATGGGGACTTATTGCAGGCACTAAACAAAACCAAGAACCTGGCTAAAACTCAGGCTAAGGAAATTGCAGATCTTAAGATGGCTGCATTTGGTTTAGAGAAAGAATTTGATCAAAAAATGAATGAGGTTGCCAAGTTGAAAACTATTACTGTTATTCAGATGGGTACAATCACATATAAAAATGATCTACTCAGAAGTCTGGAAGTCAGACTTCAAAAGGAGAAAGATTTGGTGGCTAGTTACTCCAAGCCAAAATCAGTTTTACCCTTAATAGATGAGTTTGTGTCTCAAAAGGGTAAGGCTGGAATAGGCTTCAAAGGTAACACCAGGGCTGTCCAATTCAAGAGAAAGGGCAAAGCCTCAGTCCAGCCATTGAATTTTAAAGTCCCTGTAGTTTTTAGAAAGGTACAAGTGCCTTCTAACAAGTATGACCTTGAGAATACTCGTGGTCATAATAAGACTGAAGTTCTGAATGACAAGGGTGCTTATGTCAATAAGGCAGCCCATGTTCATAAACCCCATGTTTGTGATAAACCAGTGGGAGTAGCTGCAGTAGTACCAGCACAATACAAAAGATTTGTTGTCAACCAGACTATCAAGAATGTATCTAAAAATAGATACAATAAGTATGAATGCTAGTGTTGTGGCAAGACATGTCATTATGCCATAGATTGCTGGCACAACACTAGTGTCAGGAAGAACAACAGTCTACTTGTTAGAAGAGCTGCAGGTAGATTTATTAAGAATGAAACTAACTTAAACCAAGGACCCAAGACTTACTTGGGTTCTAAGGGAAGGTAATTCTTTATTGCAGGTAAGTCCAAGTTACCATGCCCCTATATGGTACATGGACAGTGGATGTTCCAGGCACATGACTGGAATAAAGGGATTGTTGAAGGAGTATTTACCTCTTTCAAATGGGCCTAAAGTAATCTTTGGTGGCTCTGAAAGAGGAATCATCAAAGGATTTGGTAACATTTCTAATAACCAGATTACTATCACTCAAGTGGCCTATGTGAAGGGTTTGAAACACAACCTTATAAGCATAAGTCAGCTGAGTGATTTGGGATATGACATTTCATTTGTTAAGAATGGATGTCATATCAAAAGGTCAAGTGATCAAAAGATCATTTTGAAAGTATATAGAAAGAGGAATGTGTACTGTCTCAATTTTGTATGTGAGAACAAAGGTTCTCCTATTTGTCTTGTAGCTGATGAGAAAGCCTCTCATTGTGTCAAATGGCACAAGAGGCTGGCCCATCTTAACTACAAAACAATTGGGCAACTCTTTAGTAAAGAGTTAGTGAGGAATGGTCCTCAAGTTAAGTGTATAAAGGGAGGGATATGTTCAGCTTGTCAAAAGGGCAAGCAGACAAAATCCTCCTTTCATAGCCTTGAAAACAAGGATTTAGTGAGGTGTCTATACCTCTTACATATGGATCTTTTTGTTCCTATGCCAGTTCATAGTCTAGGTAGGAAGGTCTACACTTTTGTGGTGGTAGATGACTATTCTAGATATTCCTGGGTGTTCTTTCTGAGACAAAAATCAGAAACCCCAAGTGTTTTACATAGTTTTGTCAGACAAATTCAGAATGAACTGGACAGTACAGTGGTCAAAATCAGAAGTGACCATGGCACTGAATTTCAATCTGAAAGTATGATAAGATTGTGTGAAGAATTTGGGATTTTTCAAGAATACTCCTCACCTAGAACACCACAGCAAAATGGTATTGTTGAAAGGAAGAATAGAACATTGATTGAGGCTTGTAGAACTCTATTGAGTGACACTTCTCTCCCAGAATATTTCTGGGCTGAGGCAGTAAACACTGCATGTCATGTGCTCAACAGGGCTTCTATCACCAAGTACCACAAAAAGACTCTCTATGAGATCATGAAAGGTAGAAAACCAAATCTATCCTATTTTAGGATCTTTGGTTGTAAGTGTTATATCCTTAACAATGGCAAGTCTTATCTAACTAAGTTTGCTTCCAAATCCCAAGATGGGATATTTGTTGGGTACAGTAACAATAGTAAGGCTTATAGGGTCTACAACTTGATTACATAGGTTGTAGAAGAATCTATACATGTTATATTTGATGAAACTAGATTGATCAATAGTGAGTTGCCTTGTAGTTCATGTAGTCCAACAGGTATAAATGAGAGATTAGACAAGCTTTCCATTACAGAAGATTCAACTGGAGATCAAGAAATGGAAAATGGTGGCAACTGTCCAGGGGGAGTACATGACTCTCTAGAAGCTGAAGAAAACCAAGAGGTGCAACACATTGAAGAAACTGGAGGTATTCAGCCTGAAGAAAGACTACCTCCAGCTGTTAGACACTTAAAAGATTATCAAGTAAATCAGATAATTGGTGATTCAAGACAAGGAGTGCAAACCAGAAGCAGGAATTTGAACACAGTCCTGCACTCAAGCTTTCTATCTCAATTAGAGCCAAAGAAATTTGAAGAAGCTATCCTAGACCCACATTGGATTAATGCCATGCAAGAGGAGCTAAATCAGTTCAGAAGGTGCAAGGTCTGGGAGTTAGTTCCTAAACCAAAAGACCACAATATCATTGGAACAAAGTGGATCTTTAGGAACAAATTGGATGAGAGTGGAATTATTGTGAAGAACAAAGCAAGACTTGTTGCAAAAGGGTACAGGCAGGAAGAGGGAATAGACTTTGATCAAACCTTTGCCTCAGTAGCAAGACTGGAGGCCATTAGAATGTTCCTTTCCTATGCAGCATATCAAGGATTCAAAGTATTCCAAATGGATGTAAAATCAGCATTCCTGAATGGAAATTTAAAAGAAGAAGTCTATGTAGAGCAGCCTTTAGGTTTTGTAGATTCTCTCAAACCTGATTATGTTTATAGACTTAGGAAAGCTTTGTATGGGTTAAAGCAAGCCCCAAGGGCTTGGTATGAAACCCTGTCTACTTTCCTCATTGAGAACAAATTCTCAAGAGGGAAAATAGACAAAACTCTATTCCTAAGGGAGTCCAAATGAAAGATAATCTTAGTTCAGATTTATGTAGATGACATAATTTTTTGATCTACTGAAAACAACCTTTGCAAGAAGTTTGCAAAACTTATGCAAGGGAAGTTTGAAATGAGCAGTATGGGGGAACTTAAGTTCTTCTTGGGACTCCAAGTAAGACAGACTGATGATGGCGTGTCCATATCCAAGTCTAAGTTCACCAAGGAGTTAATTAAGAAGTTTGGTATGGAATCATCCTCCACCATGAGAACTCCTATGGGAACAAGTATGCCTATATGCAAAGATGATGCAGGTAAACCTGTAGATGAGTCTTTGTATAGAGGAATAATTGGCTCTCTTCTATATCTCACTACTAGTAGAGCATACATTATGTATGCAACATGTGTTTGTGCTAGGTACCAATCATGCCCTAAAGAATCTCATTACACTGCAGTAAAGAGAATTTTGAGATATCTAAAGGGCACACCTAATCTAGGCCTTTGGTACCCTAAGAATGGAGATTTTCTACAAACAGGCTATTCAGATGCAGACTTCGCAGGTTGTAAATAAGATAGGAAAAGCACTATAGGTACATGTCAATTTCTAGGAGGAAGATTGATATCTTGGAGCAGTAAGAAACAGACTAGTGTGGAAATTTCCACAACTGAGTCTTAATATGTGGTAGCAGGAAGTTGCTGTGCACAGCTATTATGGATTCAGCATCAGTTAGAAGACTATGGTATTCAGGTCAGTAGAACACCTTTGTTTTGTGATTCTACTAGTGTTATTTCTATTGCGAATAATCCTGTTTCACATAGTAGGACTAAACATATAGAAATAAGGTACCATTTTCTTAGAGACCATGTAGAGAAAGAGGATATCTCACTAGAATTTGTTAAGACAGATTATCAGATTGCAGATATATTTACTAAGCCTCTAGATGAAACTAAATTCAATATATTTAAAATTGAATTAGGTATGTTGACCATATGTTAGATTATCAAGAGTGGCTAAGTAATATTGTGTCGACACATTCAGTGATATTGTGTCGACACAGAGGAGTTGTGTCGACTATTCAGGGAAATTGTGTCGACACAGAGTCGTAGTGTCGACACCTAAGGGACAAAGTGTCGACACATCTAGGAAAGTTGTGTTGACACATCCAGAGTAGTGATGTCTACACATTCAGAATTTTTGTCGACACTTCGAATAAGTGTCGACACAGACTTTCTGTTCAACATTTACATAAGTCAAGTGCCGACACATCATCAATTTGTGTCGACACATAGAGGTCAACATTGTTGTCGAGACATTAGAAGTATGTGTCGACACATTTCAACAGTGTCGACACATTTAGACTATTTTTGCCCGCCCTTTGACCTTCTTTGTTTAAAAAGGTATAAATAGGTCCAGAACAAATTCTGTCGACAAGCTCACCGGTTTTCGAGACTAAAACCCTGTGTCGACAAACTCGCTTCTCTCCATTCAAGCTTTCTCATCGTTCCAATGGCACCAAAGGTTGAAGACAACATCAACGAAGGCTACGAGCCGGTGCGCAATGCTTTTGATGATGCGACGACAGAGATTAAAGGAGTCATTACCCTTATTAATGATAATGGATTAGAGTTTCTTGTATCTGAACCTACCAAGATTTGGAAGAAAGAAGTGTTTGAATTCTATGTTGCTGCAACAGTGGACTCCACTGGACTGAAGATTAAATCGACAATTCATGGTAATAATGTCAAACTTACTCTGAAGAGTTTAAGAAAGATTCTTCACCTTCCAAGAATCCAGGATGAAGAAGAGGTCTCAGCCTCAAAGATAAGGGAAGCCCTTCAGTGTTGTGGATTGGATCCAGCCATGAAGATTGGAGCTGCAATCAACAGAAAAGGGATGAATCAACAAGGAAAATTTCTATCTGAAGTGGTAGGGAAGGTGATTTTGTGTAAACCAGGAGGACATGATAGGCTATCTTCCTTTATGTTCAGTCTGATGACAAGGATAATCTATAAGATTAACACAGACGGGTCTGTAGTTCTGTTTGATAAGATAAAGGAAGGAATCAAAAAGCCTAATTTGGCTAGATTAATGAGCTTATACCTGGCAGGAGCAATTCTAGGGGTAATGCATCAGCTTCTAGGAACTAAAATAAATCATATGAGAAGGATGGATATCAGGATAATATCTAGATGGGATAGGGTCCTCTCAAAGGACATACCTGATGTGGAGACTTTAGCAAAATCACTAGTCCATGACATTACTGATCATGATCATGTGCAGGAGGACACAGTGAATGCACAAGTGCAGGGGGAGCAAGTTAGGGAAAAGGTCCAGGACCTGACTGAAACTGCCCAAGTCCATGAAGAAATGGTTATTGCACAGTTGCAGGGGGAGCAACATTCTGCACAAGGACAAGGGGAAGAAAGAATTCACTTGGAAAGTGAAATGGATTCACAATCTATTCTTGAAACACCTCATATCAACAGTCCAGCACTAGATGTGATCATGGAGGATACATCTGTAGTTGCTAATGCTCCTGAGATAGTTGTATCACCAGTTTATAATCACCGAGAGTTCACTCTGGAAGAGTTGTTTCCTGATATTGAGGGAGCAGCAGATAAGGAGAAGCAAGTAAGGATTGAGGGGGAGCAGGTTAATATTGAGGAGGTACAGCATGGGACTGAAAAGGAGCTGCCTCCTAGTCCTAAAAAAAGAGTTGATATTGCCAGTACTTCTGCTTCAGAGGATGAGGAGATTGCAAATATCAAGAAAAGAAAACTGATGGTTTTCAAGAGGAGAAGCCAGAGCTATAAGCAGGCTTTGCACGCTATTACTTCCCAACCAGCTCCTACAACTGATTAAAATAAATTTTTGATTGATTTACAAGTGAAATTGGATGAGAAGAGATTGGCTATGGAAAAATATGTGGATTAAAGCCATAAGGCCCTCCAGTTTGATCTAGCCCAAGATATAAAATCAATCAGATTTGAGGTAACTCAGTATAAGAAGGAAATGACAAATTGTTTCCACAAGGGGGGCAATTCTGTAGTATTTTTGGCTACCCAACAAGCAGATATTAAGAAACAAGTGGATGATATTGCTGTCAAACAAGGCTATGTCCTTGAAAATCAAATAAGAATGAATGACAATCTGACTAAATCTCACAATGTGATAGTCACTGAGTTCAAAAATATTGTTACTGGATTGACTGCTGTAAGGGCTATTGAAACGGAAGAATATGATAAGAAGCTACAGGCTGCCCTAGATTCAGTTCAAACTGCCATTACTTCATCTGAGAAGTTAATTGCTGACAAGCTTCAAAAGTTAAAGCCATTCTTTAAAGATGGTATAAATTTCTTGGATGGGCAAATCAGATTTCAGAAAGATGATTTAAGAGATCATGTAGCAAGAGAAGTCATAAAGGGGGAGAGGGTATTAGTATATGCAGGCTCTGATCATGCCAAATGGATAACCAATAGTATCAGAGCCACACTGGGATATCCACCCTTATGTGATGATGACAATATGGCTTAGTCAGGGGTGCAACCAACTCTACTTGAAGGTGATCAACCTGAGGTTGCCCAAGTCATTTACCCCCCTGCAGATTTTGAGATGATACATCAACAAGTTCAGTCTATGTACAGCCCTCCCCAAAAAGTTGTTAATGTTATTATTGAAAAGGTAGATATGCCAGAAGTTGGTCTGAAAGCTCAGCAAGATGCTCAATTATCAAAGAAAAGATTCAGAGAGCGGGAAAAGTTAAAACCTGATTTTGAGCAATGGAGCCCCACTTCTAAAAATATCATATTAACTACCTGGAAAGCTGTAAAAGACCAAGTTCATGAAAGAGGTAAATGGTATAATGAGCAGGAGTGGCAAAAGTATGAGGCAAGGCAGGAAGCTATAGTTCAATACAGAAGAAAGGCTAAGAGTGGGAAGCTTCCTCCTGATGCTCAGGAGCCTAGCAAGTATTTCCCTAAGCCTTTTCATTACTTTGAAAGACAAAGGATTAAGGCTAAAGCTCAAAAGAAGGCTGAGTAGAAAGGCAAGAAGCCCATTGAAGATATAGAACCTTCTGTGCAGGCTCAGATTAAATCAGGGAAAGGAATAGTCATCAAGGAGCCTGTCCAGCCTTAGTTTTAGTTTTACTAGATTGTTCAAGAACTATGTAACTTTTAGTTTTTAAAATAAATCTATGTAATCAGTGTTAAGAAACTTTTTGTTGTAATAAACAAAACATTGTTCCATGTTCATTTTGTTTGCATCCTTATTCTGTGATGTGATTTTGATATTTATTTTGTTTATAAATTACCCTGTTAAATAATGCTTATACATCATCATGTTTATTCTTCTTAAGTGGTGTATATCATTGACAAAAGGGTTATGACTTCTCCAAATAAGGGGAGATTGTTGGGTACATTGGAAAATGTGTACCTGATTTATAGAAGCCTCACTTAGCTCAATGATATACATTAAGGTGTATTTGATGTTATTTTGAGTTAATATGTGCAGGTTAAGTATTGGCTAAAATGCAGAAAAAAAAGTTTCCAAGTCCATGTGTCGACACTTAAGGAAGTCTGTGTCGACACTTGGAAAAGTTGTGTCGAACACCTGAAGCAACTGTGTCGACACACAAAATTTAGTAGTCGACATCAACTGTGTCGACACCGGGAGGCAGTGTCGACACACGGAAATATTTAGTCGACATCAACTGTGTTGACACCGGTAGGCAGTGTCGACACACAGAATCAGAGTCGACATCAACTGTGTCGACACCTGGAGGCAGTGTCGACACACAAATTCTGAGACTATATCAACTGTGTCGACACACAGAACTTGTGTCGACACACAGCAGAGTTTCAACATAGTTGATTGCTGTGGAGTGGATAAGTGATTGTGTCGACATAAATAATCAGTGTCGACACATTCTCATGATGCAGTGTAAAGAAGTTGTATCGACATCAAGGCACCTTTGTCGACACCACCAAAGTCTGTGTCGACACTTAAGTCACTTGTGTCGACACATATTGACAGATTGTCTCGACACTTTATGACAGTCAGTCTCGACAATCAATGACAGTCTCGACGCTTTGCCGACAGAGACAAAGGCTCAAAACTGTTTGAGGACTTGACAGCTTGTGAGTTACAACAGGTTTACTGAAGCTGTCAGACTTGTCAGAAGTTTGTTAGGAACCAGATCAGCCGATTACCATGGATGAAGTCTATATATATAGATGGATTCAGAAGAAGGATAATAAGAGAATAATACAGCAATTGACACACAACTACCACAACTATTGTGAGATTAATCTCTGATCAAGAAAGTGCAAGTCACAGAAGAAGATCTTCGTGAGAAGATCTAAGAAGACATTCTGGAGTGATTATCCACTCAGATTTTGTCTAAGGGGAATTCATTCAGAATTCAGAAGAAACTTCAGAAGGTGTGGGGAGAGAGAGCTCCAGCAGTTTTAAGGTCAAGAAGGAGACAATCACAAGTCTCTTAAGAAGTAGATCCTGAACTAATCTACTAAGTAGATCCAGATCCATATCTGGAATCCAAGAAGGAAGCTGCCAGTCAGTCAACTTCAAAGAAGATCAACCCTACTAAGTTCAGATTCAAGAAGCTTTGAAGAAAGCTAAGAACAGGTTGATTTTTGTCATCAGGTTCATCAAGAAGCTAATAAAGAATTTTCTTATCCTTTCTCTCTCAACAAGGGTAAGAGTCCATCAAATTACTTATCAAATTCTGTAGGATCTTTTCAAAGATCTTAGTTGTAAGCCTATGCTATAAAGGCTGAGTGTAGGAGATTTTTATCTCTGAGTGGTAAGGCTGATTGAGCCTGAGTGTAGGAGATTTTGATCTCCTAGTGGTAAGGCTGATTGAGCCTGAGTGTAGGAAAATTTGTTCTCTGAGTTGTAGGCCTTGTGGAAAGGCTGAGGTAGGGCTGTTAGCCTGAGTTGTAGGAACCTTTCAGGGTTCTGAGCTGTAAGATCTGTGGATCTGAGAAGAAGGAAGAAGTTAGGCTGAATCTAGCACACTGCTAGATAGGTGAAGGGGGAAAGTGGATGTACCCAGACCTTTGGGAACCACTATAAATCTGTGTGCAATCTGTGATGTGTGTATGATTGTGATTTTTGTGTTGTGATTGTTGTAGAATACTTAGATTCTATTTTAAGATCTGAAAAATATTCTGCCTTAAGTTAAAACAAGGTTAAGAACCTATTCACCCCCCCCCCTCTAGGTGTTTAGGTTGTCTTGAAGTTAAAACTATCAGCGTGTCTGGTCGTGGGCGTGTCATCTGACACGGGTACTAACACAGTCGTGTTATGCTTCGTGTTCTTCGCACACGGGTTGGTCACCAGCAGATGTTAAATTTATCCCGAAAAGGACACGGGTGGGAACACGGGCATGTTCCCACCCATGTGGTGCTCTGTCTTTTTCTTCCAAATCTTCTGATCCATCCCGAATAGGACACGGGTAGGGACACGAGCGTGTTCCTACCCGTATTTGCTCAATTCTTGTCCTGACATCAGCCATGTTGAATCCGTGAACTCCTCTATTTGCTCCAAGACTTTTAGTTCCACTGGTTAGCAATACCTGCATTAAGAAAATGAAGAAATAAGTAAATAACTTAATACATAAAATAATAGAAACTCCTAACTGTGCTCTTCTATTCATGATAAAGCGAATTTTTAACTATTCTCACGAAATTACTACCTAGGGAGGTAGAAAATAATGGACATGACTACAATTATGATAGTAAAAAGCCTATATCATAATTGTACTCATCAATAACATCTTTAAACCCAAGCCATTATATTTTAACGAACGTAAAAGTTTTTTCTATACTTATATTAAATTTAGAGGTATACATATCATGAGTTGTCCTATTTGGATTTTTTTGCTCATGTAGGATGTTAATCAATATAAACAAAGTATTTTCCGTAGCGTATATTCATGTTTTTACTTGTGAACTAGTTGATCCACTGAGCCAAGGGATACGGCTATCAAAACTTAACTTAAATTGCAGTTTCTTCAAAATAACCTAAGGATTTCATATAAAGTGTTGGATCGAGTTCTTGCCTGATCACCTGCAGTTATCCCCTATATAGCATGGCATCATGATATGTGTTTTCTCTTACTCTGATACATTTTTTAAAAGCGGAGAAAAAGCGGGTTGTGACACTCGGTATCAGAGGGAGAGGTTGTTTGACAATTGGTCGAACGACTATCTCGGGTTAGTTTTAGTTATCTTGTTCCATTACATACACACACCGATGTGTCATTAGTACGTCTTAGCTGAAGTATGAACACTATAATCATAATCATGACAAGAAGTATATAGGGCATATTATGTAGTATGGGATGTATAATATGTGTTTGTATATGGATCCTCATAGGAAGCAACATGTGACTGTTATGTAGTATGGGATGCATAACAATCATCACATGAATGTCCATTAGATTTTACTTTTCATTACATGCGTTATTATGTAGTATGAGATGCATAATGTTTTATGTGTACGCCAATCATAACATGCATTAAGGCCTTTATTAGAATGCAAAGCACAACATGCATAAAATAACATCGCATTAGCACACGTCTCAAGCTAAGATCTACAGGATGGCATACGTACACACATGGATTTAAAACAAAAGGAATGATAATTCATACATTCATGGTTTATGCACATAAGTCAATAGGATGATGGTATGTATTCCTAAGTCAAGCATGACATCATTAGTGAAAATCCCAGAGCAAGTTAGCAGTGTGAGGAAGTGTCTAAACATGTATGGCCTGAACTAAGTTTTGTAGTTCTAGTGGTTAAGCTAGGTTTTGATTGGTTGTTCGTTGTATTCTTAGGATGTCGCCTAAGTATGTTACGATGAGGTCGACTCCTCAGTTTGAGGATGATTCGTCTGGTGCGCAGAGTGAGGCTATGATTAAGCGACTACATCAGAGCATTGAGGCTCTATCTAGGCAGATGTTAGAGATGCAATCGCTAATCAAGGCGCTATTGACCGTCATTTTAGGGAAGCAGCGATAGTGCAGGACCCTGTTGTGGGTCAAGCCATTCCTGTTCCTCCTCCTCCTTTGGTGCCTCCAGTTCAGCTGCCACCAGAGATGAATTTATTTCACATTTTCAGTGACTAGGACCTCTTACCTATGATGGTAGAGCTGATTTCATAGATTTGGATGATTAGATTATCGCTATCAAGGAGATGTTCTCGTACTCAGGAAATTCTATAGACTAGAGAGTGATGGTCGCTGCTTACCAACTTAAGGGTCTTGCAAAGAGCTGGTGGTTGAGAGAAAAATAAAACCTCACTGATTGATGCTCGTGGGGATCGTTCAAGGAATTGCTGCTTAGGAAGTTTCTTCCATCGGTCGAGCAAGACCGTTTGATAAATAATTTCCTGTATTTGAAATAGAGACAACTCATGGTCAGTGTGTATGAGGTAGAGTTCAGCAAGTTGAGCCGGTTTGCCCCGGATTTAGTAGCCTCTGAAGCTAGTACAGTCAAGAGATTTCTGGCTGGACTTAGGAGTGACATCCAGCAGCTGGCTAGTGCTTATTGATCTGAGAATTATGCTGAGGCAGTGGAAGCTACTCTGGAAGTCGAAGCGATCGATAATGAAAAGAATCAAGGCAGGAAAATGAGGAAGGATAAGAGGAAGTCTGATGATGGTAAGAGCTCTGTTGGGTCCATTATCCATAATGTTCCCTAGATTGGATTTGAATAGGCATCTCCATCAACACTAAGAGTATAGTTGTATTTGATGTTGTTTAAGCTCATCATGTGCAGGATGTTCCATGTAACAAGTCTAAATAGATTGTCTAAGTGATGTGATAGGTGGTCACAAAGTGAAGATGTTGGAAAGGAAGGAATTTGCCTAAGTCCACAGGCATTGAGTGAGGTAAGCTCACTCAATGCCAGAAGTCAAGGAGAAATTGAAAATACAGCAAGTACACAAGCGTTGAGTGGAGCAAGCTCACTCAACGTCATAGATAAGGAATAATGTTGGCAAGATGGAAATGTGGCTATGTCCACAGGCATTGAGTGGAGTTGACTCACTCAACGCCATACAGTTATAGGAAGAAATATGGCTAAGTAGTTTGGCATTGAGTGATGAAGACACACTCAACGCCATACAACAAAAAAGCTGTGAGTTGAACTGAGTTCAGATTTCGTCGAAATGAGTTCATAGTTCGTCGAGCTGAGCTCAGCATTCGTCGAACTAAACTTAGAGTTTGAGATTCTGAGTTCGTCGAACTTAGTTTAGAATTCGTCGAACTAAGTTCAGAGTTCGTCGAGCTGAGCTCACCGTTCGTCGAACCTAGTTCAACATTCGTCGAACTCAGTTTAGAGTAGAGTGAGGGAGGCTGAGATAGTCAAATCCTAAGGTTTAAGAGGCAGAAAAGTGGCTAAGTCCACAGGCGTTGAGTGATGGTCATTCACTCAACGCCATAGCCACATAAGTGTTGAGTGACATTAAGTCAGTCAAAGCCAGTGTTTTTTTTAAACATAGAAATTTGGCAAGGCAAAAAGAATTGAGTGATGAAGACACACTCAATGCTCTCAATGCCAGATAAGCAGGAAGATTTTTGCTAAGGCAAAAAGCATTGAGTGGGGCTTGTTCACTCAACGCTCTAAATGCCTAGATAGATAGAATTCTGTATAAGTGTTTTGGCATTGAGTGAAGCTCATTCACTCAACGCCTATTCTATTGATGCTTGATTTTTGACTAAGTCCACAGATGGTGATGTCAGCAAGTCAACAAGTCAACAGTATTCAAATTTTTAGCGGGAAAGATACAGTACAAGCCAAAAGGCGCCATTGTATGTCAGTTGGCAAGGTTGCTGCTGGCATTAAATGTGTGGGGCCCACTGCTCAAAGAGGCGTTGGTTCATAATAAGTAAAAGGGAAAGGCTTTACAAGGGAAGAAATCTTTTGAGAGGAGCATTGGATCGTTCTTCTTCACCATTGTTGCTGTGCTGAATAACAGGAAGCTCAAGTCAACAAGACGAAGAGCAAGTTAGATGTTGTCTTCTTCATCGACTTCAGCAAGTTTAGAGTTAAACTCTGAGGAAAAGAAAGCAGTCAAGGCCTAACCCCAGCTGTAGGATCTGTGATCTCAAGAAAGATAGCTGGTGCCATTCTCACCTGCACCAGCAAGAAAGTTCAGAGTATTTCTCTGAGGAAAGAGGAAGCAGCCAAGGACCGACCCTTGTTGTAGGTCCTTCACAGTTCCAGCTCTAGGTGATTTAGCTATCCATGAAATAAAGACTTTCAAGTAGTATAAGAGGGAGGTTACTCAAAAAGGACTTAATAGTCTGAGTTGACTTCAAAGGATAGCTAAAATGTTTATATTGGTGGGTTCAAAAAAGAACTATATGGAGTGGAGCTCAATAAAGTTTCAAGTCTGCAGTGAGAAAGGACCACACTAGGTTATTGGTAGCTCTTGTAGATGATGATGTCTATGCAAGTGCAAGAATAGAGATCAGGGCCCCTCTACCACACTCAGATAGTGACTCAGAGGTGGATGAAGCTAAGGAAGGTGAATGTAGATGTTATGTGTTGATTGCAACACCAGAGGAAGAAGAATCCTGCCAGGATCAGCCTGGTCCAGATCAGGTACAATCTCTGTCTAGTTTTCTTATTGCTCAGATCATGAGTACATCTTAGACTCTGATGCTTCCTCATCAAGTGATGATGAGAGTCCTCTATCAGAAGATGATATCAATCAATTGATTGAGAATCATGTTGCACTTCTGAAAGCTTTCAAGGAAAGCAAGGTGCTTGTTAAGAAGCAAGCAGAGGAAATTCCCTCCCTATAGATGACTTTCTTCCTAGCAAAATGAGACTTCATATTTTCTATGTATGAAGATGAGGGAAGTTGGTCATCTGAAGATAGTGGTAGATATCCATGTTGAATCCATTAAATATAAGGACTCTATTATCAAGGTACTTGAAGAGAAACTTGAAAGAGAGAAGAGGATAGTGTCCATTTTCTCTAAGATAGATGATATCAAGAGAAAATCAGAATGAGTGGATTTATAAAGTTATCTAATCTCAGAGGAGAGGCCAAGATCCTATTATGCAATAGTCAACCTTTCATAAGGTAATCCTCCCTTCTAACAGGTATGACCAGGACTACATGTATGGTCACTATAAGAATGAGAATTCTTCTTTTAAGAATACAAGTGTATCTTATAATGGGAGAAGAAAGGGTAGGGGAATGAATGCCTTTAAGGCTCCCCATGAAGAAGTACAAATGGCCCATTCTGGACCATTTATATTTGGTGCCTCATCCCTAACTCTCAAGTATAAGGCAGTGGTTACACTGAAGCCCATCTAGCAAGGACTTAGACCAATGGTCAGTCTACCAGAGAGCCTAACTTGGCTAGTTCTGATGATATAAACAGCATGTCATATGCAAAGAAGACGGCTGTAAATACCATTCAGGGCAAGCAAAGGAAGCCTGCTGGAAGAGTAACCTTCAGTTAGATCGTTGCTGAAAGGAACCTGAAGAAAGTTATTGCTCCTATTCCTTTTATTCAGTCAGCAGTTAACCACACTGCAAGACCTGCTCAGAAAAGAAGATATAATATCCATAAGTGTTGGTGCATCAAACACATAATACAATGCTCGACATTCAAAACAGATAAGGCATCGATGTATCAGCGCAAAGTATCATAGAGACGGCACTCAGCTACAGAATACATTATGAACAAAAATATTTGTCGAAAGGGTGCTACACAACTTAGAATAAAAATAACACGGAATCCGCTTTCTAAACCAAAAATCGGAAAAGGGACAAAAAGAAATAAACAAAAGAAATGGTAAGCAACTAAAATAATAAAAAGAAAACAACAATCACAAGACTTCCTTTCAAAAAACTCACACGACAGTGTTCCCCGGCAACGGCTCCAAAAACTTGATGTGCTTACGACAAGTGTACTGCACGCAAAAGTTATATAAAATGGGGAGGCTTTCCCAAGAATTGAATCTCTCAAGGAACACTGCAAGGTGGAGTTGTCTTTCAAGGAGGACTTGAGATTGAATTCCTTAGGTTGAGGTCATGAAGGGGTTTGGTTCTAGTTACAAGAAAATAAAAGCTAATTAAATCTACTCCTATGCAGGTCATTATGCCCTGCTTCGCTCAGTGGAATGGAAGAGAAGGCAGGTGTAGGGAATGAGTAGAACAGCGGATTGAGGGTCGCAAACATCTCGTCGCAACGCGCGCCTCTAGCGATCTCTAGAGCGGCAATACTAACTATGGTGGCGGGTGGAAATTCGGGCATTGCTCAAACAACTAAAGCAGTAAAACAATATAGATTCACATAGACATTAAACAAATAACGCTTACAAATAAAGTGCAACATCATCTACTTATGAAGATTTAACCACATATATACAACAATAAAGCAAGAACAAGTCAAGAAATCGACTAAATCCGAAGGCTCGTCGAGAAGTCGCAGAAGTAATCGTCAGGTTGTCATCCCGTGTCCAATCTTGGTCCTCAACTACGCCCAGGGTAGAGAAGGCTGTCACTACCCTCCAATGGACCCATCTTCTTTGTGTCACGATACGGAAGAAGGTTGCAAGCTTCCCTTTATTTAATGGCTATTGCGGCAAAACTTGCAATAGATCTAAGAGGTGAAGGAGAAGGCCGAGAGTAAGCACCGACGAGGGGTAAGCTCCGCGAGCATGGCCTGATCTTCTCTCCTTGGTGGAAGATGAAAGGAAAAGGAGGAACGACGGAGTTTTGCCCTAAAACAGAGCAGGAATGGCTGAAAATGATCTCTTCCTTTAATGGAATGAAAGCTGCACTTAAATAGAGGCAGATCAGAAAAATGGTCATGCATGGTTTGGCGCACGACCGTGCGTTAATCGTGCAATAATAATTTCCAATATAGAGCTTGTGGATCAAGATGCGTTGACCCGTGCGTTAAGACTGTCGAGCTTAGCTCGACGATATTCGTTGAGCTCTACTCGACTATTTTCTTACGAGTAAAACGCACGATTAGCAAGAAAGAGTACGCTAAGGAAAAGCACGACCGTGCGTTTTCCACAAGTCAGAATTCCTGATTTGGGGAAACGCACCACCTGCACAGCCAAAAACCAAAGCTCGAGCAAAAGCTCCCAGCACCAATATATCGCAAAAAATAACCAAATTAGCACGGGGAGTACCCCAGTACTTAGCCCTGACAACAGAATGCGCAATTGCACACCCACGGGCCAAAGCGGTGCAAAGTGTGGCTATTGACCGATCGAAGCAAATATAACTGATTACCGGTTGAAATGTAGTGCACGAGTGAGAAAACAGGCCCAGATGAGTCTGAAAAACCCTATATAAACAAGACTCATCAGTTGCACGGAATTCCAAAGAGTATTGTTAGTGATTGTGATGGACGATTCACGCCCAAAGACTGGAGACTAGTACAAAAGTGTTTGGGAAAAAAACTCAAGTTTAGTACAGCGTTCCATCCTCAAATTGATGGTCAAACGGAAAGGACGAATCGCACAATGGAGGATATACTGAGAATGTGTACCCTTGATTTTGGTAAAAGGTGGGAAGATCACCTTTTCATGGTAGAGTTTGCCTACAATAATAGTTTCTAGGAGAGTATCAAGATGGTGCCATACAAGGCTTTATATGGAAGGCGGGGTTGAACACCGAAGTCATGGATAGAGGACGGAGACACCAAAATTTTGGGGAAAAGAGGTGGTGGCTGATGCTTGCGAGTTGGTGCGAACAATTCAGGAGCGCATGATGGTTGCTCAGGATCGGCAGGCGAAGTATTTCAATACATGCCATAGGAATGTGGAGTTCGCGATAGGCGACTGGATGTATCTATAGATTAAACCGTTCAAAGGTGTTTCGCGGATTCACCGACTCAAGAAGCTGAGTCCAAGGTTTTTGGGGCCGTTCAAAGTTGTGGAACGCATCAGAGAAGC
The DNA here is from genome assembly GCA_039513925.1 of Platanthera zijinensis. Classification (NCBI taxonomy): domain Eukaryota; kingdom Viridiplantae; phylum Streptophyta; class Magnoliopsida; order Asparagales; family Orchidaceae; genus Platanthera; species Platanthera zijinensis. The sequence continues at coordinate 99,612,347 of CM077078.1, read as the reverse complement.
ATTATATCGGTTAGCATTGTCCCCAGATTTGAGTGGATTACACGATGTCTTCCATGTTTCAGTTTTAAGGAAAGCCTTGGTGGATACAAGTGTTGTGGTTGAGTCAAGGTAGTGCCGATATAGGAGGACTTGAGGACGAAATTCCGTTCGGTCGGCATAGTGAATTCAGAAGTTCGACAATTTCGGAATAAAGAGGTAAAGCTCATAAAATTGCACTGAGATAACTGCGGGCAAGACGAATTCTCCTAGTATCATGAGCAAGTGATGCGGGAAGACTTTCCAGATCACTTTGCATAGGGTATGCTTTGTTGTTTGTATACATGCTAAATTTCGAGGACGAAATTCTTTCAAGTTGGGAGGAGTTGTAACACCCCAGTTTTCTAGACTTAAGGCTCTGGGCGTTATTGCGCGGTGGTAGGTTGCTATCGCTCGGTAGTAGCCTTCATTCTTTAAGTGGAAGGCGTCGAGTGGTAGGCGTCGAATGGTAGGCGTTGAGTGGTAGTGCGCGACATTATCTAGTTACGCTCGGCGATAGCCCTGGTTCATCGAGTCGAATTCGTCGAGATGAAAGCGTTGAGTGAGCTACCGCACGGCAGTATTACTACCGTCGGCGATAGTGCTACATTATTTTGAGATTGGTAGATCGGGAAGTTACCACGGTGCGGTAGGTAGCTACTGCCCGGCGGTAGCAGACGGAAGCAGTTCTGTGGGCTGTGGTTTCTGGCCGTCCGATTCGTTTAGGATTTGATCCTATGGCCCAGGACACTCCGTCCAAAGGCTTAAGTAGGTTTGAAAGGTTGTTTTCCCTCATTTTCTTCTAATTTTGAGTGTGAGTTAGGGTTTGGGAGATAGGATTTGGAGGAGGAAGGACTTTCTCCATCATTAGTGAAGCTCTGAGGCTCCGTTCATCGATCTGAAGCCAGATCTGTGGAGAGGACTTGAAGGCGCATATTTTCATCTGTGCAAATCGAGATCTCCTTGGTGAGGAAGAGGAGTCATAAGGTAATGACACTTCTCCTCTTAGTCTTTAGGATGCGTGCATGGCATCCGTTTCATTCTTGCTTACTTTCAAGCATTTAGGCACCAGATCTCTCAAATGAGAGGGGTACGGGTCGCCATGGTTCAAAATGAGCCACTGGGTCGATTGTGTCCGTCCCCGGCATGATGTTGCATTAGAAATCCTCTCCGCTAGTAGATTTGGCTTTGTGGGTAAAGCCATGGTAGCAACCGTTAGTCCGACTCGGTGATGTTGCATAACGAGCCTTAAGGATTTTGCCAAAAATCTGTTTGCGACAAGATGCTGTTTGTGATGTTTTTCCACCCTTATTTCGTGCGAGAACGAATTTTTTATTAGGGTGGGAAAGGATATGTTTGTTGATTGATGTGCAAAGGCGCGACTTTGTCTCTATGGTTTGTTGGCTGGCCCGTGATGTGCAAGTCATGTGTGGAGAGTGTCCCGGCAAGACAAGCCCCCTTTTAAGAAACTGACAAGAATGCCAAGCTTTTGATAAGCCCGGGCGATGAAGCCCATGAGCGGGTGGGGTCAAGCAAGGGTTCTTAGCATCGTTTTGTTTATGTGACAGAATCCTGACGTGAGAATTCAGAGCTTGCAGGCAAGCCTGGGTTTTGAGACCCACGAGCGGGTGGGGCCTAGACAAGAGTTCTGTATGGCAGATTGAATGTCGTTGGGGAAAATGGAAGTATCCGTGTGATGTGATGTGATGATGTGTGATGATGTGTTAGATTCATACGTTATAGGGTACCTTGGGTGAAACTCAGGTTTGCATACATGCTGCATTGTAGGCCCCCTTTTATTAAATGCTCAACCTAGAAACGTGTTTGATGTATGGGACATCCCAACCTGTTTCATTACTCTCCAAGTTTATATACATTTTCATACAAAGTGCTGACTTGCAGGGTGATGGAGTGCACTGGGGTCCGCTAGGGACATCCGGGAGGAGATGCGTTGGTTACACAGTTGAGGTCAGCCTTTGCTGACCCACATTACTATAAATTTTTATAGGGCAAGGATCGCAAGTGGGAGCAAGCTCGCCGACCAAAAAGGCATAAGCCTCATGACATGGACCCTCTTTTATTTACTTATGCTTTGTTGAATGCTTTGCTCCATGAACCGTAATCCGGCTTACATGCTGAGGTAGCTTAGGAGTGCTAAAGCACGTTGCTTTGTTTATTGTTGTTTCAATTTTTGGACACTTGAATGTTGTAAGGTCTTAAGGCCGTTTCGAACTCCTGTGATAGTGGATAACTTCTAGTGGTTGTGGGTTTTCTTTGTTTTGTGTTCTGAGCTTTGAGATGCGTTGTTCTTTTATATCACTTTATAATGCTAAAGTTGTGGCGTCGATATGTTGTGGGGCCCCGACCGGACCCATATTATATGGTCATTATAGGGGAGTTTTTACAAGTTTCAGTGCCTTGCTCAGTATTTTTAGGGTTATCTTAATCTTGTTACCACTGATGTTGGTCCTGAGTTTAAGGGAATAAGAATCGACCTTTGCATTTGAGTATAAATAAAGTACTTCTCGCTTCCACAACAAACTGGGCTCGGACAGAACAAATTCTGGGTTAGGGACCTGAAGAAGGTGGAGAACAAACTGTACTTCCTCAGGCATATCCTTGAATCCATTTCGCACCAGCTTCGAGCCCTCGAACAAGAAATCCAACCTTTTCGGTGCCATTTCTTCTGTGAATTGCAGAAGATATTCCAAGCTTTCGTCAAATCGTCATAAGGGGCAGAGAAGGGCAAGGAACAATGAATTTTGCTTTACACACACAGCCTTCTATTTATAGTGATTTTTATTTTTAGAAGGTGGAGAGGCACATACCTATTTATGATCAAGAAATGACCAACGACTGGGATTGATTCCGATACTTAGCCACAAAATATACTCACTGGGATCTTGCATTGAGTAAACTCGGCGCTCTCGACGCTTGTAGTTCATTCAACGCACTCAACGCCTAAGCACTTAGACTCAGTGCAATTGATGGCTAGTCTTGTCTCAGCATACTCAACGCCTGGACACTTAGTCCATTTCTCTTTTATTTATCCCGCAGGGTTTAAAACTACCTACAACAAGCAAAAAGTATATGGAGAGCTACTAAAGCTGGGCTAAATTCAACATACCCAATTCATATTTGAAGGTGTTGAATTTTGCTTCATCTAGTGGCTTAGTGAAGATGTCAGCCACTTGCGTATCTGTGGTGACAAATTCAAGACTGATGTCTTCACTTTCCACATGCTCTATAATGAAGTGATACCTAATCTCAATATGCTTAGTCCTGCTAAGAGAGACAGGATTCCTAGCAATATATATTGCACTAGTTGAATTACAATATAATGGAGTGTTACTTAACTTTAGGTTGAAATCCTGGAGCTGGTGTTGGATCTACAACAACTAAGCACAACAACTTTGTGCTGATATATATTCTGACTCTGCTGTTAATATTACAACACTAGTTTGCTTCTTGCTGCTCCAAGATACAAGTCTTTCACCCAAGAACTGACAGGATCCTGAAGTACTTTTTTTGTCCACTCTACAGCCTGCAAAATATGCATCTGAATACTCAGTTAGCTCAAAATCACTATTCCTATGGTACCAAAGGACAAGATCTGGTGTGCCTTAAAGATATCTCAGAATTCTTTTAGTAGCAGAATAGTGAGACTCCTTAGTAAAAGTGAGGGATAGATCTACTTTACACTAGAGGGGGGCGAATAATGCATATTAAAATCTTGAATTTAGTTTTATAGCAGATTTAAAAACTAGTGATATATATATATATATATATATATATATAAAGATACAATCACAACACAAATAAAAAGAAAAATAATCACAGACGACACAAGGAATTTATAGTGGTTCCCAAATAAACCTGGGTACATCCACTCTTCTACCACCCTAGTAGGAATCCGCTGTAGGTTTTTGATCAGGTTCCCTGCCACCATAGGTTTTTGCTCAGGTGCCCTGCCACCATAGGTTTTTTCTCAGGTGCCCTGCCACCACAAGATCTATTTTTCTAAGGGAGATCTAGCAACCCTTTGAGCTTTTGATCAGGTGCCCAAAAACCAACTTAAGTCTTTTGATCAGGAGACTTAGAAACCAAAAGGGTAACTTTTGAAGGGAGTTAAGAACCCTGTACACAGTTTATGAAAATAAACAAAAAGAATGATGGTTGTCTTCTCTGTCAAGAATCTCTGAGAATACTAGTGGATGTTGAAGCAAAAAGCTCCCCCTAATTTGAGTAGAGTTTATGATCAGGAGAGGGAGTCTTTTCTTCAGGGTGTAGGCCTTCTTGTATCTGAGAAAATGAAGACTTTGCACAAGCAGAGACTGAAGATCTAATTCTGTAAGAGTATGTGTTGATCTGTAAGTCTCTAAGTAAGTATATCTAAGTCTCTATATCTGAGTGAGTAACCTTAAGTGAGTAACCTTGGTGAGTAACCTTGAGGCAGCAATCTTCTATACATATATATATGATGTAGAGAAGAATTCAAACATTTGAATTAGTCGATTCTGAAACGTCTGAGAGATTTCCCGAGAATGGTAACTGTCATGAAAATAGATCAGCCTTAAACTCTATGATAAATCCATATTTAATGCTGCCTCTAAACAGCTATATTCGTTAGAATATTTGGCATTAAATATCATAGTCATAGATGTCTGTAATTAAGCCTTTAAATCATTTTGCCTTCAGAATATAATCAGCCTGAAACTTGTTCTGCCTTCTATAAACAAAACTGCCTAAAACACTGCAGAGAATTAATCGAACTCAGCAAGCATTTCATCGACCTGAGCCTGGAGTTCGTTGAACTGAATCTGCTTATTTGTCGACCTGAGCTCAGAGTTCGTCGAGCTGAGCTTGACTTTCGTCGAGCTTAGTTTCTGAGTAGAGATCGAAGTTCGTCGACCGGAGCTCAAAGTTCGTCGAGTTAAACTCTGAGTTAAAACTCTAAGTTCATTGAGTTGAGCTCGGCGATCGTCGAACTGCGCTCAGCTTTCATCGACCTAAATTCTACATTCGGCTAACTACATTTCTGCTGTAATTCTTCTGAGGCAATAACCCTAGAAATAAACCTATGACCCTAGACTATACAAAGTGTGTCAAACTATACATCCTAATAGTAATCCTAGCCAAAATCAGCAATAGGGTTCCAACACTTAGGGCAAGCCTGGTATCTAGCAAAAACACATGTAGCATACATGATTGCTGGCCTACTTATAGTAAGATAGAAGAGGGAGCCAACTATGCCTCTATACATGGTTTCATCAACAGGTTTCCCTGTTTTATCCTTGTCTATTGACATATTTGACACCATGAGAGTTTTCATTATGGAGGCACTCTCTATACCAAATTTCTTAATTAACTCTCTAGTGAACTTAGACTGAGAGATAGATAATCCATCCTCAGACTATCATACTTGGAGGCCTTAGAAGTGCTTGAGCTCACCCATACTACTCATCTCAAATTTCCCTTCCATAAGTTTGGCAAACTTCTTGCAAAAGTTATCATCAGTTGACCCAAATATTATGTCATATACATAAATTTGGACTGGTATGATCTTACCCTTGGATTCCCTTAAGAATTGAGTTTTGCCTATCTTTCCCCTTGAGAATTTATTCTCAATAAGAAAGCTAGACAGGGTCTCATACCATGCCCTAGGGGCTTGTTTCAACCCATACAAAGCTTTCTTAAGTCTATAAACATAATCAGGAGAGTTGGGAATAACAAAACCTGATGGTTGCTCAACATAGACTTCTCCTCTTAAGTCACCATTTAGGAAGGCTGACTTCACATCCATCTGGTAGGATTTGAATCCTTTGTGGGCAGCATATGCAAGGAATAGTCTGATGGCTTCTAGTCTAGCTATTGGGGCAAAAGTTTGATCCAATTCAATACATTCTTCTTGTCTATAACTCTTGGTCACCAGTCTAGCTTTATTCTTAATTATAACACCATTTTTATCCAACTTGTTCCAGTAGATCAACTTTGTTTTGATGATGTTATTTCCTTGTGTTCTGGGAACCAGCTTCCAGACCTTACATCTCTTGAATTGTTTCAGTTCCTCTTGTATTGCCGTAATCTAATATTGGTCTATATTGGCATCTTCAAATCTCTTGGGCTCAACCTGAGACAAAAAGTTGGATTACATAGCTATGTTCATGCTTTTGCTCCTTGTTGTAAGCCCTTGATTGGCATCTCCAATTATCTGATGTCTAGGATGAACCTTTAGATGTCTAACTGCTGGAGGCAATCTCTCTTCAGCATCATTGACTTCAATGGTTTGATCCTGCTGATCTTAATCCACATCAAGTGTGCCATGTCCTTCTTCTGAAATGCATACTCCCTCATCTTCATCATGGGCAGCAAGAGGAGCATCCTTGATGGTTAGTTTGTCCATCATATGTTCTATACCTGTAGAATCAAATGAGGAGCTAGGAAACTCACTGTTAATCATAGAAGATTCATCAAAAACTATATTTACAGACTCTTCTAAAACTTGATTTTTCAAGTTGAAGATTCTATATGCTTTGCTCTGGTTACTGTACACAACAAATATTTCTTCATAGGATTTGACAGCAAACTTAGTCAGATATGACTTCCCATTATTGAGAACATGACATTTGCTACTAAAGATCCTGAAATAGGCAATGTTTGAGTTTTCTGCCTTTAATGATCTCATAGGGAGTCTTCTTGTGATATTTGTTGATAGAATCCCTATTCAGGACATGACAAGCAGTATTTACTGCCTCAGCCCAGAAATATTATGGGAGAGATGTGTCACTTAGTAGTGTCCTTCCAACTTCTATAAGAGTTCTATTTTTTGTCTCAACTATCCTATTTTGATGGGGTGTTCTTAGGGAAGAAAATTCTTGGAGAATCCCTTGTGCTTCACAGAATTTTGTCATGCCATCAGATTGAAATTTAGTGTCATGGTCACTTCTAATTTTGACCACAGAACTGTCCAATTTGTTCTAAATTTTCTTTATAAAAGTCCTAAAGATGTCAAGGGTTTCAGACTTTTTCTTCAAGAAGAAGAACCAAGCAAACCTAGAGAAGTCATCAACTATTACAAATGTGTATACTTTCCTACCTACACTATGAACTGGTATAGGACCAAACAAGTCAATATGCAGGAGGTATAAACACCTCACAGAGTCCTTGGCCCCAATGCTCTTAAAAGAAGCTTTGGTCTACTTGCCCTTTTGGCATGCAGAGCAAATGCCTTCCTTTGTGCATTTCATTTTGGTACCATTTCTTACTATCTCTTCACTGAAGAGCTTACTAATGGTCTTATAGTTCAAGTGAGCAAGTCTTTTGTGTCATTGTACACAGTATGAAACTTTCTCATTAGCAACTAGACATATAGAAGAGTGTTTACTTAAACATAAAAAGTTTAAACAATAAATATTTCCACTCCTAATGTCTATCAAGATGACCTCTTGGTCACTTGACTCTTAATTTGACACTCATCCTTGTGGAATACAATGGCATAGCCAAGATCACACAGTTGACTTATGCTAATCAGGTTGTTTTACAACCCTTCCACATAAGTCACTTTTGAGATTGAGACTATGCCATTGGTAATCATATCATATCCCTTAGTGACTCCTCTGTCTGAATCTCCAAAGATAACTTTAGGTCCATTCTTCACAGGAGTTTAGTCCTAAGTGACATCTTTTCTCAGTCATGTTTCTGGAACATCCACTATCCAAGTACCATATAGGAGTATGGGTGCCTCGACTATCCTGCAAAACATAATTTAGGTAAACTTAGATCCCCAAGAGGGTTTAGGTCCTTGGTTCATGTTAATCTTTAATTGAACATGTCTACCTGTAGCTTTTCTGATAGGAAAACTAACTCTTGCCCTAGGCATATGTGGATTGTGTTAGCAATCTTTGACAAAGTGACCTACTTTACCATAACGCCAACACTTATGGATATTGTATCTCCTCTTCTGAGCTGCACATGTGGACATGCCAACAACAATCTATTCAGAAGGGAGAGCAGCAACCCTCTTCAAGTTTCTCTCAGCAAGGATCTGACTGAAAGTAAGTCTGTCAGTCAATGTACTTGGCTTACTTTGAATACCACTAACAACAGTTTTCTTTGCAGTAGATAAGCTATTGATGGTATCAGAGATAGCCAAGCCAGACTTTCTGACTGACTTACCTATGGTCTGAGAGTTTGTTGGAAGATCTTGATCACATGCCACTGCCTTATTTTTAAGTGAGGGGTTGGGATACCAAAGACAAATGGTCCATAATGGGCCATCTGAATTTCCTTATGTGGGGCCTTGAAGCACTCATCCCCTTGCCATACCTTCCACCATAGTTGTGAACATTTTTGTTCATACTTGTGGATCTTCCATTCAACCAGTGACCATAGATACTTTCTTAGTCATACTTGTTTGATGGTAACACTACTTTCTCAGAAGAGATGGGAGGCTGAATTGGAGCTTTGCCTTTCCCTTTGGAATGGCCAACTCCAGGGTTCCCCTTAAATCCCAAACCCCTCTTATCCTTTTGAGAGGTGAAGGAGTCTATCAGGGGCAATATTGTATTGGGATTTGAATATTTAGCCACAATCCTTTTTTCCCTTTGGAGCTTCTCTTCAAGATCCATAATGATTGTGTTCTTGTGGATGATGGTCCCAATCTGGATGATTATAATGGCCTTCAGTTGGCTGACTTCCTTCATCTTCTGATCAAGCAAAGATGCTGAGTCAAACTGTAGGGAAGCAGCTAGATATAGGGAGATAATCTCCTCAGCTTGTTTCTTGTCCAACCTCATGCTTCTCTTCAAAGCATCCAGAAGGGCACCATACTTGTCAATCAATTGATTGACATCTTCCTCAGATTCTAACCCATCTTCATCATAGGATGAAGATGCATCAAAATTGGGACTAGACTCATAGTTTGAACCAGAAGAGGAGTTGGACAGTGAATATACCTTATCTGGACCTGGCTGATCCTGGATGGATTCTTCATTTGTTATTTCCATGAGACCATAACTGCTGTCATCTTCTTTATCCTCCTTAGTGTCATTGTCTGAGTGTGATAGAGGGGCCCTGATGCCTATCCTTGTAGCAGGATAGTCCTATTCCTCTTCATCAGTAACAGTAGCAAACAACTTAATATAGGCTTCCTCTTCTTCAGAATTTGAAGAAGCTGAGTCACTTTGACTCCATCTTTTCTCCTTTTTGGCAATGAAGGACCTTTTCTTATTACCTTTTTGATGGTGGTGCTTCTTCTCCTCAGATTTCTTCTGTTCTTTCCTCTTGACTAGGCAATCAGCAATGAAATCCCTAGTCTTGCTACAACAGTAACAAACAACATTAGAGGAAAACTGTTTAATGGGTTTAGTGCCATACCTGTCTCAATTGGAGAAATTCTTTTCAAACTTACTGTAGTCCTTCTTGTTGATTAGAGGAGGGAGGAAGGTTTGTTCTTCCACTACCTTCACTTCATCATCTTCATAAAATGCCTAAAGAAGGTAGCAAACTCCCCATCTGACATATTGCTGTTAGATGAACTTGATTCAGAACTGTCTGAATCAGCAGGCATTCTTGGGGGAGAGGCAATCCTCTCCTTGCTCTTCTTAGAGCAATCAACCTTGAAGGCTACTATCTTCTCCTTTGCATGATGTCTGCTGGTGATCTCCTCCTCCTTTTTTGTAGATAGCATCATCTCATAGGAGAGCAGCTTTCCAAACAAAGTATGTGGAGGAGTTTCAGCAATCTTGGCCACCTCTCTGATGGTACATATCTTGGTGTCCCAGTCTCTAGTTAGATATATGAGGAACTTTTCTAAAAGTATCTAGCGTCAATCTAAATCACCTAGAGGGGGGTGAATAGGTGATGTTTGCGTCTTTTTGCAGAATAAAAATTATCTTAAATAACAGGCACACAAACGCAGTGATTTTATAGTGGTTCCCCGAGTTGGGTATGTGTTGGAACACCCTATTACTAATTTGGGCTAGGATCACTATGTTTGTCTTAGGAATCCAGTTTGACCTAGATGTATAGTTGAAAAGGTCAATATTAGAATGTGTTTAGGGCTTAGAATTTAGGTTTGAAGCTGCCCTCAGGACCATTCAAGGAATCAGACTTAAAACTGAGGCAAAGACAATTATCGTCGAGCTTAGGTCGACGAAACGTCGAACTCCGTTCGACGCTCTCTGAGCTCAACCTTGCTGAATCGTCGAGCTCCAGTCGACGATCTTCTAGCTCAGATCGACGATCTGTCTTCAGCTTATTCTTCAGGTCGCTGAGCTCCGGTCGACGATCTTCGAGCTCAGGTCGACGCTTTCTGTCTGATCTTCATTCCTATCTCTGAGCTCAGGTCGACGATCGTAGAGCTCAGATCGACGTTTTTCCTAAGAGATCGACGTTTTTAAGGATTCAAATCAAGTCAGACTTTGGAATGTTTTTCAAGTTATCTCAGCATTTATTTCAAGAGATCTGCCAGCCGTTTTCCTTTATTCTGGAGCAAGTTTCAAGGAATTCTTTTTGAGAATGTTTATTGGACTTTCCTCTAGAAGACAAGACTTTTATGGAGGACATTTATTGTCTGCTAATGGCTATCTTGGATGGAGGATCTTCAGAGAATAAATGATCCTTTTTGGTCTGACAGATATACATAACAAGAAAACAACAAGAAATTCACAGTACAGATTCACAAGATAGAGAGATCGATTCAAAAATTAAAGTGATCAATTCTGAAGAATAAGTTGAACATTTTGGCATACTGAAAGAGTGATCATATCTTCATCACAAGGAGTCCAGACAATTCAATTTTCTCAGCCTCTGCTGAAACCATCTTCTGCTGGAGATCTGAAGCTTCTGAAGACTTATCACCCTGAAGCAAAGCTTCCACTCCTGAACTAGACTACATCTCAGTGGGAGCTTTGACAACAAAATCAATCCACTTGTGCTTCTCTCTTTGATTGAGACAGAGAAGACAACTTCACTCTTTTCCTTTTTTTTCCTTTCCTGCTGTAAAAGGGTTACCAAAACTCCCTTCAAAAGTCTTGATTCTGTTTCTGAGAACCTTGTCAAAACTCAGTGGTGGCAAGACACCTGATCAAAAAATCTAGTGTGGTTTTTGAGCACCTTATCAAAAGCTCATTGGTGCCCAGGACACCTGATCAACTCTTCCTGCAGTGGATTCCTACCAAGGGTGGTAGAAGAGTGGATATACCCAGGTTTTTGGGGAACCACTATAGCTCCTTGTGTTTTCTGGTTGCTTGAGTATTTTCTTTGCTGTGTGCTATGATTTTCTTTTTGTTATATTAGTTTTAAATTATATAGCAAGGCACCTTACACTTATACATAAATTAAATCTTAATTATTCTGCTTGTTTAAATTTAAAAATACTCTATTCACCCCCCCCCCCCCCCCTCAAGAGTTAAGATAGATCTTACCCTCACTTTCAATTGGTATCCGAGGCAGGTTGGTTGTTCATACAGGCTAACACCTGAACCAAAAGATCCTTGATAAGATCAATCTTTTAAGAGGGTTATTTTCATTATATTTAATTTTATATAAAGAACATGGCACAGAACAAAGATTATGCAAGCACCAGGCCTCCAGTGTGCAATCTATCCAAGTTTGCACTTTGGAAAGCAAGGATTAGACTTTACATGAACTCTATTAATGAAGACATATTTAATTCTGTTTTGACAGTGTGACCAAGTCCACCAGCAAGCTCAAGTACAAATGCTATTCCACCTCCTTCAGGAACAGATGCTGAAATAAAGAAGTGGAAGACTGCAGATGCCAAGGCCATGAACATCTTAGCTCAAACAATGTCTGATGAGATATTTCAGAAGGTAGCTGAATACAACTCAGCCAAAGGAATTTGGGACAAGCTCTCTGAAATTGTCTCAGGATCTGCTGATGAAAGGAAAGATAGGAGATCCTATCTTATAAGCCAATATGAGAATTTCAAAAAGGGAGAAGCTGAATCAGTGGCTGACATGTACAATAGACTAAGTCTGATTGTCAATGAGTTAAAGACTCTGGATAAAGAAGTCTCATTGACTGAGCTGAATGACAAAATCCTAATGTGCTTCCCCAGCACTTGGGATTCAAGAATCTGGCCAATCAAAGATGCCAGAAGTCTAAATGAGATTACCACTGAAGCTCTCCTAGGCAAGCTCAAATCTTATGAGTTGCTTATTAAAAATAGAGAAGAAGAGCAGAAGGCTGCATCACCAGCCACAAGGAAAGAGAAGACCATAGCCTTCAAAGCTACAGAAGAGGAGCCTGAAGATAAAGCTACAGGAAATGATGAGCTCCTAAGTCTACTGGCCAAAAGATTCTACAAGATGGCCAGAAAAGACTTCAGAAAAAGATCATACAAGGGACATGATAAGCCAAGGTATGATAAATCAAATAACAATAAAGAAATTATATGTTTTGGTTGCAGGAAACTAGGCCATATTGTGCCTGACTGTCCAGAAAACAAGAACAAGGACAAGAAAGATAGAAGAGAAAGAAGAAAGGAGAAAGACTTCAGAAAGAACAGCTCAGACAAACCCTCCTCCAGCAAGAACAAACATACAAGGAAGGGATTTGTTGCTGAGACATGGAGTGAAACTGAAGAGGACTCTGAAGCCTCATCCAGCTCCAGTGATGATGAGGATGATGCTGATGAAAAGGAATTTTGCATGATGGCTATCAATGCCTCTCAAACAGATTCAGAAGCAGAAGAGTCAGAATCAGATTCAGAAGCTCAACTAGAAGAAGATCAGGTAATCAATTCATTTGATTTCAGTTCTGAGGACTTTAAACATGAGTTTAAAGTACTATGCCTAGATCTGTTGGAGTCTGAGAAGGAAATCACTTCCCTCAGAAAACAACTATCTGAGTATAGCACTGTAAAATCAGAGAACCTCAAACTCTCTGAAGAGTTAGAATGCTACAGAGAGGAGATAGCTTCACTGAAAAGTGAACTATCCAAGGCCAAGCAATTTGAAGAATCCCTTAATGGGAGAAGTATCAAGTTAATGGACATCACAAGCACAGTGAACTCAAGATTAAATAGTACACTGGGCTTGGGTGCTTCATCTAGCCAACCTATAGTATTAACCACCCCAATCAAATTTATTTCTGATAAAGGGAAGGGTGTTGTAGAGGTAGCTAGGAAGAATTCAGATCTACCTAAGAAAAGCAAAGTTCAACAGAAAACGTCGAGCAGGGGTCGACGATCGTCGAACAGAGATCGACGATCTCAGGCTGAAACGTCGAACTCAGCTCAACGATTCCTGAACTCTGAACTCCCTCACAGTCGATCTTCGAACGGAGCTCGACGATTTTACCCAAGATCGTCGAACCCAGATCGACGATCGTCGAACGGAGTTCAGAGCTTTGAACCTTCTTTTAGAGGCAAATCTCAATTCAATCCTAGAAGTGCTTCATCCCAATGATTTAATCCTTATACTGAATGGATAATACCTCCTAGGAGATACCATCCTGAAGGTTATAAGAATCAACCTGGGATGTCTTTTATTTCTGAATTTAAGGGATATCAACCTAGGCCCAAGGTTAACTGGGTCAAAAACATATAAGCTGTTTATGTGCAGGTGAAGACCTATCCAACATCAAACTAGCTATGGTATCTGGATAGTGGGTGCTCAAAGCACATGACAGGGAATAAGGACAACTTCACATCCTTTAAAGCCAAGCTTGGACCCAAAGTAATTTTTGGTGATTCAAACTTTGGAACTACAAAAGGATATGGTGCAGTCCAAATTGGGACAGTCACCTTCAAGAAAGTAGCCTATGTTGAAGGACTCAAGCACAACCTGATAAGCATTAGTCAGCTATGTGATGAAGGATATCAAGTGACTTTCAACAAAGAAATATGCAAGATCAAGTCAGAAGACAACACAACTGTGTTGACAGGTAACAGTAAAGGTAATATTTACTTAGTAGACTTTCATTCATCTAAGGTAGATATTTGCCTGTTTAATTCCATATCTAGACCTAATATTCTATGGCATAAGAGACTAGGACATGTTAACCTTAGAACCATTGCTAGGCTATCCAAGGACAACCTTGTCAGAGGACTGCCTTCTGGCCCATACAAGAAGGAAGGACTCTACAAGGCTTGTCAATTAGGCAAGCAAACTAAAAATAGATTTAAATCAATTAACAAGAGTGATTCACCTAGGATTTTGTATCTGTTACACATGGATCTTTTTGGACCCATTACAGTACAAAGCTTAGGAGGGAAATCCTATACTTTAGTGATTGTAGATGACTTCTCAAGATTCACATGGGTATTCTTTCTGAGGAAGAAGTCTGATAACTTTAAATGTTTGACAGAGTTTCTCAAATGCATTCAGATTGAGTTCAACACTCACATTGCCCTGATCAGAAGTGATCATGGGACAGAGTTTGATTCTCTTCTCATGCAAGAGTTCTGTCAAAGTGAAGGGATCAGGCATACTTTCTCAGCTCCTAGAACTCCTCAACAAAATGGGGTAGCTGAAAGGAAAAATAGAACCCTTATTGAATCTGCAACTACATTATTGACAGATGCTCACCTACCTCTATCCTTTTGGGCTGAGGCAGTGAACACCTCCAATTATGTGTTGAATAGAAGTCTAATACATAAACTGAAGGGCAAGACTCCCTATGAATTGCTCAAAGAGAAGAAACCTAAAGTAGACTATTTTAAAGTTTTTGGTTGCACTTGTTACATTCACAATAATGACAAGAAATATTTGGCAAAATTTCAAGCAAAAGCTGATGAAGGAGTATTTCTGGGATACTTCATGATCAGTAAAGTTTATAGGGTTTATAATAAAACTACTGTAAAAATAGAAGAATCTGTCCACATTTCCTTTGATGAAACTAATATGTCTTTCAAGGAGATGAATACTTCTACCATAGAACATTTGCAGGTGCATTCTCTAGCTGAAGACTTGGACAGATTACAAGTTACTCAAAAGGATGAAAGTAGTGAAGATGAAGAAGCTGCTCCACATCTGGAAGAAAATCTTCTTGAAGAGCCAGTTGTTGTCCCACAAGAGGAAACAACAACACAGGTTGGTGAATAATCAACACCCCCTGTTGATCTAGTAACACCAAGAGATCATCCAATCTCCCAAGTGATTGGAGACATCTCAGCTGGTGTGCAAACCAGAAATCAGGTCAATCAAAACCTGATGCACACTTGCTTTCTCTCTCAAATTGAACCTCAAACCATTCAAGATGCAGAGCAAGATCCATACTGGATCATTGCAATGCAAGAGGAGTTGCATCAATTTGAAAGAAACAAAGTTTGGGAACTAGTGCCTAAGCCAAAGGATTATTCCATTGTTGGAACAAAATGGGTGTTCAGAAATAAGCTGGATGATCAAGGAATTATTGTAAGGAACAAGGCAAGGCTAGTTGCTCAAGGATATTCTCAAGAAGAGGGGATAGACTATGACCAGACCTTTGCACCTGTTGCAAGGTTAGAGGCCATAAGAATCTTCCTGGCTTATGCTGCTCACAAGGGATTCAAAGTCTATCAAATGGATGTAAAGAGTGCTTTTCTCAATGGGGAGATCAAAGAAGAAGTCTATGTCAGACAACCTCCAGGTTTTATCTCTCTAACTCATCCAGATTATGTTTTTAAACTACACAAAGCATTATATGGTCTCAAGCAAGCTCCTAGAGCATGGTATGAGACTCTAGCATGCTTTCTGCTGAAGAATGATTTTATTAGGGGGAGAGTAGACCAAACTCTTTTTATTAGAACCCATAAGTCCCATACCCTACTAGTACAAATTTATGTAGATGATATTATATTTGGGTCTACTGATTCAAATTTATGCAAAAAGTTTTCCAAGCTTATGCACTCTAAATTTGAGATGAGTAGCATGGGTGAGCTATCCTTCTTCTTAGGATTGCAAGTCAAACAACATGCTGAAGGCATGTTTATTTCTCAAACCAAATATGCAAAAGAATTGGTTAAGAAATTTGGGATGTCTGATGCATCATGTATGAAAACACCCATGCCTACCAATGCTGTATTGGATGCTGATGAACATGGGAAACCAGTTGATCAGACAACATATAGAGCAATGATTGGCTCTCTATTGTACCTTACAGCCAGTAGGCCTGACATAATGTTTGCTACATGTATATGTGCTAGATTCCAAGTCAGCCCTAGAGAGTCACACTTAACTTTAGTAAAGAGGATTCTTAGGTATGTTAAAAGCTGTCCAAATCTAGGACTCTGGTATCCAAAAGATTCAGCATTTGACTTAACTGGATTTTCAGATGCTGATTATGCTGGATGCAGAATAGATAGGAAAAGCACCAGTGGAACTTGTCAGTTTCTTGGTGATAGACTTGTCTCATGGTATTGTAAGAAACAAACATCTGTGTCAACCTCAACTGCTGAAGCTGAATACATGGCTGCAGGCAGTTGTTGTTCACAAATATTGTGGATACAAAACCAACTCCTAGACTATGGTTACAACTTAGAGAAGTCTAAAATATTTTGTGACAACACCAGTGCTATTTCCATTGCACAAAATCCAGTCCTCCATAGTAGGACAAAACACATAGAAATTAGGCATCATTTTCTAAGGGATAGTGTTGAGAAAAATAAAATTGAACTTCAATATATCCCAACTGATTTGCAAAGGAGAGATATTTTCACCAAGCCCTTGGATGAAAAGAAACACAACTTCTTCCTCAATCAGTTAGGCATGTTAGATGGAGGAAGCCTAAAATAAATTACAAGATTTTTAAAAGCTAAAAACAGACCAAGATTAGGCTAAAAACTCATCTTTTTTTTGTGTCTGTAGGATAGTTTTCTGACTCTGAACTACACTCGACGTTTTTCCCCAGAAAGCGTCGAACGGAGATCGACGTTTTCCCAGAAAGCGTCGAACGGAGATCGACATTTTCCCAAAACGTCGACCTGAGTTCAGAGCGTGTCAGATAGTTGTATACTATCTCTTTCAGGCCTTCGATCGTCGACCTGAGCTCGACGTTCTCCCTAGATCGTCGAACTGAGATCTACGATATTGAAGCCCTTTCAGCTTCCATCAGGAGTCCTGATCGTCGAACGGAGATCGACGATCCTTCCTTTTTCGCGTCGAACCCTAATATAAAATCATTTTTCGGCCGCCGCTCGTCATTTATGCTTTCATACTCTCTGCAACTCTTTCCCTCCAAACCTTCTACACTTGGTCGTGTTTGCTCAATCTTTGCATGGTACAGATGGCTGTGTCAGTTGCTGCTCTTTCAAAAATGAAATTTGATACAGGATTCGACATCGACATGAATTCTTTCGATGGAAGCGACCAGAGATTCAAAGACATTTTAAATCTTTTCCAAGAACAGCGGTTAGTTCAGATTATGTCCACCAGAGTGAAGCTTGCAATAGACAAAATAAAAGAATGGTGTTTTTCTGCCACAAATGAGAATGAGAATTCTATAGTCGGCTCGATCAAAGGGACTCAGGTACCATTGTCCCCCGCTCTACTAACAGAAGTTTTCAACCTCAGTACTGGAAATGATTCTATTGATTTGTCTGGAGAAGAGTTTGATTCAATGCTAGATAGAATGGGTCACTCTGCTGTGAACCCTAATAAATTACTGAAAAAGAATTTATCTATTGAATTTTAATTCTTGGCTGATGTTGTTGGAAAAGTGCTCCTGGCAAAGCACTCCGCCCATGATACAATTTCAAGATACCAGTTCTGTCTAATGGGAGCATTGGTTGATAAAAAACATCTAGGACTGGGGCTCCATCTTCTTTAATTTGATCAAGAAGAAACTTAGCAAAAGCTGTGTAAGCTTTGGGAGAATCTTAGGGGTTTACCTGCACTCCAGGTGCCCTGAACTGCTGACTTCAAGTGGGATGTACATCAATGCATCCAAAAGACTTACCTGTGCCCTCTTCAGCAGGTGGGACAGGCAGATCATAAACCCAAACAGGGCTGCTACAGCAACACCTACTTCAGGCACAAGGACTGCCTCAGTCACTCCTCCTCAGGTCTTTGCCCCAGCAGAAGATTTGCCTGCTTCTCCTCCTCCTCCAGCTGTCTCTGCCCCCGCCATCTCAATCTCCACCATAGCCATATCTTCCCCCATTACAATCTCATCACCAATCTCACCTCCTCCAGTGTAACGCCCCCGAATTTTCGATGATTTATTTTAAATCCTTTTTCGGCGTTACGTTGACGTTTTCCGTCTCGAGCCGTTGTTAGAGTACCTCGCTAGGTGTTCTTAGAGGTTTAGCCTGTTTGCGGGTTTCCCCAGCTAGCCGGTGTCTGTTTTGGAGACTTGAGCCTTTCAGGGAATTCTCGTGTTTGGCTTCGGGCGAGGTTAGCTCGAGTTTTGTTCGTCGGAAGTCGTTTTTGACTTCGCCGTTGTTCTCGTAGCCCGGGTTTTTAGCTACGGTGCGATTTTGGTCGAAATCCGAGGACGTCGCGTTTTCGCGTCGTTTTGGCGGTAGTTGGTTTGTGCGAGTCGTCATTTTTCTATGACGGCATGTCTCTTGGCGCATGTGTCGCGTGGCGCGCGACTCGTGCGAGCCGGTGTGGTTATTGTTTGGTGTGCGTGTTGTTCGTGTGAGGTTATTAATATTTGCTCGTGCGTGTGCGTGCATGCGGGTGGAAATTTAATGCGCGTATGCGTACATGTTAAAGTTATGTTGGGGTTAGTGTTTGGTTAATTAGGCTATTATTATGTTTCTTATTTCTTTAGTCTATAGTTAGTATGAATGTTTATTAGGTTGTATTAGTTACTTAGGTTATTAAATTTAATTTTTATAAAACCTATTAATTATAATTAATACTAAACCCTCCCCTCCCCCTAATAAAACCCAAGTAACCTCCCCCTAATAAAAACCTAAGCAGCCGTTCCCCCCCCCCCCCCCTTTATAAAAAAAAACTGCAGCCGGCCCTTGATAAAAAAAAAACCGCAGCTTTCTTCCCCCCTCCTGTGCGAAATCCCGAGCCCGAGCGGAAACCGCCCTAGCCGGCCCCCTTCCGCCGCCCGCCGCCGGCCGCCCCGGTCTCCTTCCGATCCGAGCCCGGATCCGCACTCCCCTCGCCGAGAGCTTCGAGCCGAGGTAGTCTATTCGTCATTCCTCCATGAATTTCCAATTTGATTTCGTTTTGGATTTCTCTTTGTTTTGGGATATTCTTGCTTTTTGTTTGATTAGAATGCAATCTTAGGTTATATTGGAGGTTTTGGTGGTTTGTTGGAGCCTTTCGTGCTCTTGGAAATCCGCCATAGCGCCGTTGTGCCGGCGAATTTTTCGGTGACACGTGCGAGGCAAGTGCTTCTCCTCTTTTCGCCGTTTGGCCTCCCTTTTGGTTCAATTCCTTGTTAATTGATTTTATTCGTGCAAATAGAATTTGTTAATTTAACTCCCCCTTAACCTAATCCCTATTGGAAACGCGTTAGAAAATTAGGATTTTTTTTTATCCTCCCGCTAGTAGCTTCCGATTTAGGACGGCGTCGCGGTAGGTGTGTAGTGTAGATATGGGTTAGCGTCTTGAGTTCATGTTAGGCAGGTGTAGGTCTAGGTTTTGGGATTTTTCCTAGTTTGCCTATTTGAGGTGTTTAGGTGTAATTGTGCACGCACGGCCTATGGTCGTGCGTCTTTTAAATCGTGCGACCCAATGTCGGTGCTCGTACGCTAGGCTTAGGATCGAGTGAGTGTACTCACTCGCAGCGGCGTTGCGTAATCGCAACGACTAATCCCTTAGCGTTGATTTCTCCCCGAGTGTTTTGCTCGTGTATCGAGAGTCTTGTCGGCTGTTACTTTTCGAAGGCCGAATCATGGGTTGTGGTCAGTAGTGGTGGTGGATGGCTCTTTTAGGGGTTGTGTGGCGTGATGTAGCCTTGACCACACTCTTTACCTTGACCCGAGTAGTTTTCTGGGCAAGTGAGTGATGGGTCTTTTGTGCCTTCACGTGTCAACCCTTGAGCAATTTGTTGACTTGGAATTAGTGGTTGGGCGATTTGGAACGTTTTCAACCTGATTCCAAGTTTCTTGTTTTTGCTACTGCCGCCTCTCACAATTTAGGATGTTAGGCGTTTCTTCCGTAGGTGTTGCAGCATTTTTTTTTTGGCATCATGGCCATGTTGACTCTGCAGGTTTTTAGGCAGAGTAGTTGCTGTTTACCCGCACTTGGTGCAGGTTTGCTTTTCGCCCTTCCTTGGGCATTGTTGTTTTTACTCTAGTTTGTACTCTCTTTACTTTACCTTACCTGCTTTTACCTTACTCCTTTTTAGCACTTGCATTCCTTTTTCCTTGCTCTGAGGTGTTCTATTTTCTTCTGAACGCCTCAGGTTCTGGGCAGTAGCCAGTAGGTGGCTGTTGCTGTGGTGCTGTTGGAGGTCCTTCTGTTGCCTGTTGAGACTCTCTTGAGTCATTGTGAGGTAGTTTTACTGCACTTTCTACAGACATACATACTTGCCAGTGGGTTCGTGTCAGCTGTTGGCGCCCCTGGTAGTTTTACCTTTTGCACTAGATATGTTTACTTTTACTGCTACCCTGTCTTTGGGGACCTAGTTTACTTGCTCTGGGAAGATTTTATGCTAGGTTGCTAGTTACTTTAAAAAGCTAAAAAACAAAACTATACTATGTATATAAACATGATCATGATTTCCAAAAGAGAACACGCAACGTACTTTCTTAATTACGTATATCAAATGATTTTTCTATATATGTATAAATTAAAGTTAGAGTGTTGGTTTAGCGTATGTGTCCCTTGGGATCACTTATGCGCTCACTTAGGGTGTCAACATAAATGATGTATTTTCCGCTACGTATATAAAAAAATCAGTTTTCAAACCGTGGACTCTTTGGTCCACTGAGCCGAGGGATACGGCCAATAAATTAATCAAGTTTTTATAATCAATTAAGTCATGATTTGAAAGGATTTGGAGTGTTGCCTGAACGTCGGCAGTTATCCCCTGCTCGACGTGGCATCACAGCTCGTAGTTTTCTCTTGCTCTGATTTATTAAATAGTGAGAAAAATGCGGGTTGTGACATCCAGCCTCTACCTCAGAACAATTCCATCCTTTATTCTACTATCCACCTGTCACCACTCCATCATTTTCTCTCTTGGATGACTCCTTTATGGATGATTCTCCTCCAACTCCTCCTGAGCTTCCCTCTACATCCTCTTACCAACAACTTCTTCAAGACATACTCTCTCAACCATCCTTTTCCCCTACCATCTCATCCATCTCCAACCCAGTTACATCAATCTCAACACCTCCTACTCCTAGGCCATCCATCCCTACACCTCCTACCTCCACATTCTCCATTCCATCAGCTCCAGCCAACATCATTCCAGCCACTTTCTCTCCTACCTCTACTCAAGCCCCTCTTGAGCATGTAGATCTCTCAGCCTTGGCAGACAGGTTATATGAGTTGCTAACCCCCAGGCTAACCTCATTTCTGGAGACCACCTTGGCTCCACTTCTGAAAAGTGTTCAGGAGCTGTCTACCAGGCTTTCTCCCTTCCTATCCTCTCAGGCAATCCCTTCTTCTGGGTGCCTTGATCCAGTTACCACTGAATCCAGGCAGGGGGAGATGCCTTATGAAGCTCTGGTTATGCCTGAGGCTGCTGAAGGTTCAGTTCCTGCTCCTGTCCTTGCAGTGGATCTTCAGAGTCTGCTATAAGTATTTGATTCTGTGTATTTCAGATCTCTCAGTTCTCTGCCAGTGCAATAAGTTGAAGATCTTACTAAGGCCATTGTGCCTATCTCAGTATGTGATCCCAGCCTGATTGCCTCATATGTCAATTCCTTCAAGGCTGTGGATGTTATTGCTTCCATATCTATTGCTGCTGCTACTGCTTCCATTGAATCTTCTGATATTGAAATGCTGCCTATTGTTGATGATACTGTTGTTAAAGAACTTGCTACATATCTGGAAGAATCTGCTCCTGCTGTTGCTCCAATTTCTGCTGCTATTGTTCCTGCTCTAACTCCTTGATCAACTGAAACAACAAGAGAAATATATAAAGAGCATTGATGAGTTGTATGATAGACCCCAAAGTTCAGAAAGTGATCAGTTTCACACTGAATCTGATAACTCTTCTTGTACTATTGCCAAGAAAAGGAAGGCCAGATGCAAGGCCATGATGAAGGTTCCTCCTACTCAAGCCAAAGATGCCAATGACATTCCATACTATATTCTGCATGACTGTCCAATCTCTGAGCCCTGGATGCAGTTCTCCAAAAATCAATCGAAAGCTATGAAGAAAAGAAGGAAATTGGATAGATATGAGAAAGGATCTTCTAGGTTTCAGCCTCCTCCTCCTCCTCCAGATTCAGGATCAAGTGGAGGCTCAGCTTCTCAAACCCCAGCTTCAAAGCATAGTTCCTCCCAGTCCTCACAAAGATATCCTCCCAGGGTACAATACCAAAGGGGTTCTCAGTCCAGAAGGGGACAGTATAGAGGAAATCAAAGAGAACATAGATTTCATGCAAGGGAATGACAAAGGCACATAGACTCAACTCTAGGTCCTTTCCCCTATAAACTCAGAGAAAATGTTGATACTAGAACTCCTACTGCTTCAGAAACTATAAACAGATATGAGCCTGCAGTTCCTTTTGAAGATCCAGAGAACAATCCATTATCATGGACTGCTAGGATGAAAGAAATTGCTGCTTTAGATCAGTTGAAGAAAGCCAGAGAACAAGGGAAAGACCTCTCCAATATTACTACTTTATCATATTAGAGAAAAACAGAACTGGAAAGGTATGCATCAAGAAAATTCTTTGACCCAGTGGACTACATGAAATTGCATCCTGAGGCTGTGGTTCCCAGAGCTAGATCTCAAACCTCCTTAGGTGCAGAGGATGATAGAAGGTCAAAGAAGGAAGCTCTTAATCCCAACAGGGAAATTCTATTTAAGAAAGGAAGTGAAAAGAAGTAATATCTGTAAGCAGTCAATGCAATCATTCTGAACACTTGCAGATATTCCATATAACTGCTGCCTTGTTGCTTGCTCTGTTCTTTTTGTTTTAGTTTATTGCTCTTCTGTATGTTGTTGATGTTTTTATTTCTGAGATTTGTAAATAGTAATCCTAACCCAAATAGGGGGAGATTGTTGGAACACCCTATTACTAATTTGGGCTAGGATCACTATGTTTGTCTTAGGAATCCAGTTTGACCTAGATGTATAGTTGAAAAGGTCAACATTAGAATGTGTTTAGGGCTTAGAATTTAGGTTTGAAGCTGCCCCCGGGACCATTCAAGGAATCAGACTTAAAGCTGAGGCAAAGACAATTATCATCGAGCTTAGGTCGACGAAACGTCGAACTCCATTCGACGCTCTCTGAGCTCAACCTTGCTGAATCGTCGAGCTCCGGTCGACGATCTTCTAGCTCAGATCGACGATCTATCTTCAGCTTATTCTTCAGGTCGCTGAGCTCCGGTCGACGATCTTCGAGCTCAGGTCGACGCTTTCTGTCTGATCTTCATTCCTATCTCTGAGCTCAGGTCGACGATCGTAGAGCTCAGATCGACGTTTTTCCTAAGAGATCGATGTTTTTAAGGATTCAAATCAAGTCAGACTTTGGAATGTTTTTCAAGTTATCTCAGCATTTATTTCAAGAGATCTGCCAGCCGTTTTCCTTTATTCTGGAGCAAGTTTCAAGGAATTCTTTTTGAGAATGTTTATTGGACTTTCCTCTAGAAGACAAGACTTTTATGGAGGACATTTATTGTCTGCTAACGGCTATCTTGGATGGAGGATCTTCAGAGAATAAATGATCCTTTTTGGTCTGACAGATATACATAACAAGAAAACAACAAGAAATTCACAGTACAGATTCACAAGATAGAGAGATCAATTCAAAAATTAAAGTGATCAATTCTGAAGAATAAGTTGAACATTTTGGCATACTTAAAGAGTGATCATAGCTTCATCACAAGGACTCCAGACAATTCAATTTTCTCAGCCTCTACTGAAACCATCTTCTGCTGGAGATCTAAAGCTTCTGAAGACCTATCACCCTGAAGCAAAGCTTCCACTCCTGAACTAGACTACATCTAAGGGGGAGCTTTGACAACAAAATCAATCCACTTGTGCTTCTCTCTTTGATTGAGACAGAGAAGACAACTTCACTCTTTTCCTTTTTTTCCCTTTCCTGCTGTAAAAGGGTTACCAAAACTCACTTCAAAAGTCTTGATTCTGGTTCTGAGAACCTTGTCAAAACTCAGTGATGGCAAGACACTTGATCAAAAAATCTAGTGTGGTTTTTGAGCACCTTATCAAAAGCTCATTGGTGCCCAGGACACCTGATCAACTCTTCCTACAGTGGATTCCTACCAAGGGTGGTAGAAGAGTGGATGTACCCAGGTTTTTGGGGAACCACTATATCTCCTTGTGTCTTCTGGTTGCTTGAGTATTTTCTTTGCTGTGTGTTGTGATTTTCTTTTTGCTGTATTAGTTTTAAATTATATAGCAAGGCACCTTACACTTATACATAAATTAAATCTTAATTATTCTGCTTGTTTAAATTTAAAAATACTCTATTCACCCCCCCCCCCCCTCTAGAGTTAAGATAGATCTTACCCTCACTTTCAGTACGTCCACTATCCCGCCTCGCCTATCTCCCACGAAGGGAAGATTCGGCTACTTCACCAAACTCAGATTTTGTCAAATCTTACATCTCAGAGTCGTAACTCCTACACCTCGTAGATATTGCTCCTACAACTCGGATAACCAACTCTCTTACAATTTGATCCATAAACTGGCTCTACAACCTCGATCCACAACCGGATCTACTCTCTCGATCCACAAATGGATCTACTCTCTCAATCCACAAACGGATCTACAAATCTCGGAGAAAAATTTCCTACAATATTTAAAATGATATTACAAAATAACACAAGATTACAAGTCTTGATCCGACGTTCTTGAATGTTTGAACTTGAATCTTGGAGAACTCGGAAACTTTAAATCTTTGGATCTTGAATCTTTAACCTTGGATGTTCAACCAACTTGGAATGGAGAAGAATAGATCTTGAGAGAAGACATGATCCAGTCAAAGAAGTCATTGAAGAAGACGATCGAACGAGGTCGGCAGCCGAACGGTAGGTTTTCACGAACGAGCGTGTGTGTGGCCGATGGTTACGTTTTACGGAAGCTTTGAAATTCGAAAAAGTAATTAGGTTAAGATCTTCGTTCTTATTTCAAAATCACCCTATGTATATATAGAGAGAGATTTTAAAACAAATGGTTATAAAGGTTTCGTAAAACGAACCCTAAAAAAACATTGTACATGGCCGACGGTTTCAAACCAGAAAAAAATGGAAAATCAACAAGTAATTTTCGACGAGTTTTGTCGAGTATCTAGTGTTGGGAATTGTTCCCTATAATGTTCCTCAGGATTTGAAGAGGCATCACCAATCATGCTAAGGGGCATAATGTATTTTATGTGTGCTTAAGTTCATGCATGCAGGTTGTCCTTGATTGGACAGGTGAATAAAAAGAGGAAGTTGGAATTCAGACAATTTGACTAAGGTAAAAGCATCGATACAGCTGAGATAGCTGAGAAGAATGTCTCAGCATAACCGCTGAGACAATTGAGAAGCTCAACACAAAACATTAAGAGAAGTGTTGATCTCAGCAAAACCGCTGAGACAGGAGATAGTCTCAACTGTGAAGAAGAAACCGCTGAGATAGAAGATAGTCACAGCTGTGAAGAAGAAACCTCTGAGACAGTTGAGAAGAAACCGCTAAGATAGAAGATAGTCACAGCTGCAAAGAAGAAACCGTTGAGACAGTTGAGAAGGAACTGCTGAGATAAAGAAAGCATAAATTCTCTAAGTCTAGAAGCGTTGAGTGAAGCAGGCTCACTCAATGCTTCTAAAGAAGAGCTCAATTCAGAATTCGTCGAACTGAATTCTGAGTTCGTCGAGCTGAGCTCACCTTTCGTCGAGCTAAAGTTAAAGTTTG
Organism: Platanthera zijinensis; assembly: GCA_039513925.1. Classification (NCBI taxonomy): domain Eukaryota; kingdom Viridiplantae; phylum Streptophyta; class Magnoliopsida; order Asparagales; family Orchidaceae; genus Platanthera; species Platanthera zijinensis. The sequence goes on along the minus strand of CM077078.1, from coordinate 99,586,379 downwards.
AGATTCTGAGTTCGTCGAGCTCAGTTCAGAATTCGTCGAGCTGATTTCAGAATTCGTCGATCTCAGCTCACCTTTCATCGAGCTAAAGTTAAAGTTTGAAGATTCTTAGTTCATCAAGCTCAGTTCAAAATTCATCGAACTGATTTCAGAATTCGTCGATCTCAGCTCACCATTCATCGAGCGCAGACAAAGTATTTCATGCCATTGCGGGAAAGCTACAATAGCGCTGGAAAGTACTATTTGTCCTCTTCTGAGGGAGGTGGCGCTCACCATCCTTGGCAGGTCCCTTACTCAAATTGTGTCGTTGATTTAAATCAACAGATATAAAAAGAAGAGAGAAAAGGGGATTAGGGCAACAAAGATAAAAAAATGAAAAACAGAGGTGGCTAGACTTCATCTTCTCCGACGAGCTTGAAAGCCAAGTCCAGCAGTGCATGCCAGCAGGCAGAGAAAGATAGCTGAAGCTTTTACAAGTTTAGCAAGTTTGTTCTTTCCAAAATAAGGTGGCTGATTCATATAATCAGCAAGAAGAGATAGTTATGTGAAGGGTCGTCAGCCTTCAATAGTAGATAGTTGTTCTTCAGTGCAGCAGAGAAATAGTTAGCTGTAGAAAAAGACTAATTCCTTCTACAACAAGAGAGTTGGACTGATATCTGCTCAGTCTAACAAGGTAGACTCTGAAATTTATCTCAGAGTCGGAGTTTTATTTTATTTCAACTACTTGATTAATTTCCTATAGGATTCAGGTTTCCTGAATTTGAGATGTAGGGCCTTTTTTACCTAAGTAGTAGGTGAATAATTAGTCACTGAGATAGGTGCCCTGCTGGGGTACTGAGGTAGGATCCAAGCATGGATATGAGAGTAGAGATTTCCTCCCAGCCTGAGTAGTAGGCCTTAGAGATAAGGCTGAGGTTGGTGACTGTTGAGTCACTAAGTTGTAGGTGATAAGTGTGTCACTAAGTGTAGGTCTTGGAGGAGACTGATTGTAGGGCCTTTTGTCCTGAGATAGGTTACAAGTTTGTCACTGAGCTATAGGTGCCTGGAAGGGCACTGAGGTAGGTACATAGAAGTGTGCCGAGCTATAGGAGTGTTGCAGCACTCTGAGAGTAGGGCCTTGTGCCTGAAGTTGTAGGGCTAAAAAGCCTGAGCTATAGGCCTTGGAGATAAGGCTTAGGTAGGTTGTTTGAGTACCACTGAGTTGTAGGAGCACTACAGGACTCTAAGGTAGGAACCTTTGTGGTTTTGAGGTAGGGTTCTGAAGAGAACCTAAGTATAAGGCTGAGGGCCTGAGGTGTAAGCTATGAGGAGCATTTTGGAGGAGTTTGTGCCTTGTTTAACATATGTTAGAAAGGTGGGAGGAAAAGTGGATGTACCCAGTTGGGGAACTACTATAAACTTCTGTGTGCTTTGTTGTGTGCTGATTATTCTTTTATATTGCAAGTACTAAGGACAAGCTCTAGATCACTTAGAAAGAAAATAGCAAAAAGACTTAGGAATTTTCAAAGACCTATTCACCCCCCCCCCCCCCCTCTACGTAACTAGCTAACCCTGAAATAATAACTTTCAAGTGGTATTAGAGGGAGGTTACTCAAAAAGAATCTAATAATCTGAGTATACCTCCAAGGTTATCTATAAGATATAATTATGGGGTCAAGAATGAACTATAAGGAGCTAGGGGCCATGAAACTACCAATCTACAGGAAGGAAGGATTTGGCCTCTAAAAGCTAAGGGTCAGACTATTCATGGAATCATCTGACCCTAGGATCTATATAACAGTAGTGGAAGGTCCTTTTATCCCCACAAAGGCTTCCACCATAGATCCAACTTTGAGAGTGTCCAAGGCATATATAGACATGGACAAAGATGAGGTAATTCTGTCCACCATGGACAAAAGGGCACAAAATATTATAGCTAGTGTCATTGATGACTCAACCTTCAAAAATCTTGTACACTGAAAGACCTCCAAAGAAATGTGGGACACTCTTGTGGTCTACATTGAAGACTCTGAGGAAGTTAGAGATGATAAGAAGGTCATGCTTAACCAAGAGTACGAGGCTTTCAGACAAAGCAAATCTGAAAAAGTAGTTGACTGCTTTGAGAGGTTCTTTAGGATAGTTAATGAACTAAGAACCTATGGTAGGCTCTTCAGCAACTATGAGCTGAATGACAAGTTCCTTAGATATCTCACTAGAGATTGGGACACCAAGATTTGTGCCATTAGGGAAATGGCTAAGCTGGCAGACACTCCTCCACCAACTCTCTTTGGAAAGCAACTATCCTATAAAATGCAGCTGGCTGCTAGACAAGAAGATGAGAAGGCGAGTCAATCTAAGACCAAGGACAAGAACGTGTCCCTCAAGTCAGAAGCCCCAAAAAGGAGCAGAAGAAAGACTCCTTTTCCACCAAGGAGAGAGCTGAGTCTAGCTCAGAATTATCTGGGACAAGTTCCTCAGACAACCGTATGTCTGATGAAGAGTTTGCAACCTTCTCCAGGAAATTCCAGAAGTTCATGAATAAGAAGCACTGGGAGAGCAGACCCCCTTCATCATCTCATCACAGGAATTCCTCCAAGAAGCACATGGTATGGCCCTAAATCTGGTAAACAGATTTCATCTAATGTTATCTGTTATTTTTATAGTAAGGCTGGACATGTCATTGCTGACCGTCCAGTCAGGAACAAGGAAGTAGATGAGAAGAAGAAGAAGAAGCATCACCATCACCATAAGGACGGGAAGAAGGAGAAGTCCTTTGTGGCTAAAAAGGAGAAAAGTTGGACAGATTCTTCCTCCTCAAAATCAGAAGATGATGATGATGAAGCCTATATATGGTTGATCTCTATTGGTGCAGAACTAGAAGAAGAAGAGGAATATCCTGCTGTCAGGATAGGAATAAGGGCCCCACTGTCACACTTTTATAGTGTTAATGAGTAGGATGAAGAAGACTGTGGATACCAAGGGCTGATGGAAATAACTGAAGAAGAAAGAAGTGAGGTACATACAGAATCATTCAAGGTACATCCTCTCTCCAATTCTTTATCTTCCTCTGACTATGAAACCAGTCCAGATACCGGTGCATTTTCATCCTGTGATAAAGCATGCTCAGAATCTGAGACTAATGTTAATCAATTGATTGACAAGTATGGACTGCTCCTAGATGCTCTAAAGAAGAGCAGAAATCTTGTCAAAAGGCATGTAAAGGAGATTGAAGTCCTCAAGCCCTATAAAACTTTTTATAACAATAAATCTATTGAGTTTTATAAGAAAAGTCATGAGGTGTCTGAACTCAAGAAAAGTCTTGAGTGTCAGACCAAGGTTCTAGAAGAAAAATGTAAACATAATAGATATCTAGAATAGAAATTAACTGAGAGATTAGGGATTGTGATTAACCCTTCTCAATTTCTTTGTATATTGCCAAAAGCTACAACTTGTCAAACCTCTGAGAAGCTGGGTATTAATCACACAAATTATCAAGTCAAATCAACCATCCCTAATAAGTTGGCAGTATTTCAAAAGGTGAATTTACCTTCTAAAACTGTCAAGTTTGCACCTCCCCATGAGGGTCTATCAAATGTGTGCTCTACAAGTGGGGTAAATTCACATGATCTCAGAAGGAGTGATTCTGTCCACTCTATCCATAAAGCTCAGGATAAGTTCTTTAGATTTGGATCCAAATATCTTGTATTTAAAGAGATGAGAGAGACCACTAGATGGCAGGCTCCAAAAATACAATTGGCCCATCCTGGACCAGCTATATTTAGTTCTTCAGCACCTTCATTCAGGAAGAAGGAAGCAGCATCATGCAATGCTTATCCAGCAAAATCTGGAGCTGCTCACATCTCTCATGGACAACAATTATGTGCTTTCTTGAAGAGAAGGTACAAAATTCATAAATGTTGGTGTTGTGGGAAGGTGGGCCACTTTACCATTGATTGTTGGCACAACCTGAATATGGTTAGTGGACAGAAAGGTGCTCAGCCCAGGCAGAGAGTTGGGCAAAAGTTTTATAATACTAACAAGAACCTAGGACACAACTATTGTTGGGTGCCTAAGGGTAAATGAATTTCTTTTTGTAGGATAGTCCAAATATCTATCTAGATAAGACTTAGTATTTGGATAATGGATGTTCCAGGCAAATGTCTGGGACAGGATGATTGCTCAAGGAATATACTCCATATAAAGCAATAAACAAAGGTTAAGGCTGTTAAGTGTGTAATCCTCAAAAGCTAGAGGCAGCAAGCCTCAAGGTAAGTCTCTCTCTTATATAGAGACTGAGTTTGCAATTTCATGAATTAAGTTAGATGTGCTTAGGATGAACCTAATCAAGCACACCAGTTAGATAACAATGATTCAATTATCCTTCATAATTATCTTCATTGTTAACTTATGTAGCATTTTCTCTCAAGCCCAAATAACATGTAAATCAGTGCATAATAAGGTTGCTAATAAAACTGGCTTATTAGCATGTTAGGTCTCCATTATACTTAGAATTGATAAAATATTTGTATAATAGTGTGACAAATAGAATGTACGTCCAGACAGTGAGAGAAGCTACAAATTAATCAGGCATTAAGTGAATAAAATAAGAGCTCAGAGGTATAATAGAAGCATTAAGTGCCCTGTATCGTAACAGGAAGCGTAGAGCAAGCCGTAAAGCCTAAAAATATTAACTTAAGTCTAAAAATGTTTAATTGGTTAATCTAATGATAAGGTATTTAAGCTTTTTCATTATATATAAAGGCGGCAAGAAACAAAAAGCCACATCACTCTTAAAAGCTTTAACCCTAGCCGTCAAGACCGAAACCTTCTCAGCATCTTGCCGCACTGACTCAATAACGCTGAAGATTTCAAAGGAGATCCAGTAGCGCTATGCAATTGTGAGGAATGGATTCAGTCATGCCTCGCCAGAGATTAAGGAAATGTTAAGGATGATTGAGACCATAGGTTTGGAGTACACCCTTTAAGAACCCTCCACCATTCTTAGAGAAGAGGTAGTAGAATTCTTCTCCAATGTTAAGGTGTCTTCTTCTCAAAACTGACTTAAGTCTAAGATTGAGGACATCAAGATTAAGGTAAACTCTAAGAGACTAGGCAAATCCCTTTATCTACCCTCCATCAACCCTAACGTGGAAGAAGAACCCACCATAACGGATAGACAGTGCTCCCAGGTGGTATGGATACATTGATGCCAAACCTGGGTCTCTTAAGAGGAAATTGTTGAGTATTCTATCGACAATAACCTAGATTTGTATGAATTCACCCTTGAACTAAGATGAATTAAGTTTGTATTTGATGTCTATTCAAGTTAAGTGTCTGCAGGTTATAATTGTCAAGTGTAGAATAATGTCAGTTTACAATGGGTCACCAAACACGGGACTATACAATGTAATCCCTCATTTTGTGATCCACGGTGTTGACTCATGTGTAACCTCTCTATTGGGATACACTTCATTTTCAAGCACTAAATCTATGGGAGAAAGGCTAGTTGCTGGGTTCCTTAAAGAAAATTATTTTTTTAGAACAACAAAAATTTTTAAGTGTTTTTCTCGAGAAGGATTTTTTTTGTACTCGAGTAGAATTAAAGTTAGTACTCAAGTCAGCTCAGTTAGGTATTCGAGTAGTAGAAGTTGTGCTCGAGAAAGCCTAGTGCAGTACTCGAGAAAGCCTAGTGCAGTTCTCGAGAAAGCCATGCAGTACTCGAGTAGGTCTTGACTCTCCTTCTCGAGTGACCTTAAAATAAGCTCTAAATTCTTCTAAGTCTTTTTCTCGAGAAAGCCAAGGACTGTTCTCGAGAAAGCCAAGATAAGTTCTCGAAAAATAAAAGTTCATTACTCGAGAAGTCGAATTTACTTATCGAGAAGCAAATGTTATTACACGAGAATCCTAAATCATTTCTCGAGAAATCGATGTTGTTCTCGAGAAGTCAAAGAAATTCTCGAGAAGCCATTCTTAATTTCTCGAGAAGTAAAAGTTTCTTTTCTCGAGTAAGATATATTCCTCTCGAGAAACCAGAACACATTTTCTGTAATTTCCTTAAGTACTTCTTCTCGAGAAGCCTATATCCTTTCTCGAGAAACAGAAGCTGTTCTTGATAAATCTATCTTCCTCTCGAGAAACAGATATGCAGAAACAGATTTTCTTTAAGTATCTGACGGATTCGATTTCAAATTTCATTAACCTTTGATTGGTCCATATGGCTTGCAATTAATGATATTTAGACCATTAATAAAGGTCTATAAAAGGTCTTGTCAGATTTGATAAACCCTAATAAGATTTCTTACAGAATTCTGAATTATTTTCTAACTTCTAAAATGGGAAGCGCCGCCGCCGACTAAGACGTGTTCTTCATCACTGATCTTCTCGATCTAGAAATTCAGACAGGAAGGATTCAATCGATCAAGCTATTCATCTTCTGCAAATCGTCTCTTTGATTGTGGTGATCCTATGTTCTCAGATCCAAGTAATCTCCAATTTCTTCCTCGACTTTTCTGACAGAGCCTTACGATTTTTCAAGAAGGAAGAAGCCGAGATTCAACCAGATCTGTGAAGAAAATTTGTGTATTTTCATTGCAAATTCATTTTATTCTTGTAGGAGTTATTCTCTGATATTGTAGGAGTTATTCTCCGAGTTTTGTAGAAAAATATTTTATTTACATAGACTCTTCTATGCCAGTGTGCTTTTTGGCAAAAGGTAGTGCGTCTCTTGGTGACCAATGGCACAAGATATTAGCACATATAAATTACAAAACTATTAATAAATTATTTCCTCTCAATTTAGTACGTGATGCACCCAACATTAAGTGCATTAAAGATAGACCTTGTCACGCATGCGTAAAAGGCAAGCAAATAAGGGCGACCTTTAAAAGCATTATTGGCAAAGATTCTAATAGGTATTTACACCTACTTCATATGGACTTGTTCGGTCCCCTGCAAATTAGAAGTTTGGGAGGTAAGGATTATACACTGGTTATTGTAGATGACTACACTCATTTTTCATGGGTGTTTTTTATAAAACACAAGTCAGATACTTTTGATATTTTCACTAATTTTGTCAGGAAGATCCAGAATGAATACAACTTTTCAGTTGTCAAAATCAGAAGTGACAATGGAACAGGGTTCAAATCTGGGGCCATGACAGAATTCTGTGAAAGCCTAGGTATCTTCCATGAGTTTTCATCTCCTCGTACTCCTCAACAAAACGGAGTCGCTGAGCGAAGGAATAGAACACTCATAGAGGCCTGCAGAACTATGTTGAGTGATGCCTCACTACCAGAATACTTCTGGGCTGAAGCCATCAACACTGCTTGTCACGTGCAAAATAGATCACTCATAAATAAAAACCATGAAAAACACCTTACGAACTACTAAAGGGCAGGAAACCGATTATTTCATATTTTAGAATCTTTGGTAGTAAATGTTTCGTACTCAATAACAGGAAATATCACACAACTAAATTCAGTGAAAAGAGTTTTGAAGGTATTTTCATAGGATATAGTAGCCATAGTAAGGCATATAGGATTTTTAACAAGAAAACCCTGGTAGCAGAAGAATCTATTAATGTTGTATTTGATGAGACGAGCTTGCTACAAAGCAGCTCTTCTAGTGTGTTTGTTGAAGATGAAGGTTCAAGACTAAAGAAATTGAGCTTGGGTGAGCCAGTTAAAGAAAAAGGTCAAGAGTTCATCACGATCACCACTCCAACCCCAATTAGAGAGGTTGATCACCATGACGAAGATGTCATTCAAGCTGATGAAGTCACTCCAGTGATAGAGGAAGCTCCAGATGCAAGGACTTTAGAGCTCAGACACTTGAAGGATCACCCTATTAATCAAATCATAAGATACCCTCGTGATGGTGTCAGAACTCGTAGAGGTACAACTAATGAGAATTTATATTTGAGTTCTCTCTCGTAGGTTGAACCAAATAAGTTTGAGGAATCAAACAAGGATGCATATTGGGTAATGGTAATGGAAGAAGAACTAAATCAGTTCAAACGTTGCCAAGTCTGGAAGCTTGTACCAAGACCCAAAGAAAATAATATGATTGGAACAAAGTGGGTCTATCGAAACAAGATGGATAAAGATGGAACCATAATCAAGAACAAAGCCAGACTCATTGCCTAAGGGTATAGACAGGAAGAAGGGATCGAATTCGATCAAACATATGCTCTAGTGGTAAGACTGGAGGTTGAAAGATGGGGGTTAGATCTGATTTACTCTAGAGGGAGGTGAATATAGTTTTTACAACTTTGGCTATTTTCTAGTTTTATATCAGAGTTGAAAATAGGTGATACCAATAATAATATAGAAGGAAATAAAAGACTGGTTAAACTAATCTATCTATCATAGCATAGCAAGAATAGAAAGAAAATGAACACACATAGACAACACAAGAAATTTTATAGTGGTTCCCCAACCTGGGTACATCCACTCTTTTACCACCCTGGTAGGAATCCACTAATAGTTTTTGATCAGGTGACTGTCACTACAAGATCTATTTCGAGGAAGATCTCACAAACTTTTAGGCTTTTGATTAGGTGCCCAAAAACCAAGAATAAACTTTTGAAGGGAGTTAATAAACCCTTTTTATAGGAGGTAAGAGGAGGGGTGATGAGGTCTTCTCTTTTCTCTAAACAATAGAGAAGACTTGTGGATTCTGTAGTTATCAAGACTCCTTCTGAAATGTAGAGTTGGTTCAGAAAGATGGAGCCTTGGTCAGGGTGTAGGTCTTAATCCTTGTCTGAAAACAATCCTGGAACTTTCTGAATGATTCAGGATGTACTGTCCTTGAATGTTTCTGGAGAAGAAGGTTCAAGAAGACTCTTGATAGTGATGGAGGTTCTTCTTCAGTCTTCAGAATGGATAAGGAAGAAAACAGAATGTTTTCTTTACTGGGAGAGAGTTCTGAATGTTTAATATATATCTCTCTGTATTCTTGTGTGTTGTATATTCTCTTCTGATGTCTGGCTCCGTGTGTATCGACTGAAAAGAGAAAATCGCTTTTTTTATATTCTACAGTCAATAATTTCTCCTTTGAAATTTGAATTTCTGGCATTAATTGCTAATTGCCCTGGAGAAAGAAATGGCTTGAATATTTCACTTAAATGAGTTTCCCCAACTGTCCCTAATAAAATAAGCAAGTAATTAACCTGATGAAGACCATAATTAATGCTGCCAATAACGGCTATATTCTGGGGAATATGAGCAATAATTACTCCGGAATATTATTACTAAATAATATAGAAAGTAAGGGACAGAAGTAAGGAAAACTTCTCATTCTGGCTCGGGACAGAATTCGTCGACCTCCAAACAGAATTCGTCGACTGGAGATCCAAGTTCTTCGACCTGAGAATTCCTATTTGTCTACCTGAGCTCTGCGAACTGCATTCTGAGAATAACATGCCAATTCTATGCTCTAAGTTCGTCGAGCTGAGAATCTGTCTGAAAGAGTCGATCGTCGACCTGAGCTCGAATATCGTCGAGCTCAACTCAGATAAATAACTCTGAGTTCGTTGATCTAAGATCGACGATCGTCAAGCTAAGTTTGAAGAACTTCAAACTGATAATTTTGATCTCTGAATTCTTCTAAGTCTTGAATCTACTGAGGTCCTCTGCTGGCTGGTCCATGATGGTTGAACCTAAAGACTAGCCTAAATTCTAGGACCCATGGACTTGATCCTGACTATAAAATGTGGGTCAGACTCAACCTAATTTAGTGAACCTAGCCCAAATCCAACTAGGGATCCAACAATCTCCCCCTATTAGGGTGAGGTCACTAAAACAAGATAAAAGAAACAATCATAAAGCATAAAAACATATATGTGACAGAAATAAAACATTCAGCAGATATTTACAGAAGGTGCTTCATGATTAAACATAATAGAGTTCAAAAACAAGAATAAAACATAAGCTAAATCACTTGTTCTGCTTTGGTTTATCTTTCTCTGGCTATCTAAAAACAATTTCTCTGTTGGGATTGGCAGCTTGTCTCTTTGACATTATCATTTATGATGCACGAATGATATTGATAGAAGTAGCCCTTGTAACAATAGCTTCTGGATGCAAGCTCATGTAATCATCAACATTAAAGAATTTATTAGCCTTAACATACCTTTTAAATTCTTCCTTTCTATATGAAGACATGGTAGAGTATTGGGAAGGATCCTTTCCTTCAGCTTTGGATTTGTTAATTAGAGAGAGTCCTATCAGCTCCTTAAATCTGTCCATTTTAGCAGTTGTCTCCTGCTCTGGATCTACAAAGGGTATTAGAGGAGATTCTGGCCTTTTTGTACTTGAGTCCTTCTATGAATCATCAAAGGAGTCTGTAGTACTTCTCTTATTCGTAGCTGTAGGAGGTTGGCTTTGAGATGGCTGCTGCTGACTGCCTGGCTTGGAATATCTCTGATGGGTTTTAGTGACTGGTGCAGATCTTGAGATACATTTCAAGAGGCCCTAAAATATGGATGGAGGAGGAGGAGGGTATTTCCTAAATTTCTTAGGAGGAGACACGTACCTCCTTCTCTTCTTCCATTCTTTCTGCTTATTCTTTGATAGCCATATCCACTGTGGCATCCCTGGGTATGGAGTAATCTTTTGCAAGATATAGTATGGAGTATCATTTGTGGGATTTAGCTTTGGAGCAACTTTTCTCTTCTTAGCAACCTTCTTTCTAGCCTTGGAATCATCAGATTCATCATAATCTTATTCATCAATATAATCAGAAGATCCTTGAGGATTGTCATACATTGCATCTATTTCCTTTAAAGTTTCCTTTGAGATTTGTTTTTCATCTTGAGGAAGTGCTTGAGGTTCAGCAACTTCAGATGGAGCAATATTCTCAGTGACCATCTGATAGTCTTGTACATCTTTGCCAGCCAATAGGAATTCATCCAAATCAGGATCATTCTGAATATGTGCAAGTTCTTGTGCCACATCTTGAGAAATCAAATCATCTAAATTATGGATCGGGCTATCATCCATAATATAAGTTAGGCCTGATGGTTCCTCAATTATTTTAATAGCAAAACTTTCCTTCAGTTGATTAACAACTTCAGGACTTATTGGAGGAGTGTAACACACTATAGCCAAAGATGGCTTTACTGCTGGAAGAGAAGAATTCAAATAAACTATATTGAAAGAATCTAATAACCCAAAGATGTCTACTGTGGGATTGATGAAATAATCACCAACAATCAAAATATCTACATTCAGCATATCTAAATCAATTATTTCATCCTCTGTAACCATCTGTACATCTGGTGACTCAACTATCTGCAAAATTATTGTTACTTCTTCTACTATTGATGCTGCTAGAGGAGACACTGGAGCTTATTCATAGAATATCTCCCCCTGCCTGGGTTCAGAGGATCCTAAATCCAGGCCCCCAAAAGAAGGGACAGAAAGGGCAGTAGGCAAAAGAGCAGAGAGGGCGGAAAGGGATTCAGCAAGAGGTTTAATAGCCTCTGCTATGAGTTGTTTGAGTAGTGGAGTGATGATTTGCAGAAGAGAGGTAATGGAAGGGGGATCCATTTGCATGAACTCAGAGGGTGTTTGAGTTGATACAGAAGGATTGATGGTGGATAATGATGGATAGAAGGGTGTGGAGTCTGGCATGTGCTCATCTTGAGGTGATGGAGTATGGATGGGGGATGACAGCAGATCACAACTTGGTATGGATGGTATGTTGTGGAGGGGGATGTCAGCTAGATATTGAGGAAGAGGGGATAGAGGTGGAGTGACATGCTCTGGAGTGTGAGGTGGAGTTGCATGCACTGGAGATTGGGGTAGAGTTGGTTGGTGTTCAGGTGATTGAACTGGTGAGGGATGATGGCCTGGGGAAGCCAGAGATGTTGGTGTATGGGCTTGAGATGTGGATGTTTGGTGGAGGGTTGTTGAAGGTGTTTGAACTTGAGGAGGTGTTGGTTGTTGAGATGAAGGTGGAGGGGATGGAATCCTGATGGAGGGGACATCTTTAGGGGGTGGGGGAGCAGCTGATACAACTCTGTTATTCTCAAAAGTCCTGGAAGAGGAAGAAGCCTTGGATGGCTTGGGGATATTCCTCTCCCACCTACCAAATAAGGCACAAGTGAGCCTTTTGGAGGCATTAATGAATATAGTCTGGGAGACTAGGGATTAATTAGCCTTTACATGAAGGAAGATTACAAGAATCCTTCCAAAGCACACCTCTTTCTTGATGTTCTTCTTCTTTATCATATAAAACAATATCTTAGCCTAGTTTACTGGCTTCCTATTCATAACTGCACACATCACTAGGAATTGCTGCCTGGTGATATAATCATGGGAAGTATGCTTGCCCAGCAGTACCTTGCCCACCACATCAGTTAAAAATTTATAATCGGCAGACAGTTGTTTCTTCAGCAGTTTATTAGGATTGTCTCCAGTATGACCCATCTTAATCAGCATTTCATCATATTCAGTACTATCTATTTTTAACTCTTCTTATCCATTCACTAATCCAAATATTTCTGATAGAACGGTGGGGGTGAGAGAAACGATGTTACCCGATATTATTCATGTTATAGTATCGGCATCTGGTGTGGAGTTAGTGAAAACCCATTCTCGAATTTCTGTTGTAGCAATCTTTATTCTTGTTGTCATAAGGTTCTTCAAATGTTATTCTTCAAACAATTTCAAAATATCTAAGAAGATTTGATCGGAGTGCTGGAATGACTCAAAGTCTATGTCAAATCCAATATCGAACTTCATCGCCGCAAGATTACTCGCCGGAATCACCACAATCACCTGCAAAAGGAAACAGAGAGACCAAGTGCAAGGGAAATAGAAAGCACGGGATGGAGCTCGAAGAAAACCTAGATATAAGGTTTTTTCAGAATATGAAGCAACAAACTCCGTCCTGCGAAATAAAGACAATTCTTCGATCTGAGGTCAATGAAATATTTTATTGACAAAAGAATTTGTTGATCTCAGTCTGAAGAAGGGATACCTTTTCGTCGTTCTCAGGTCGACGAAAATTTTCTGAAGCCAGATCGTTGATCACCTGTGGACGAAAATGGCTCATACAGACAGTTCGTCGATCTCAGGTCGACGAATTTTCTCAAGAACTTTTCTCAGTTCGTCGATCTCCGGTTGACAAACTGTGGCAGATTCTTCGACCATAGACAGAAAGTTAAATTAAAACTTCTTCATTGATCATACCAAGCTGATTTAGAAAGAACAGATGGTTCTTCTCATCCAAGGGTTTGGTGCAGATGTTTGCTCATTTGCAAATCAGTGTAGATGTAGACAAGATTAATTTCCTTTTTGTCCACACACTCTCTAATGAAATGATGCCTTATCTCTATATGCTTAGTTCTACTATGATGCACTGGATTCTGAGCAATAGAAATTGCACTAGTATTGTCACAAAGTAGAGTTGAATTATTTAAGTTGAAACCATAGTCTTGGAGTTGGTTTTGAATCCACAGTATCTGTGAACAGCAACTGCCAGCTGCTATGTACTCAACTTCTACTGTTGATGTAGACACAGATTTTTGTTTTTTGAAAAACCAGGAGACAAGTTAGCACCAAGGAACTGTATGTTCCTGATTTGCTCTTCCTATCCACTCTACATCCAGCAAATTCAGCATCTGAGTATCTAGTTAACTCAAATTTTGACTCAGTTGGATACCAAAGTCCTAAATTAGGGGAACTCTTTATATATCTTAAAATCCTTTTTAAGAAAATAAGGTGAGATTCTTTAGGGTTCACCTGGAACCTAGCACAAAGACAAGTAGTAAACATAATATCTTGTATACTTGTTGTAAGATATAATAAGGACCCAACAATGGCCCTATACAATTTTTGATCAACTGGTTTCCCATGTTCATCAGAATCAACCACAGTATTTGTAGCCATGGGTGTTTTCTTAGCTGAGGCATCAGCCATCCCAAACCTTTTTATCAGCTCTTTAGCATACTTGGATTGAGATATGAAGATGCCATTAGGGGTCTGCTTCACTTGGAGACCAAGGAAGTAGGAGAGCTCACCCATGCTCCTCATCTAAAACCTGGAATGCATAAGGTTGGAGAACCTTTTGCATAGTTTGGGATCTGTAGAGCCAAATATAATGTCATTTACATATATTTGTACTAACAAGATTTTATCATGATGATGCTTGAAAAATAAAGTCCTATCTATTATGCCTCTAGAAAAAATATGCTCTAAAAGAAAGCTAGCTAAGGTTTCATACCAAGCTCTTAGGAGCTTGCTTTAGACCAAAGAGAGCCTTATGCAATTTGAAAACATAAGAGGGATGAGTTGAAGAGATAAAACCTAGTGGTTGTTCCACATAGACCTCTTCTTTAAGTTCACCATTTAGGAATGCACTCTTTACATCCATTTGATAAACTGTGAACCTTTTGTAGACAGCATAGGCTAAGAATATCCTGATTGCTTCAAGCCTTGCAACAGGTGCAAATGTTTGGTAAGAGTTTATGCCTTCATCTTGTCTGTATCCTTGAGCAACTAGTCTGGCTTTATTCCTTATGATAGTACCTTGAGCATCTAGTTTGCTTCTAAATATCCATTTAGTTCTAATGAATGGGTAGTTTTGGGGTCTTGGAACTAAATCCCAAACTCCATATTTCTCAAACTGGTTGAGTTCCTCTTGTATTGCAATGATCCAGTGTGGATCTTGATCAGCATCTTTAATGGATTGGAGCTTAGTTTGAGATATGAAGTAGGCATGCATCATGTCTAGGTGGAGTTGATGCCTTATCTGCACACCCATTGATAAGTGTCCAATCACTTGAGATACAGGGTGATCTTTAAGTGTGACTATCTCAATAGGAGGAGCTGGTTGATCAACGGCTTGGAGAGCTAATTCCTCTTGTAGAATTGAGTTAGCTGTTGTTGGCTCTTCATTTAACTCACTGTCTTCATCTTCACTTTCTTCAGTAATATGTGGAGAAGGATATATAACAGCCTCATTGGTGAGGGTCAACTCATCCAACTTCTCACACAAGTTAGGTTCCTATAAAGTTTCACTAGTATAAGTTATCTTCTCCTTGTAAAACATATTAGTCTCATCAAATGAAATATGAATAGACTCTTCCATTTTCATAGTTGATTTATTATATACCCTATAAGCCTTGCTTACTTGGGAATATCCAAGAAAAATTCCAATTTCAGCCTTGGCTTCAAACTTTCTAATGTATTTCTTGTTGTTGTTATGAATGTACTAAATGCAACCAAAGACTCTAAAATAGTCTACTTTAGGTTTCTTCCCTTTGAGTAGTTCATAGGGGGTCTTGCCCTTGAGCTTCTGTATTAAACTTCTGTTCAGGACATAATTTGATGTGCTCACAGCCTCTGCCCAAAAGGATAAGGGCAAGTGAGCATCTGCAATTAATGTGCATGTAGCTTCAATGAGGGTTCTATTTTTCCTTTCAGCTACCCCATTTCGTTGAGGAGTTTTAGGAGCAGAGAAGCAATGCCTGATACCTTCCTTCTCACAGAATTCTTGCATGGGAAGAGACTCAAACTCAGTACCATGATCACTTCTGATCAATGCAACTCGAGTAGAGTACTCAATCCTTATGCTCTTAAGAAAATCTGTAAGAACCTTGAAGTTATCTGACTTGTTTCTCAAGAAGAACACCCAAGTGAACCTTGAGAAGTCATCAACAATTACTATGGTATAAGACTTCCCTCCTAGGCTCTGTACAGCAATAGGTCCAAAAAGATCCATATGGAGCAAGTACAGTATCCTAGGTGAATCACTCTTATTAAGTGACTTAAAACTATTTTTAGTTTGCTTGCCTAATTGACAATCCCTGTAGAGGCTTTCCTTCTTGTAGGGGCAAGAAGGCAATCCTCTAACAAGGTTGTCCCTAGAAAGTTTATCAATGTTTTTCAGGTTTACATGACCTAATCTCATATGCCAAAGATCTTTGTTATTACTGGTTTTGTTAAACAGGCATATTTTTGTTTTAGCAGTCTTAAAATTAACTATATAGATATTTCCTATTCTAGTACCAGTTAAGACAACTTGGTTATCAACTAAAGTAATAATACATGAAGTTTTGTTAAATGATACCTGAAACCTTTCATCACATAACTGACTTATGGATATAAGTTTGTGCTACAGTCCACTTACATATGCAACCTTCCTGAAGGTGACTGCACCAATCTTGACCTTTCCCTATCCTTTAGTCTGGCCACAATTAGAATCACCAAATATTACTTTGGGTCCTAACTTTGACTTATAGTTGATTAGGTTGTCCTTGTTTCCAGTTATATGCTTTGAACAGCCACTATCCAGATATCACTGTTGCTCTGTGGTGGGATAGTCTTTCACCTGCAATAAAATAAATTAGCTATTCTTGACCCAGGTTACCTTGGGTCCTTGTTGATTTACATAACTAAAGCTGGAAATATATGAGTATTCTGGTTGATTCTTGTAACCTAAGGGATGATATCTTCTGGGTGGAATTATCCATTGGTTAAAGGGATTAATGTTTTGTCTTGGTTGATTAACTGGTATGTTGAAATTAAAGTTTCTTTTATTACAAGCTGGGGTCGACAAATTCTGGTATGTTTGTCGATCTGAGGTCGACGAACGGGGATGAGTTCGTCGAACTCCACTCAGAGAATGAAAGTATTCATTTTCTGGGCCCCAATTTCGTCGATCTCTGGTCGACGAACCATACTGATTTCGTCGATTGCAGTTCAGAGAATAGTTTAATAGAAGTTTGCGTTCTGAGTTCATCGACTTGAGTTCGACGAACTGTATACATTTCGTCAATCTGAGTTTGACAAAATCTACTGAACATAGTTCTGGTTAAGATTTTTCTTACTCTTTCTCCTTTTCTTATTCTTGTGTTTAAGTTCTATTTGATTAAGATTGTTATCTTCTATTTTCTCTTTATCCTTTTCTGAAACAAATTTTATAGGAGTTGTTAAGATATTATTCTAAATCAGTGGGGGTTGGCTTGATGAAGCACCTAAACCCAGCTTGCCATTGAGCCTGGCATTCACTGTGCTTGTGATGTTCATCAGCTTGATACTTCTTCCATTTAGGGATTCTTCAAGTTGCCTAGCCTCAGCTAATTCAGATTTTAATGATATAATATGTTCATTAGCTAATGTTATTTCATCTTTTCATTTGTTATTTTCAGAAAACAGGTTTTCTTGTTCATTTAGTCTTTCTCTATATTGCTTAATCTCTTTTTCAGAATTAATTAAATCCAATCATAAGGACATGAATTCAGTTCTAAATTCTTCTGAATCAAAATCAAAAGAAAATAGTACATGATCTTCTTCAGATTCAGAGTCTTCATTGTCTGATTGTTCAGCTTCTGCTTTTGAACAACTGCCTGATGCATTGATGGCCATCAGAAAAATCTCCTTTTCCTTTGCTTCCTTTTCATCTTCATTGGAGCTAGAAGATGAAGATTCATCTTCATTCTCACTCCATGTCTCAGCCACAAAGCCTTTCTCCTTCCTTTTGTGCTTACTAGAGGAGGGCTTATTATAGTGTTGTTTCCTTGTTTCTTTTTCTCTTCTTCTCTCTTTCTTTTGGTTCTCTGGAAACTCTGAGATGAAGTGTCCAGGCTTCCTGCAGCCAACACAAACAACTTCATTAGTGGGAGTCTTATCATATCTGGGCTTATCATCTTGCCTTGATGACTTCCTCCTGAAGTCTTTCTTACCCATCTTGTAAAATCTCTTGGCTAAGAGACTCAGGAATTCTTCATTGACTATTGGGGCTTCTGATTCTTCATTTGCTTTGAATACAATACTTTGCTCCTTTCTACCTGATGAAGGAGTCTTCTGCTCTACAGCCTCTCTGGACTTTATTAATTGCTCATAAGACTTGAGCTTTCCAAGTAGAGATTCTGTGGAGATCTCATTTAGACTTCTGGCTTCCTTGATAAGCCAGATTCTTAAATCCCATGAGCTGGGGAAGCATATGAGTATTTTGTCATTAACTTCTCTCAGGGTGATGTCTTTGTCCAAAGTCTTTAGCTCATTGATGATTGAGCTCAGTCTGTTGTACATGTCACTAACAGACTCGGATTCATCCTTTCTGAAGTTCTCATATTGTGAGATGAGATTGGATCTCTATCCTTTCTCTCATATGCTGAGCCAGTAACCATCTGGTTAAGGGAATCCCAGATAGCCTTGGCAGATATGGACTCAGCCACCTTCTCGAAAATATCATCAGACATTGTCTGAGCAAGAATGTTTGTGGCCTTTACATTAGCTATTTTGGCCTTTTTATGAGCATCTGTCCACTCAAGTAGTGGAACAGCATGTGTGCTGGAACTAGAAGTAGTTGTTGCCACTGGAACTGGTGGTCCTGTCAAAATAGAGTTAAATATATCCTCATCACTAAAGTTCATATACAGCTTGATTCTTTCCTTCCAGATGGCAAACTTATTTAAGTTGCAAACTGGAGGTCTGGTGCTTGCATAGTCTTTATTCTGTTCCATTATGTGATAATAAAAAAAATAGGAAAGAAAATCACATCTAGCAAGGATCTTTTGGTTCAAGTGTTAACTTGTACAACAAAAGGAACACCCCTCTAATACCAATTGAAAGATGGGGGTTAGATCTGATTTACTCTAGAGGGGGTGAATAGAGTATTTAAAACATTGGCTGTTTTTTAGTTTTATATCAGAGTTGAAAATAGGTGATACTAATAATAATATAGAAGGAAATAAAAGACTGGTTAAACTAATCTATCTATCACAGTACAGCAAGAATAGAAAGAAAATGAACACACACAGGCAACACAAGAAATTTTATAGTGGTTCCCCAACCTGGGTATATCCACTCTTCTATCACCCTGGTAGGAATCCACTAATAGGTTTTTGATCAGGTGACTGCTACCACAAGATCTATTTACAGGGAGTTCTCACAACCCTTTAGCTTTTGATCAGGTGCCCAAAAACCAAGAATAAACTTTTGAAGGGAGTTAATAAACCCTTTTTACAGGAGGTGAGAGCAGGGGTGAAGAGGTCTTCTATTTTCTCTAAATAGCATAGAAGACTTGTGGATTCTGTAGTTGCCAAGACTCCTTCTAAAATGTAGAGTTGGTTCAGAAGGATGGAGCCTTGCTCAGGGTATAGGTCTTCAGCCTTGTCTGAAAATAATCCTGGAACTTTCTGACTGATTCAGGATGTACTATCCTTGAATGTTCCTGGAGAAGAAGGTTGAAGAAGACTCTTGATAGTGATGGAGGTTCTTCTTCATTCTTCAGAATGGACAAGGAAGAAAACAGAATGTTTTTTGCACTGGGAGAGAGTTCTGAATGTTCAGTATATGTCTCTCTGTATTCTTGTGTGTTGTATATTCTCTTCTGATGTCTGGCTCCATGTGTATCGACTGAAAAGAGAAAATCCCTTTTTTTATATTCTGCAGTCAATAATTTCTCCTTTGAAATTTGAATTTCTGGCATTAATTGTTGATTGCCCTGGAGAAAGAAACGGTTGGAATTTTTTACTTAAATGAGTTTACCCAACTGTCCCTAATAAAATAAGCAAGTAATTAACCTGATGAAGACAATAATTAATGCTGCCAATAACGGTTATATTCAGGGAAATATGAGCATTAATTACTCAGGAATATTACTGCTAAATAATATAGAAAGTAAGGGACAGAAGTAAGGAAAACTTCTCATTCTGGCTCGGGACAGAATTCGTCGACCTCAGAATAGAATTCATCGACTGGAGATCCAAGTTCATCGACCTGAGAATTCTTGTTTGTCGACCTGAGCTTTGCGAACTGCATACATAGAATAACTTGCCAATTCTGTGCTCTGAGTTTGTCGAGCTGAGAATCTGTCTGAAAGAGTCGATCGTCGACCTGAGCTCGAATATCGTCGAGCTCAACTCAGAGAAATAACTCAGAGTTCGTCGATCTGAGATCGACGATCATCGAGCTGAGTTCGAAGAACTTCGAATTGATAATTTTGATCTCTGAATTCTTCTAATTCTTGAATCTACTGAGGTCCTCTGCTGGCTGGTCCATGAAGGTTGAACCTAAAGACTAGCCTAAATTATAGGACCCATAGACTTGACCCTGGCTATACAATGTGGGTCAGACTCAACCTAATTTAGTGAACCTAGCCCAAATCCAACTAGGGATCCAACAGAGGCAATCAGGTTGTTCCTCGCATATGCTACACTCAAAGGCTTCACTGTCTACCAAATGGATGTGAAGTCAGTCTTCCTTAATGGTGACATAAAGGAAGAAGTGTATGCAGAACAACCTCCAGGTTTTGTTGATCCTGAACATCCTAATTTTTTTATGTATTATTTAAAGCGTTATATGGTTTGAAACAAGCTCCAAGAGCTTGGTATGAAATGTTGTCTAACTTTCTTCTTGAGAACAAGTTCACAAGGGAAAAGATAGACAAGACATTATTTCTTAGGGAAGTAAAAGGTAAGATTTTGCTAGTGCAAATCTACATCGATGACATCATTTTTTGGTTTTACTGAAGACAACCTTTGCAAGAAGTTTTCCAAACTTATGCAAGTGAAGTTTGAAATGAGCAGTATGAGAGAGCTAAATTTCTTGGGACTTCGGGTGAAACAATCTGAGGATGGAATTTTCATCTCTCAGACAAAGTTCACCAAAGAGTTGGCCAAGAAATTCGGAATGGAGAACGCAACCTCTATGAGGACTCCAATGGGTTCAGCTATTTCTCTAAACAAGGATGAGAAAGGGAAATCTTTTGATGAAACCAAGTACATTAGCATAATTGATGTTTTCAACATGTGTGTGTGTTAAATATTAGGTGAACTCTAAGCTATCTCATTACACTACTGCAAAGCAGATTTTGAGATACCTTAAGGGTACACTAAATCTTGGCTTATGGTACCCAAGAAGTAATGATAGCGAGCTAATTGGATTTTCAGATGCAGATTTTGCAGGTACTAAAGATGATAGAAAGAGCACTTCTGGGACCTGCCAATTCCTTGGAAGGAGACTCATCTCTTGGAGAAGCAAAAAGCAAAATTGTGTCGCAATCTCAACGGCCGAGTCAGAATACATTTCTGTCGGTAGTTGTTGTGCACAATTACTCTGGATCAAGAATTAACTTGAAGACTATAACTTGAAGTTCAAGAACATCCCACTATTCTGTGAATCCTCTAGTGCAATTGCAATAACCAACAACTCAGTCTCTCACAGCCAGACAAAGCACATAGAGCTTAGGTACCATTTCATTAGGGAACATGTGGATAATAGAGACATTAATCTCCAGTATGTTCCAACTGACAAGCAGGTTGCAGACATTTTCATGAAGCCACTGGACGAGACCAAGTTCTCGTTCTTCAAAATAGAACATGGCATGCTCAATAAGGAAGGATGAAGAAAAGGGACCCACAGCAAGTTCAAGAATCGAGTTAACTTTCAAAAATCAAGAAAATTCTATGTCTGGACTTCATTTCTCGAGAAGAATTCTATTACTCGAGTACTTTGCTTACTACTCGAGAACGACAGCTCCTTCCCGAGACATATTACTCGAGTAATTCACTTATTCTCGAGAAATTAAGACTTACCTTTCGAAAAGGATATATCTACTCAAGAACAAGATCTATTATTCTCGAGAAAATATATGCCTCCTCTCGAGAAATGCTATGTCTCTCGAGAAATCCTATGCCGAATTTTCCTCCAAGTTCAAATTTTTGATATTGGCACCCGGGCACCTCAACCGCCATACTTCAGGTATTTTATTATTATTATTTCCTTAATCATCATGATTTAAGATTTATATAAATAGATTAAGTCCGAAAAATCCAAAATCCCGAATTTCAAAACCCTTCTCTCGAGAAAACCCTTTGTGTTCTCCGTCTCAGCCAATTCCCTCACAAACAACCCTGATCCTCCTCTCGCCGACTACCAAACATCCAGTTCTTCAAGCAATGGCCCCTTCATCTAAGTTAGGCATCGTCAGTAAACTTATCTCAACCGGAATCGCCAAAATTTTCGATGACTTCAGAAACGTTCTCATCTTGCTCGATACCGCTGGATTATCTTTCGTTCTTCAACATCCTTGCAAAGTTCTCATATCTGATATAGAAGAGTTCTTCCAAAATGCTAAAGTCAAGCGCAATGGCAAACTTCTGAAAACTAAGGTACGGGACATCAAAATCAAGATGACTTCTACCTCTGTTTCTTAACTTCTGCAGATGCCGCTGATTGACGAGGAAGACTACCTAAAAGGCACGGATTATAATAGGGCTTTCAACTTCTGTGGCCTTCCTGACTCCATCACAGTTCACCAATAGAACCTGAATGCAGAGAGCAAACTTCTTGCAGATATTCTAGGAAAGGTCCTTCTCTACCATACCAGTTCTATAAGCTACATTACCACATAATTCTTTGACATGATGATAGCAGTGATCTGTAGAAAGAAATTCCAATGGGGGATGATGATTTTTGACAAAATCAAAGAGAACATAAAAATCCCCAACTATGGGAGAATTCTGTCTTTGTATCTCAATCAGTTGAAGCCAAATGTTTTTACCTTAGCTAAGGGCATGGACATTCATCACATGAAGAAGGTTTCAATCACCTCCATCCAGAGATGGGAAATCAAGCTTCAAAGGCCAGGCCAAGCCCCTCAAGCTCCAGAGGCAGTTGTCGATGAAGACAGGACCCCATATCTCCTCCCTCATCAAATAACTGACACATCTGATCCAGTTATTGAGGGGGGCCTGCTCCATCTGCACAAGTGTCAGTTCCAGATCCAGCTCTAGTTCTATCTGATGTTCAGGCCCATGTCTCAACTGCTCCAGATGCAGAACTTATAGTCATATAAGAAGACACAGCTCTATCTGTTGCTGCAAAGGACCCTTCTGTCCTAGAAGATGACTCAGGCCTTGTTGATGCTTGACCTGCCTATTTAAGAAATTCTTACTGATGCTCAGGTAGAAGATCAAGTTATATCTACAGAAGATGACATTAACAGGATGATAGAGGAACTCACCTCTAAAGAACCTCCCTTCCCTCTGCCTGAAGATAAATCTTCTTAACCCCAGTCTCCTATTGAGGATGTACAAGAAGAAGAGACAGTTTCTATTTCTGATGATATAGAATTATCTCCTGAAGCAGCTGAACCACCTCTCCAAAGCTTATATTTCAACATTCCTACTTTCATAGGTGAAGATGTTGAAGATGAAATACAAACTACTAGAAGAAATCAGTCCACATCTACTGTGCTCATTGAAGAAATAGTTCCCTAGAGAGCTCCAATCCAACCTCCTCCAACTATAGCAACTACTGAAGATACCCTTCTGGGTAAGATTGAATCTTTATTAGCCCAGCAAAGAACATACTTTGACGACTCTCTTAAAGTTATCACTGACAAAATAACTATTCTAGAGAAAGAGATGAGCAGAGGATTCACTGAAATTCAGCATAATACTGAATCCCTCAAACACCTGTTCCAAATAGGTGGGAAAGCCTTAGATCACACAATTACTAGTATTTGGTCACGTCATGGACCAATCAGTCACCTTGGCAAATAATCAGATTCAATTGGAAAAGAATGCTGAAGGGCACAACTTCAAGACATGTGAAGAAGTTAGAAAGTTCAAAAAGGAAGCTATAAGCACCCTATCTGTAGAAGTCAGAAAGGGGGGGAATTGGTAAAGGAATATCTAGAAAAGTCTGATGGAAACATGAAAACTCTTTGGGAAGCAAAGCTGAAAGAGATAAATACTGATGTCCTAACCCAAATTGCTGGTGTTAACTTTCATACATATGATACAGCAGTGTGGATGCATAACCAGATATTCCTTGAATTTCAAGTAGATCCAAATGATGTTCCTCCTCCTCATCTCAATCCTACTACCCTGCAGCCTCCTGCCCAGATGCCCTCATTCTCTCCTAGACTTGAAAATTTTAAATCCCCTCCTGCAGAGTATTCCCAAGTTTGGTCAGAAATAAGAGATGCCTCAGAATCCACTTCCAAAAATTCCATCTCATAAGAAATGGAAATATGGTGACGGTGCCTCTGCAAGCCAGTCCACTCCAAATCCAGAAGCTGAAAGAAGAAGATCTCAAGAATTTGCTGAAGTATGGAGCCAAACCTCCAAGTCACTAATTCTTGACACTATAAAACTTATTGTTGATTTTAATGAAAATAGAAATGATCATTACAGCTCCCATGAATGGGACTTGTATGAGAAATCTATTACCAAGAGTAGATTATATGACAGAGAATATGGCAAGAACAATCCCAAGGCTCCTCCCAAACCTGCCAAGTACTACCCTAAGCCATACAGCTATCAGAAGAGGCAACAAGAAAAGAAAGAGAGGCAGCATCAACAGTAGAGCTAGCAGCAATTGAAGATGATCAGAAGTTTCATATATGAAATTTTGTGGAATAGGATTTTTTTCCTGGACAATGTCTATATATATATAAATCTTTTAATTTTGATGATCTAAATTTTTTATTGCATAGCATTTCTTCCATGATTCTGCGTATTAGTTACTCTATTTATTTATCTTGATGTAACTCACCTTAGTGTAGAGAGTTCAGACTTCTACAAATAGGGGAAGATTGTTGGGTATTGTATCCATAATAATCTAGATTTGTATGAAGTCACCCTTGAACTAAGATGAATTAAGTTTATATTTGATGTCTATTCAAGTTAAGTGTTTGAAAGTTATAATTGCTAAGTGTAGACCAATGATTGTTTACAATGGGTCGCCAAACACAGGACCATACAATGTAATCCCTCATTGTGTTATCCATAGTGTTAACTCATGTGTAACCTCTCTATTGGGATACACTTCATTTTCAAGTACTAAAGCTATGGGAGAAAGGCTGGTTGCTGGGTTCCTTTGAAGAAAATTATTTTTTCAGAACAACAAAAATTTCTAAGTGTGTTTCTCGAAAAGGATTTTTTTGTACTCGAGTAGAATTAAAGTTAGTACTCGAGTCAGCTCAGCCAGGTATTCGAGTAACAGAAGTTGTTCTCGAGAAAGCCTAGTGCAGTTCTCGAGAAAGCCATGCAGTACTCGAGTAGGTCTTGACTCTCCTTCTCGAGTGACCTTAAAATAAGCTCTAAATTCTTCTAAGTCTTTTTCTCGAGAAAGCCAAGGAATGTTCTCGAGAAATCCAAGATAAGTTCTCGAAAAATAAAAGTTCATTACTCGAGAAGTCGAAATTACTTCTCGAGAAGCAGATGTTATTACACGAGAAGCCAAAATCATTTCTCGAGAAATCAATATTGTTCTCGAGAATTCAAAGAAATTCTCGAGAACTCATTCTTCATTTCTCGAGAAGTCAATGTTTCTTTTCTCGAGTAAGATCTATTCTTCTCGAGAAACCAGAACACATTTTCTGTAATTTTCTTAAGTACTTCTTCTCGAGAAGCATATATCCTTTCTCGAGAAATAGAAGCTGTGCTTGAGAAATCTATCTTCCCCTCGAGAAACAGATATGCAGAAACAAATTTTCTTTAAGTATCTGATGGATTCGATTTCAAATGTCATTAACCTTTGATTGTTCTATGTGGTTTGCAATTAATGATATTAAGACAGTTAAGAAAGGTCTACAAAAGGTCTTGTCAGATTTGGCAAACCCTAAGAAGATTTCTTACAGAATTCTGAATTATTTTCTAACTTCTAAATCCGGAAGCGCCACCACCGACTAAGACAAGTTCTTCATCGCCGATCTTCTCGATCCAGAAATTCAGACAGGAAGGATTCAATCGATCAAACTATTCATCTTTTGCAAATCTTCTCCTTGATCGTGGTGATCCTACGTTCTCAGATCCAAGTAATCTCTGATTTCTTCCTCGACTTTTCTGACAGAGCCTTACGATTTTTCAAGAAGGAAGGAGTCGAGATTCAGCAAGATCTGTGAAGAAAATTTGTGTATTTTCATTACAAATACATTTTATTCTTGTAGGAGTTATTCTCCGAGATTGTAGGATTTATTCTCCGAGTTTTGTAGGAGTTGTTCTCCGAGTTGTTGTATGAGTGGTTTTACTCCGAGTTGTTGGAACATTGTTCCGAGTTGTAGGATTGTTTTCTAATCCGAGATAATAGTGAAGTATCTGAGTCTAGTGTGGTGCTAGATTGGTGAGGTGCAGAGTGGACATACCCAAGGTTGAGGAACCACTATAATTTTTGGTGTTGTTTGTGGTTTGCTTGTTTATTTTTTGCGCATCTCTCGTACAATTTTTTATTCCGCAAAAAGATGCAAAACTCACCTATTCACCCCCCTCTAAGTGATTTAGGTAGACAACTAGAAATTATCAGAAATTCTTCAATCAAAGAGGTAAACTGCTAGCAGATATTGTTGGGAAATCCCTTATCTGCAAACCTGGATCACATGACACAATCTCCACGTCAATGTTTGATGTCTTGACTAGGATAATCTACAATAGGAAGTCCTCTTGGTCTTCTCTCATCTACCAGAGATAGTAGACTGTCTACACACTCCAAACATGGGCAGAATTCTTTCTTTGTACCTAGTGAACACCTACCCTGATACATTAAAGCGAGAGCATGGAGTGAAGATTCACTACCTAAAAAGGATGGATATAAAAACTTTGGATATATTCACTAGGATCCTACCCAAGAGCCAACCTTCAACAACAAAGGACTCCTCAATGGATAAGGAATAGCAAGTTGCTGAAGTAGACAGTTCCTCCTGCTCTAAACTGGAGCTAGGAACTTCCCCCCTGCTGATGTTGGTTTGCAGACAGACTTATCCCCGAGTCTCTCCTCAACAAACATTCAGCTACAGGATGTTGTTGTGCATGTTGATAAAATCCATGCCAGCCCTAAGTCAGGACAAGTTTCAATGAATGCTACTAAAGAAGAGGTTGTTGCAGAAGATGAGGCAGATATGACTGATACTGATGATGTAGATGCATTTGAAGATATCCCTGCTATAAAAGATAACCATGAGCCTCTTAAGGCATTAGATACCTATCTTGATGGGTCAAGCCCAGAAAAGGATGCTCAGTCTGAGGGGGAGCATAATCAGATGGATTTGATGACCTTGGACCAAGTTGTCACCAGAATAGTTGAGTCTGCACACACTACAGGTAATATTAATACCTTCTTAATTAGTAGTGTTAATATAGCTTTAGTTAAGGAAATGTTTCCTTCTATAGGTGTTATAGTTGAGGGGGAGTCTTCACAGGTCCTTGCTAAGGAAGATGTCCCTCCTCTATTAAACCAACCAACCACTACCAAAATCTCTAATGAGTTACTCCTAAACAATATCAAAGCACTCCTGGATGCTTAGACCACAACCCTCAAGGAGTATGTTGACCAATCAATTGCCAAGCTGATGGATGAATTGTCAACTAAAGTCAAGGAAAATAAAGAAGAAATCTCTGACTTAATCAAACATGTCACCACCTGATTTGTTATGGCTGGCACTGCTGGCATAAAGCTAACTACCGTCATGAAATCCTTGGACACAAGCAAAAAACTCTCTGCAGCTAACATAGGACATGTTAAGAATTTTATGAGTGCAACTGATGAGGTGATCAGGGGTACAACAAATCATGTAAATCAGCATGTCACCAATGTTGCTCTCCACTCTATGTAGGAGGCAATAATTCTGAAAAATGAGATACTTGCTGACAATGAGAGAATATTCCAATATATATCAAGCAAAAAATGAAGCCAAACTCCACCCTACTACAACAGATTATCTTTGAAGAAGGCAGAAAGGGGAGAGCAGCCATGCTAAGACAGCAACACTCATTGAAGATCAAGCCTTCAATGTAATTAAAGGCACTAGGGTGGCACTGCACTTGCCCCTCCTAGATAAAAAGAGGCCAGAGGACCTAGACTTCCCAGCACAAGCTAGATCTGTACAGGATGCATAACTTGCTGTCAAAAGAAAGAGGGAAGGAACTCAGATGGCTGAAGAGTTCATGGCAAAGAGGAGAGCTTGAGAACAGAGATGATCCAGATCATGAACAGCTAAGTGATGCCTCTGAATCCATCATTATCAATGCTTGGGTAAGCCATGGACAAATCTTAAAGAATATTGATAATGTATATACTTCTGAGGAATGGATAAAGCATTTGGAAAGAAATTCCCTAAGGGAAAGAGTATTCAAAGAAAATCTGGTAAGGAAGAGCAACCCTAAGAAAATGCCTCCCAGATATATTCCAAAGTCATTCCTTTACTTTAAATGGCAAGAGAACAAGGCTGAAAACTTGAAGAAGACTGCTGCTACCAAGGATGCTGATTCAAGTTCATCAAAGAAGAGCTGAGATGAGGCTGCAAGACTTAGGGTTCTTTAAATATTTAATCAATGTCTTTTAATGAATATTAATAGTGTAGCAATATCAAATCTCTAACAATGAAATTAATATGAGTTAGCACTGACTATATTGATGTGATAAATGTGCATGCAATTCTCATTTATATATCTGTGATTAATGAATATGCTGTTTTTTCATAGATATCTTATAATCATAAGTTTTGCTACTGTTGTTTGGCTAAGGCTCTCTAAATTAGTTAATGATTAGGTAGATCTTAATCATAATGTTTACCTTGTCAATGATTAGTAAAGCTTTTGCTATTAATCATATTATTATATTGTTAATGATTGATAACTCACCAGTACTATTGGTTATTCAATCATAGTGTTAAGCCATCTAATCTAGGGGAGTTATCCTATACTGGGATGGCTAGTTGTCATGATAATGTCTCATTAGGCCTATCATGATACTTGTTGTGTTGATGCACCTTAGCATGGATGGGTGTTTTGCCTTCTTCAAATAGGGGGAGATTGTTGGGAATTGTGCCCTACAATGTTCCTCAGGATTTGAAGAGGCATCACCAATCATACTAAGGCGCATAATGTATTTGATGTGTGCTTAAGTTCATGCATGCAGGTTGTCCTTGATTGGACAGGTGAACAAAAAGAGGAAGCTGGAAGTTAGACAATTTGACTAAGGCAAAAGCGTCGAGACTGCTGAGTAGAATGACTCAGCATAATCGCTGAGACAGCTGAGAAGCTCAACACAAAATGTTGAGAGAAGTGTTGATCTCAACAAAACCGCTGAGATGGGAGATAGTCTCAGCTGTGAATAAGAAATCGCTGAGACAGAAGATAGTCACAGCTGTGAAGAAGAAACTGCAGAGATAGTTGAGAAGAAACCGCTAAGACAGAAGATAGTCACAGCTGTGAAGAAGAAACCGCTGAGACATTTGAGAAGGAATCGCTGAGACAAAGCCAGCAGAAATTCTCTAAGTCCAGAAGCGTTGAGTGAAGCAGGCTCACTCAACGCTTCTAAAGAAGAGCTCAGTTCAGAATTTTTCGAACTTAATTCTGAGTTTGTCGAGCTGAGCTCACCTTTCGTCGAGCTAAAGTTAAAGTTTGAGATTCTGAGTTCGTCGAGCTCAGTCCAGAATTCATCGAACTGATTTCAAAATTCGTCAATCTAAGCTCACCTTTTGTCGAGCTAAAGTTAAAGTTTGAAGATTCTGAGTTTGTCGAGCTCAGTTCAGAATTCATCGAAACAAATTTCAGAATTCGTCGATCTCAGCTCACCATTCGTCGAGCGCAGACAAATTATTTCATGTCATTGCGGGAAAGCTACAGCAGCGCCAGAAAGTACTATTTGTCCTCTTTTGAGGGAGGTGGCGCTCACCATCCTTGGCAGGGCCCACACTCAAATTGTGTCATTGATTCAAATCAACAGATATAAAAAGAAGAGAGAAAGGGGGATTAGGGAAACAAAGATAAAAAAAATGAAAAACAGAGGCGGCTGGACTTCATCTTCTCCGACGAGCTTGAAAGCCAAGTCTAGCAATGTATGTCAGCAGGCAGAGAAAGATAGCTGAAGCTTTTACCAGTTCAGCAAGTTTGTTCTTTCCAGAACAAGGTGGCTGATTCATCTAAACAGCAAGAATAGATAGTTGTGTGAAGGGTCGTCAGCCTTCAATAACAGATAGTTGTTCTTCAGTGCAGTAGAGAAATAGTTAGCTTTAGAAGAATACTAATTCCTTCTACAACAAGAGAGCTGGACTGATATCTGCTCAGTCCAGCAAGGTAGACTCTGAGATATATCTCGGAGTCAGAGTTTTATTTTATTTCAACTACTTGATTAATTTCCTATAGGATTCAGGTTGCCTGAATCTGAGCTGTAAGGCCTTTTGTACCTGAGTTGTAGGTGACTAATTAGTCACTGAGGTAGGTGCCCTGCTGGGGTACTGAGGTAGGATCCAACTGTGGATCTGAGAGTAGGGCTGTCCTCCTAGCCTGAGTAGTAGGCCTTAGAGATAAGGCTGATGTAGGTGACTGTTGAGTCACTGAGCTATAGGTGACAAGTGTGTCACTGAGTGTAGGTCTTGGAGGAGAATGAGTGTAGGGCCTTTTGGCTTGAGGTAGGTGACAAGTTTGCCATTGAGCTATAGGTGCCTGGAAGGGCACTGAGGTAGGTACCTGGAAGGGTACTGATCTTTAGGAGTGATGCAGCACTCTGAGAGTAGGGTCTTATGCCTGAAGTTGTAGGGATGAGAAGCCTGAGCTGTAGGCCTTAGAGATAAGGCTGAGGTAGGTGGTTTGAGGATCACTGAGCTATAGGAGCACTGCAGGGCTCTGAGGTAGGAACCTTTGTGGTTCGAAGGTAGGAACCTTTGTGGTTCTGATGTAGGGTTCTGAAGAGAATCTGAGTATAAGGCTGAGAGCCTGAGGTGTAAGATCTAAGGAGCATTTTAGAGGAGTTTGTGCCTTGTCTAACATAAGTTAGAAAGGTGGGAGGGAAAGTGGATGTACCAAGTTGGGGAATCACTATAAACTTCTATGTGCTTTGCTGTGTGCTTGCTCTTCTTTTATATTTCAGGTACTAAGGACAAGCTCTAGATCACTTAGAAAGAAAAAAACGAAAAGGCTTAGGAATTTTCAATGTCCTATTCACCCCCCCCC
This sequence comes from Platanthera zijinensis, assembly GCA_039513925.1. Taxonomy (NCBI): domain Eukaryota; kingdom Viridiplantae; phylum Streptophyta; class Magnoliopsida; order Asparagales; family Orchidaceae; genus Platanthera; species Platanthera zijinensis. The sequence goes on along the minus strand of CM077078.1, from coordinate 99,555,490 downwards.
CCTCTCTAAGTGACTAGCTAACCTTGAAATAATAACTTTCATCCAGTATGATACTCGCCGAATATGACAGCGATATACGCCGAACATGCCTTGGACAGAATTCCAAAAAGTTCGAAAACTAGCTTGAAACAATTCGGCGAGTATCGCCTGGGATATTCGTCGAATTCGACGAGTATCGCCAGTGATACTCGACAAATTCGACGAGTATCACCAGTGATACTCGACAAATTTTACTTGGAAGATTTCTGGATTTCCAGAGAATTTTCCCTAAGTATATACGATGAATTTAACGGGTATCGGCAAGCATACACGACGAATTCGGCGAGTATCAAGGGGATACTCGACGAATTCGATGTGTATGACTCACCATACTCACCGAATTTTACTTAGGTAAAATTCTTCATTTCTGACTCGTGGTCTTTGGAATTCCTTGATCCTTCTCCTGTACTTGGGATAGAAGTACACCCTAATAGAGAGATTACACGTGAGTCAACACAATGGCCTACACAATGAAGAATTATATTGTATAGTCATGTGTTTACTGAACAGCTATAACCTGACATTGGTGTGTATTTGGCATTGTAAACCTGCAAGTACATAACTACAATGCAATATCAAATACAAACTAAATTCATCTTAGCTTGACTGGACCCTTCTTCAAATCAGGGTTATTGTGGATACAATACCCAATAATCTCGCCTTTTTGAAGAAGCCAAAATTCTACAAGCTAAGGTGAATTGCACATACCAATTAAAATAACATAAAGACTGGAAAAGATAATAAATATGAAATGACACGCATTCTAGGACAATAGATAAATCATATATATATATATATATATATATATATATATATATATATATATATCAAAAGTGTTTTAGATTAGGGAGGGCATCCCACAACACACAACAATGAAATATATATAAGAATCTAGATCTTCCTATTTTTTCTCTTCAATAGATTTCTCTCAAAATATTCCTTGGGCTTCAGATAGTACTTTGGAGGAGGAGGCATAGGATCAGCATCCTTGTTCTTCCTGAAATGAATTCTCCTCCTTATGCAGGCTTCTTTGTATCTATTACATTCTTCTGAACTATAGTGATCCTGATGCTTCTCCAATCTAGGCTCGTACAAGGCAAAGGTGTCCAAGATAATTCCTTTTGAAGTTGCGGTCCAAACTTCATCCATTTCACGATTAGGCCCATCTCTAACTTGATCTAGCATGGCCGGTTCTGGTCTGACTTCGGAAGTACCTTCTCCAAATTTCCTTTTCTTTAGAACCTGAGCCTCTGAGAACACAACAATAGCATCATCAGTAGCAGCTTGAACATCTGGAGACATAGCAGCGGCAACAAGATCCTGGGAGAAGTCCTATGAGTCTGTCCAGTATTGAGTATAATCTGAAGCAGGATGAACATCATCATGAACAGGCTAAGTAGGAACTTGAGACGGGAATAGTTGTCCATGTAACCATACGGTGTTGTCATAACTATAATCATTTGTTAGTTTGAATTGATCAAACATTGCCTTTTCAACATCGATAACCTTAGTTGAAAGGGAATCCTCCCCCTTTTTGGCTTTGGCAGCAATGGAATTGGCATACGTTTGCAAAGAAGAATCATAGTGTTCCATAGATCTGTAGTACTCTACAACCATGGTGCTAGTGTTTTTGTCAAGAGTTTCCAGACCATCTTTGTTATTCTTAAGTCCACTCATCATACGAGTGACTGCAGTAGCAGCTTTGTCATACTTTTCATCAAACATGGCCTCTAGCTTATCAAATTTAACTTTAACTTCAGCAAGCCCATCTAGCATAGACTTCTCTGATTGTTTAACTCTTTTAATCACATTCTCCAATGAGGCATCAAACTGTGCATGTTGCTTTGCTAGCATAGATTCAACAGCTTTTAGGATCTGATCACCGGAACTTTAGCTTGGAGCATCTGGCAGCACTGGAATAGAACCATTTGTAGCAATCAAACTTGGTTCCTCGGAACCTAGGATAGGTGCATGCACATCTGCAGCTCCTTCCTCATTATAAAGATCAACAATGCCTTCGGGCACCAACGGTATCCTGCCTAGTCTCTTGTCCAGGTTGCGCATGAGTCTGACAACCTCAGTGGAAACAGATATTCGGGACTGAGTTTTCTCCCCCTCAAACACTGCAGAGGCGATCATCTCAGGGAGATGAACTATCAGATTGTCCACTAACATCAGCTGTGAGACAACAATGGCATCACTGGCAATATTAGTGGCAGCAGACTTATCAGGAACCAGCATATACTCATCAGTAGCAGTCTCTAACTCATAATCAGCAGTTGTTAGATCATCATCATTAGCACCATCATCAAATACCCCAGCATCCTCATTGTGCTCCAAAGGAGCTGGATCCTCTGTATCAACAGCGACCTCTTAAACTATGTAAGACCCCCCCTCCCGGAACACAACACACGGCACGAGGGGAGTCTTATGCCCGAAATAGCCGCCTTGCGGTAGCACTAACACACGGGTTAGCCTTTACCACAAGACGCCTATTCCGCCGGCTACAATCCATATCACAACAATTATGCCAACCCAACCATAACAGAAAAGTAAAGCTAAAAGCAGTTCAGTTCACAGCTAAGTTAAAGTCCAAAAATAGCGGAAGATAACAAGCACAACAGGCTTGTACAAATAAACAAGAGTCTAGAAATGTTTTGCCAAACGGCTACATGAAAACACTCACTACTGTCACTGACGGTGCCGATGGCACCACCACCTCAGGTCCTATCATCCGGGCCTGGCTGTCCTGCTGCATAGTCCGTTGCCGCTCTACCTGCGGGGTTTCCTCCTAAAAAGGAAGACGTAGCAACCGTTAGTCATAAGACTAAGTGGCTTCACATTCGCTCCCCCGGCGACTCCTCGGCACCGGGCAGAGAAAGGAACAAGGTACAATATATATATATATATATGCAAGTAAACAAGCAGGTGACAATAAGTATGGTGAAGTATAAACTACGCTACACAACTAGCAGTTCTACGAATATCAATAATATATAAATGACAGCAGGTATAATTAATCAGAATAGTAACTTAACTTATAAGAGTGCCCATACAAACTTATAAGTTAAGGATCGGCTTAACAGTAAAGTAACTCATCGTATAAGAATGCTCATACAAACTTATACGATGAGGATCTTGTGTATGCAATGAATGACATGTTATGAATGTTATGTTATGACCGACTCATGCGCACGCACATGCAACTTGCTATGTCGACACAGACTAGAAGTTCCCACTTTTCGAGCAGGTAGCTAACCTCTCAGGCGTCGTCCGTCGTGGCCAGACGGCGACAGTGGAGCGGGCGTCTCCACTACTAGGTGGTATCACACTACCTATCCTAGGCCCCCGTACGCCTCAACGCTAAGAACACAACAGCGGAGCTCACCTGCGTACTATGGCTCAGAAGGGGTCTTGGGTAAATGTGCACCAAGATCACAGCCCAACCTGGCCTTGATTTCGAACCGGATGGAACCTCGGAAACGCACGAGGTGCAAGCCCAACCGTTCTCATGGCACGGAGGAGATCTCGGGTTATGGACACCAAGTATCTAACCCTACCGCCCAAGGTCTACTCATTGGCTCCCATCGGTGTGACGACTGGCGAACCCGTAGACCTGCCACATTCATTACCTCCAACATCGCGACACGATGAATCGTCGCACATCACATGCCCCAAAACAACTCACTCGATGCTACCCGTAGGGAGACTTCAACTCTAAGCATCGGTTGTTAATAAACCCCTTGGGCTCGGATTACAGCTACAAAATACTCTTCACATAGTGTTCATCATGTTCACGCCCACCTATTCAATGATTTCACCTCAACACTACGTACATTAGATATGTTCAACGCCAATTTGTATAAATATATCCTTTACCAATAGCAACTCCTAATATCTAGCCTTCCCATCCAATCCATTTCTCTACCATTGCATGGTTATCCCTTATTACACAACCAAATGAGTAACCATACTAAATTATAGTAACAACGACATTATAGTTATATGGGAGCAAGATATCACATGAGCAAATCACAATCATTGCAAGAGTGCTAATATTATAATTTAACAAGTGCATTAACATAGGATAGTCCAATACTAAAACTGGGATTCCCGGAGCTACAGGAATCCTATCACGATGAACAACCCCTCGTTGGAAAGGTATTCGCGAGGGCTACGACTTTCGTGTTGAGTCGATCGCCCAGATCTGGTCGCAACATACCAGAAATTCAACTCGAACACGTACAGGAAACAGTTTCCTGTACAGGAATTTTCCCGAACGCAGCGGACTCGAACCAGCTTTCCCGTGGCTACAGGTATCACATGGAAACGAGCAACCCCTCGTTGGAAAGGTAATTTCAAGGGCTACGACTTTCGTGTTGAGTCGATCACCCAGATCTGGCCAGAACACCTCCGAAATTGGCCACGAAGGTCGCCGCGTGCAGAAATCAGATTTCTGCACGCATCTTAAGGCGAGATGAACGGCATCCGTTCATCTTCTTCCTTGCAACGACCTCGCATAAACTTCTCCAGAAATCACACCCAACCTTATTTCTCCTTTCAAAGCCAAACCCCCAACGAAAACCCCTCTCATCTCCACTTTGAAGGATGAGAAGGTTGAGTGAGACTAAACCTAGGAAACCTAGGCATGGCTTATCCTAAGAACTCTCCTCCTCACCATCAAGACTCTATGGAGTCGATGTCTCTCCTATAATAACTATAGATCTAGCACCAAGGGAGAGGGGAGGAAGCTCACCTCAAGTCCAGCGGTACCACCATGGCCGGCCATGAGCCTCGCACTCCTTCGCGGCGGCATTGTTTTTCCCTTGACGGTGGCGGCGTTTTGATTCCTCCAAGGATGGCTCCGGCAAGCTCTTCCTCCTCCTCCAGCCAAGAACCCTCTCAGGAATTTCGGGGCAGAAGAAAGGAGATGAAATGCTAGGGTTTTCCCAACTTTTTCCTTTTTATACATCGCAGACACGGGTAGGCACACGGCCGTGTTCCTACCCGTGTTCAGGTGACACGGCCGTGTGGCATGCCGTGTCTAGGGCCGTGTTCCTCCCAGAACCACTTTCTGCCGGGTCAGGGTTGAGGCACACGGGTAGAGACACGGCCGTGTCCCGACCCGTGTCCTTGGCACACGGCTAGGGACACGCCCGTGTCCAATGCCCGTGTACCTCTCTGACTGGTAAACCTATTTTTATGAGGCACACGGGTATGGACACGGCCGTGTCCATACCCGTGTCAGCCAAAAATGCTGTTTTGCCTTGTTTTCCTCATTTCCCGCACGTCCGCACCTGCTCACCCACATCCCCCATTGGGCTCACCACAGCCCCCTTGACTCAAATACGCAATCAAGGGGCCTAGCGCAAATTGGGACGTTACAAACTATATCAGCCTCGTACTCCTTAGGCACCAACTCTTCAACAGTAGTCTGAGCAATTTGAGCAACCTCTGCCAACAGATTCCCTGGCTCTAGAACAGGAGTAACTAAACCTGGAACAAAAATCACTGTAGTTATAACTGAATATGGAATCACTGACTCCCCCTCAATTCCTGCACTCATGCTATCAGGAATCTCACTAGGGTGTGGAGAAGGGATCATGTCATAAGGAACTTGACATTCCTCGTCCACTAGGGGTACTGGCGCTCCCCCTTTCTGGATGATCCTCTTATACCATAGAGTGAAGATTGTGGAGTCAATTTTCTTTAAATGATGGATAGGTACGCCTTTGTTCATATCGAACCTATCACCATCCAGTTGATTCAGGTATAAGTCGATAATCTTGCCAAAGTTAGGAGTGCGTAGGCTATCTTTGATTTTGGTAAACAGCAAAGCACCCCAATCCAACCTCTTCCTATAGATAATAGCAACGAGCACTTTGAACATGTTTGTTGAAAGGTAGTCATGCGAGCCTGTCTTGCAGATCAGCACCTTGCTAATGATTTCAGAGAGGAGCTTGCCTTCCTCATTCATCCCTTTGCGCTTGATGGCCTTGGTGCCTCGGAGAAATCCACAAAATAGCAGGGCCCTAGAGAAATCATCTTCGTCTAAGTAATCGGCCTCTTCACAGACTGGAAGCCGCAGATACCTAGACAGAAGAGAAGCTTTCACTTTGACCATGTACTTCTGAACTTTACTTGTTATCTATGAATCTTCACGTCTGAGCTTTACATTCTGGAAAAATTCAAGAACTTCCTTGTCCAGCACCTTGCAGGGGTGTTCGAGGACGAAGGAGTGTCCAGCTGTCTCCAACATGAGAATGACATTCTGAAATTCATCAGAGGCATGAGCAAACCCGGTACGGACCAACTCACCTCCCCCTAGCAAGCCATTAGTGCTTCTAGGAGCTATGGAATAACGGGAAAACTGAAATTGCTGAGGAACAAAGTTTCTAAAAACTGAAGCTTCTGGAAGTGTTAACAACTGCACTTCACTGTACTGAAGAATTTCTGGATGGTTGCAAGAGTCGAAGAATCGGCAACAGTCAGAGAAACTTCTATCAGCAAGAGTGGACTGGATTCGGCAGCAGTCAATGAAGTCGCAAGCACAAAGCTGGGGCATGCCAGAGAGCACTTCTGCCGCCGATTGAAGCTAGGTCACGGGAGGAGGGGGAGAACGGCGGGTTTCAGAGATTCGGGAGTCGGGAGCCGAAGAGTCAGTTAACGGTAAACTGGCGAATCGACGGGTTTCGATGAAATAAGCATGAGTCGGCGATTCGGTGTGTGCCCTGCCCTCCCGTTTTATTTTTAAATATATATATATATGATTTTGAAATTGCAATAAGAAGGCGCGTACCTCAAGTTTGGTTGCCAATTCTTCGGATCCAATAAAGACATTTAAATTTTTGCCCTAAACAGAATTCGGGCAAAATTCACTGGAGGAAGTGTCTGATTCGGTGTGTATGACAAGAAAAATCGACGAATCGGCCGATATACACCGAATTTGTCTTTGCAAAATTTCTACTTTGTTAAAGTAGATCCCGAGACAATTTCTACTTGCTTGATCATCTTCATGTGTCCTTGTTCAGCATACCTAGCTCCATTTTAAAAAAATGAGAACTTGGTCTCATCCAGCGGCTTTGTAAAAATATCGGCAACCTTCTTATCCATCGGGACATAGCTGAGGGATATGTCCTTGTTCTCCATATGCTCCTGGATGAAGTGGTAGCGCACCTCGATGTGCTTGGTCCGGTTGTGGGAAACTTGATTGTTGTCGATTGCAATTATGCTGGAGGAGTCACAATACATTGGAATCTCTCTAAACTTCGAGTTATAATCTTCGAGTTGGTTCCTTATCCAAAGAAGTTGTGCGCAATAACTACCTGCAGAGATGTACTCTGACTCAGAAGTAGAAGTTACCACACAATTCTGCTTCTTACTGCTCCAAGAGATAAGCCATCATCCGAGGAATTGGCATGTCCCGAAAGTGTTTTTTCTGTCGTCCCTGCTTCTAGCAAAATTAGCATCCGAAAATCCAATTATCTCTACAACATTACTTCTTGGGTACCATAAGTCAATATTAGGTGTGCCCTTAAGGTATCTTAAGATCCATTTTGCAGCGATGTAATGAGATTCCTTAGAGTTCACCTGAAATCTAGTGCAGACACATGTTGAGAACATTATATCGGGTCTACTTGTAGTGAGATAGATCAAGGATCCAATTATGATTCTGTACTTGGTTTCATGAAAAGGTTTCCCTTTCTCATCCTTTTCTAGAGACATAGTTGAACCCATTGGATTCCTCATAGAGGTTGCATTCTCCATTCCGAATTTCTTAAGAAGCTCCTTGGTGAACTTCATCTAAGAGATGAAAATTCCATCTTCAGATTGTTTCACCTGAAGTCCTAAGAAATACTTCAGCTCTCACATACTGCTCATTTCAAACTTCCCTTGCATAAGTTTGGAAAACGTTTTGCAAAGGTTGTCTTCCATAGAGCCAAATATGATGTCGTCGACATAGATTTGCACTAGCAAAATCTTGCCTTTTATTTCCTTAAGAAATAATGTCTTGTCTATCTTTCCTCTTGTGAACTTGTTCTCAAGAAGAAAGCAAGACAACGTCTCATACCAAGCTCGGGGAGCTTGCTTTAAGCCGTATAATGCTTTATTCAAAAAGTAAACGTGTTTAGGGAGTTGAGAATTAACAAAACCTAGGGGTTGCGCTATGTATACTTTCTCTTTCAGATTTCCGCTGAGGAATGCTGACTTCACGTCCATTTGGTAGATAGTGAAGCCTTTGAGGGAAGGATACGCAAGAAACGACCTTATCGCTTCGAGCATGGCCACTAGAGCAAAGGTCTGGTCGAAGTCGATCCTGAAAGTTTCTAGTGTCGACTAAATCCACCTATGGGGGGGGAATAGGTGTCGTGCAGTCTTTTGCGGAATTAATGTACCTACACAAATTAACAAACACAGCACAGAAAACACACAAAAAGTTATAGTGGTTCCCCGATTTGGGTACGTCCACTTTCCCCCTTCGACCTATCTCCCACCAAGGGATGACTCGGTAACTTCTCCAAACGGATTGAAATCCAATCCTCACACTACGGAAGGAACCCTTCCAACAAAGGAGTCAAAACTCCACCACCACGGGTTGCACCCAACCCTTATAACTAGGAATAAAAATTCCTTTACAATAAACCAAAATAGAATGTAAAAGAAAAACAAACAATGCTTTTGGAGATCCCAATGTCCTTCTTTGTTCTATGAAGCTTGCTTGAAGATTACGAAGAATCCACAACCGGATTTATCTCTTGGAGAGGATCTTGTAAAGATCGGCGGCAGCAAGTGATTGCGGCGGCGATACTTTATAGATCCAAACTTCTTGATGAAGCACGCAAGGTCTACGAATGACCTTAGTTGGATCAATCGTCTCAACCGATTCGGAATGAAGAACTAGTCTTGTTCAACAAATCGAGAGACAAGAGATCTCAAGAGAGATGTGTGAGACGCTCGGCTTGCCTCGGTACTGTCGTCGGAAGATCAAAGAAGCATTGAGATCAACGATCAATGGCGACGACGAACTTGCGAGCGGCTACAGGCGATCGGCGGTTTCCGTGATCGGCTAGGGCACGGCGTCGGCTACTTTTGATTTCGCGTGAATGAGTTACTGTAGAAGTTCAAAATACACGTGTATATATACCCTGATCCAACCCTAAAAGACCGTTGTGGTACCCTCAAGGAGAAACCCTAGCCCCGGCCGAAACAGCGCACGACCTCTTGGTTCGGTCCAGCGAATGGAGGAAAATTGCCTAAGGCAAAATTGGCGAGAATCGTTGGTGATTCCCGTCAAAGTTGGCGGGAATCACTCACGATTCCCGTCAATTCTGCCTTGGCAGAATTCAAGTTGGAAACCTTGTCAGCCGGAGGAAATCGGCGGGAATGCAGACTTATTCTCGTCGAATCAGAGGGAATCACTAATGATTCCCGTCGAAGTCGGCAAGAATCACTTAGTGATTCCCGTCGATTCTGCCTTGGCAAAATTTCTGTTTAGAAAACTGATAGCTGGAAGAAGTCGGTGGGAATGCAGACTGTTTCTCGTCGAATCGGCGGGAATCACAAATGATTCTCGTCGAAGTCGGCGAGAATCACTTAGTGATTCCCATCGATTTTGACTTAGAAAAATTTTTTCTTCCTTCCCTTGATGACTTGGTATTTGACCCATCTTTGCTCCTTCTTCTGCTCTTGATCTGCCTTAACCCTGTACTTAAAAATAAGTACACTCCAATAGAGAGAGCACACGTGAGTCAACACACTGATCTGCTCAACGAGGGATTACGTTGCGCAGACCCGTGTATATTGACCCACTGCACCTTGATATTGGTGTGTACTTAGCATGGAATAGCTGCAAGCACAACTTGATAGAAGATCGTCAAATACATTGTGAATCCGTCTTAGCTTGACTGGAGTCTTCTTCAAATCCAGGTAATTGTGGATACAATACCCAACAATCTCCCCCTATTTGAAGAAGCCAAAATCCTATTAGCTAAGATGAATTACACCAACCAGAAAGATATATATAAAAAATATGCGAGACAAGAAATCAGAATAATAAAATTTCACGCATTCAGAATAACAATTGAATCAGCATGTGATCATATATATATATATATATATATATATATATATATCCAAAGTGTTTATCATTACAAGAATAGACGCACACGCATATTGAAAAATAAAAAGTTTAGATTCCAAGTCTATCCCTCCTTTGCCTCAGCGTCTCTTAGTTGTTTAGCCGGGAACTTCTTGCTTTGTCTTTCAAAGTATTCCTTAGGCTTCGGGTAGTACCTGGGGGGAGGAGCTTTATTCTCCACTGTGTTTGACCTGAAGAAAATGTTTCTTTTATCCTCATATTCTTTGTGTTTTTCCCACTCATACTGACTATATACTTCATTTCTATTAACCTCTCCCCGCTGTTGTAGCATGAATGTATCCAGTATGATGTTCCTAGATACAGGACTCCATCGTTCATTCTTAATTTCACTTTCCTTCCTTCTTAATTTCTTCTCTGCTGGAGTATCTTTAGGAGTTCCTTCTTGAAGCTTTCTTTTCCCTTTCGCAATGGCCTCTTGATCAAACATTGCACAGTGAGCAGCTTTGGCAGCGGCTTTGGCAGTTTTTCTGGCATCAGCTTCACTCAAAGGAAACTCCTCAGCACTTGCAACCTCATCAGCAGCAGTAGTAACCTCATCTGTAGGAGCAACCGGAATATGTATACCTGATGCTTGCTGAACTAGCCAATGACAACTGTCAAAAACATACTCGTTTGATTGCTTGAAGTTTTCGACCATGATTTGCTCTAACCCTGCCATCTTAGCTGTTTATTCTTCCTCCCCCTTTTTGGCTTCTTGAGCAATTGAGTTTGCATAAGAATGCAGTGACTCATCTATATGCTTGACATTCTAAGTAAAATCGTTCAACAGGGTTTTCTGATTCGTGTTGAGTGTGACCATGTTGGCATCGAACAATTTGATGTTGTTGGCCACAACATGTGCATTTTGATTTACCACTGTCAGGTCAGCTGTATTTTTTTGTAGCCCTTGCATTAGAAGATTGATGGCAGTGCCGGACTTAGCATACTTCGCTTCAAATCTTTGTTCCATCATATCCAGCTTGTGATTTATCTCCACAACATTCTTTAGCATCAGATCCTCGGATTGCTTAATTCGTTTAAGTACCTTGTTTTGAGATCGTTCAAAGGAGGTCTTTAGTTAATCCACTGTACCTTGAATGATATTTATAGTGTGATTTGCCAGGCTAGGTCCTAACGGATGATCCTGATGTATGGCCTGGTCGTGCTCTGGGGGGTAGGACTCTGTGAGTCAGGAGTTTCTTCTTCAGATACACTTGTGGAGCTTGATAAATTTACCATCTCCTGTGGAGGGATAAAGGCAGCATCTGCCAAGTGTCCATGTATACTCATCACTCCCTTCAGCATAGTATCATGTTGTTCCTGAGGTCGGGAGGTCTCCCCCTCAACTATTGCATCAGTCACATCAGGAACCCTTTCCTGAATTTGTTCCTTAGAAGGGAGTTCAACATCAATCTCCCTCATGGCCATATCCTTTCCAGCTTGCTCATCATTAAAGTCCTCAGTGACATGTTATTCAGGGGAATCCACATCATTTTCATCAGCAGCAACATTCTCCACATCATCCTCTTCTGCCTCCTCGTCAGTCTGATCAGTCGCGAGAGTCTCCACTGCCTCCTTAGCGATGAGGGTGATGTTAGTAACAGCATTTACTTGTCCAGTGACTGAGGCTTCCATCCTGATAGTGGCAGAAGGACTGGGTAACGACTCCCCCTTAGTTTCTGCATGCAGCAGATCAGGAACTTCACTGGGCTCATCCGAAGGATTTCTGAACTCTGGTGCTCTATCTTCTTCATCAACCCATGCTCCTGACGCACCCCCTTAGGCAATTCTTCTTTCCCACCTATCAAAGATGCTGGAGTCCATCTTCTTTAGGTAGTGAAGGGGAACTCCCTTAGTCATATCAAATCTATCTCCGTCCATCTGATTCAGATATAGACTGATGATTCTCCCGAAGTTAGGAGTACGTAGGGTATCTTTTATCTTCTCAAATAACATGGCCCCCCAGTTTAATTTCTTTCTGCACACTATAGCTATCAGAATCTTAAACATGTCACCTAAAATGTGATCATGGGAGCCAGGTTTGCAGATCAAAACCTTCCCTATGATATCTGAGATGAGCTTTCCTTCTTCGTTCATGCCCTTGTATTTAATAGCCCTGGTACCTCGAGCCAATCCACAGAAAAGTAGTGTCCTCGTACGATCATCTTCATCTAGATAGTCCTCCTGTTCAGAGCTGGAGAGCGGGAGATGATGTGACAGTTTTGCAGCCGTCATCTTTATCCTTAGACCTGCTATCTTACTCTTTATCAGGGTGTCCTCGTGTCGCAGCTTGGAGTTTGCGTAAAACTCGAGAACTTCCTTGTCTAGAACCTTGCACGGGTGCTCTAGAATGAAGGAGAGACCGGCTTATTCCAGCATCAAGATGATGTTTTTGAATTCGTCTGAAGCATGGGCGAAGCCTGTCCTAACCAACTCACTTCCAGTGAGGAGCCCGACCGTGGTTCGAGGAGCCATTATGAACCTAAACGAGTTAAACCCAAGGAGTTAACTCGATCTAAATCTAGAATTTGTAGGAACTAAACTCGGAGGGATGATCCTTGAAAGTGGACTTGAAAGTGGAGCTTACGATTCAAGGAAGAAATAGACGTTACCTTGAACTCGGAGGGTGAAAGGTAGGAGACGCGAAGCAGCCGATGAGAGGCCGATGAGAAGCTTGCGTCGAAACCGAAGGCTGGCGGTGGGTCGGCGTGACGCTTGCGTCGGAACCAAAGGCTGGCGGTGGGTCGGCGTGACACTTACGTCAAGCTGATGCCGATGATATACGGGCTACGATCGACGGCAGACGACAGAAGATAGACCGGAAGGTTACAGAAGTCGACGAACTACGGCTGGGGAGCGATGGGAGGCTCGTTTCCGCAAGATCTAAGGGATTCAGTGAGGTTTCCGCAGGGTCGACGAGAAATAGCGAGATTTCCGCTACTTCCTGCAGGGAGCTGAAGGGTCGGCGAGGCTTCCGATACTTTCGACGGGAATTGCAGGTTTCCGCTTGACAGTTTTTATATCAATAAATTTAAATTGTCGGTCGGGAGACTTTTTCCGGTCTTACCGTTCGATCAAAACGCTCGACGGGAATTCCTGTTAATTCGAAACTTTACCCTTTTAAATGATGGATAACAAATTTTCCGGTCAAAATATCTAAGCCAAGTCGAAGGGAGGTTAACACTAGAAATAAACACTGGTTATTTCTTGGTGAGTCAAAATGTAAAATTTTAGTTGCAACTACTGGTACACGTCCCTTGAGTTTCATCGGACCAATTGACACCCACTGTCACACATTATCAATGATATAGAAAATTTATCAGATTCCAAACTAAGGATCATACAGTTATTAGCTTGCATGACTTTCCATTTCAGGTGAGTATATATATGTGTGTATATGTATATCTATGTAATGCGATTCAATTTTCAAAACTGAATGCGCGTACCTGGAATTACTAGGTTGATCATTCGGATCCACTGTTTGAAGTGCGAAGGGTACCATGTATAAGTAGGACACTGTGGTTAGCATTATCTCTTATCCCATATACTTGTTCCATAGCAAGCCTGGAACATCTCTTGTCTAGGTCCCATCAGGTTCATGGGTACCTAGACGATCCTGCAAAAAAGAATTACCTTACCTTAGAAACCCAATAGGTATTGGGTCCTAGGTTCTTGTCAGCATAAAATACAGCATGCCTTCCTACAGGATTTCTGTCAGGAAGGCTATCTCTTGCCAAAGGATGTGGACATACCCTTGTCCTTGGCACAGAAGGATTGTACCAACAATCTATGGCAAAGTGACCCACTCTGCCACAGCACCAACACTCATGAATATTGTATCTCCTTTTCTGACCAGATCTACTGACTGAGTTAGTCACGATCTTAGGTCTGACAGGGGCAAAGCAGGTTCTGCTCACAGATTTACCCTTTCCACCGAGACTCGAGGGAGGGCGGATGGAGAACATGTGGTGAGTGTCCCGAGGCCTGGGAGGTTGTGCTTTCTTTTTAGCCAGCACACATCCGAGGGCCCCATTGATGCTTGCTACATGTTTGCCAACTCCATTTCCCTTTGTCTTAGGGTGGGAAGATGTTCTGTGAGAGCTGGTTCCTGCAATGTCATGAAGTGTGGGAGCTGAGGTCATAAATACAAATGGTTCATGATGAGCCGTGTGTATTTTCTCATGGGTAGACATAACAGCACTTGCACTATGGGTGTTTCCACATGAGGGCCGATCATTCTTGCAGTGACCATAGTTGTTCTTATGGTCATACCTGAAGGAATGATGTGTGCCCTTCCTACTCGATGTGGTGGGTCTGAACACAGTTTCCCCATTTCTTCACGAATTTATAATTCGTGAGATCCACTCGTTTTCTCCCTTTCTCTTGATAGCATCTATCTTGGAAAAATTAGATATTATCCTCTTCTCGGTCTCTAGATGAAACTCTAGATCCGAAATCTTTGAGTCCTTCACCTTGATGGATTCCAATTGGAGGTCCATCATGGTCCTCAACTGAGCAATTTCCATAACTTATTTCTCAACAAGCAAGTTGCTCTTTTGAAGGGCACTACAAAGGGAATCAAGAGTTTCAATCTTTTGATTGAAACTGTCAATTTCCCTTGCATCAATTGATGGACAAACCTCTGAACTTCTCCTGTCTTCAGGGGATACAAGGGGAAAGGAGCATGAAGAGGAAGATACCTGATCCTGATTGGGCTGATCAGGGTTAGAGTTATGGTCTGCAGAGACTGATGTTTCAGCTTCATCACAACTGCATTCCTCAATCTCTTCTTCAGTCTCTGATAGAGAAACGGGAGCCCTGATATTGACAGGTTGTTCTTAACTTTCATCTTTGGAGATGAGGACCCCTACATATGCTTCATCTTCTTGCTGGCATTCATTCCAGGCAGTCTTCTTTCCCTCCATGAGATCAGAGATTGTTTCCCATATGGACTTTGTAGTCTTACACTTGTCCAATCTTGTAAGAGATGATCCTGACCAAATATCAGAGATGATCTGTCGTACCAGCTTGTCCAAGTTGAATAGTGAGAGCTCAGTTTCAGACATCTCTGCGGTACTCTTAGGGATTTGGAGATCTTCTACAGAGTCAGAAGCCTTCATGGGAATGAAGGGACCCTCTTCCACAATAAATAAAGCATGGGGGTCAATGGATTCCAGATGTAACTGAACTCTCATTTTCCAGATGGGAAAATATTCTTTTGTGCATGCAGGCAGTCTCAGGGGAGAGACATCAGTGTACATCTCCATGCTTGAGTCTTGTTTTCTTCTTGACACTAGAAACGGGATCTTACTCAAGGTGTTAACCTTATTGATGAGTAACCTCCCTCTGATACCACTTGAAAGTTTCTAGTGTTGACTAAATCCACCTATGGGGGGGGAATAGGTGTCGTGCAGTCTTTTGCGAAATTAAATATACCTGCACAAATTAACAAACACAGCATAGAAAACACACAAAGAGTTATAGTGGTTCTCCGATTTGGGTACGTCCACTTTCCCCCTTCGACCTATCTCCCACCAAGGGATGACTCGGTCACTTCTCCAAACGGATTGAAATCCAATCCTCACATTACGGAAGGAACCCTTCCAACAAAGGAGTCACAACTCAACCACCACGGGTTGCACCCAACCCTTACAACTAGGAATAAAAATTGCTTTACAATAAACCAAAATAGAATGTAAAAGAAAATACAAACAACGCTTTTGGAGATCCCGATGTCCTTCTTCGTTCTATGAAGCTTGCTTGAAGATTACGAAGAATCCACAACCGGATTTCTCTCTTAGAGAGGATCTTGTCAAGATCGGCGGCGGCAAGTGATTGCGGCGACGATACTTTGTAGATCCAAACTTCTTGACGAAGCACGCAAGGTCTACGAACGATCTCAGTTGGATCAATTGTCTCCACCGATTCGGAATGAAGAACTATTCTTGTTCAACGAATCGAGAGACAAGAGATCTCAAGAGAGATGTGTGAGACGCTCGGCTTGCCTCGGTACTGTCGTCGGAAGATCAAAGAAGCATTGAGATCAACGATCAATGGCGACGACGAACTTGCGAGCGGCTACAGGCGATCGGTGGTTTCCGCGATCGGCTAGGGCACGGCGTCGGCTACTTTTGATTTCGCGTGAATGAGTTACTGTAGAAGTTCAAAATACGCGTGTATATATACCCTGATCCAACCCTAAAAGACCGTTGTGGTACCCTCAAGGAGAAACCCTAGCCCCGGCCGAAACAGCGCACGGCCTCTTGGTTCGGTCCAGCGAACGGAGGAAAATTGCCTAAGGAAAAATTGGCGAGAATCGTTGGTGATTCCCGTCAAAGTTGGCGGGAATCACTCACGATTCCCATCAATTCTGCCTTGGCAGAATTCCAGTTGGAAACCTTGTCAGCCGGAGGAAATCAGCGGGAATGCAGACTGATTCTTGTCGAATCGGCGGGAATCACTAACGATTCCCGTCGAAGTCAGCGAGAATCACTTAGTGATTCCCGTCGATTCTGCCTTGGCAGAATTTCTGTTTGGAAAACTGATAGCTGGAAGAATTCGGTGGGAATGCAGACTGTTTCTCGTCGAATCGGCGGGAATCACAAATGATTCTCGTCGAAGCCAGCGAGAATCACTTAGTGATTCCCGTCGATTTTGACTTAGAAGAATTTTCTCTTCCTTCCCTTGATGACTTGGTCTTTGACCCATCTTTGCTCCTTCTTCTGCTCTTGATATGCCTTAACCCTGTACTTGAAAATAAGTACACTCCAATAGAGATAGCACACGTGAGTCAACACACTGATCTGCTCAACGAGGGATTACGTTGCGTAGACCTGTGTATATTGACCCACTACACCCTGACATTGGTGTGTACTTAGCATGGAATAGCTGCAAGCACAACTTGATAGAAGATCGTCAAATACATTGTGAATCCATCTTAGCTTGACTGGAGTCTTCTTCAAATCCAGGTAATTGTGGATACAATACCCAACAGATCCCTTCTTCTTGTCGGTATCCTTGAGCAACAAGCCTATCTTTATTCTTGATAATTACTCCGTTTTTGTCCAACTTGTTTCTGAATATCCATTTCGTGTCTATCACGTTCTGTCCCTGTGTCCTAGGCACTAACTCCCAGACTTTACAATATCCAAATTGATTGAGCTCCTCTTGCATTGCCAGAATCTAGGAAGCATCCTTGTTTTCCTCTTCGACTTTCTTTGGCTCAACCTGCGATAGAAAACATAGATGCATAACCTCATTAGTTGTACCTCTTCTGGTTCTCACACCGTCGTCTGGCTCTCTAATGATTTGATCAGTTGAGTGATCTCTTAGGTGTCAGAACCCTAGATTCCTTGCCCTCCCTCTAGCAGGCTCTGCAGCATCTTTTGTCGCCTCTATATGTTGAGGAAATTCTTCCTCTAGAGTTTCTTCATCCACCAAGCCTGGATCGACGATCTTGACTGAGTTTGGAGCTTCTTCCTTGAAATCTTCATCCAAGCTTAGATCCTTGAACCTGGTACCTTTATCTGGACCAATAATACTAGACGAGCTGCTATAGAGCATATTAGTCTCATCAAATACAACATTTATCGACTCTTCTACCACCAGAGTTTTCTTATTGAAAATCCTATATTCCTTACTATGGCTACTATATCCTACGAAAATACCTTCAAAACACTTTTCACAAAACTTTGTCCAGTAATACTTCCCATTATTAAGTACGAAGCATTTACTTCCAAAGAATATAAAGTAAAACACAGTCAGTTTTCTGCCCTTCAATAGCTTATAGGGGTTTTACAATAGCTTTTGTTGATCAGTGCTCTATTTTGCACGTGACAAGCAGTATTGATTGCTTCAGCCCAAAATTACTCCGAAAATGAGGCGTCATTCAACATCATTGTACATGCTTCAATGAGGGTTCTATTCCTTCTCTTTGCTACTCCATTTTGCTGTAGAGTGCGTAGGGAGGAAAACTCATGAAAGATACCTTGACTTCCACAGAATTCTGTCATGCCACCAGACACAAACTCTATTCCATGTTCACTTTTGATTTTGACCACTGAGCAGCTCAGTTCGTTCTGAATTTGCCGGACAAAATTGGTGAAAGACTCGAAGGTGTCTGACTTGTGTTTTAGAAAGAACACCCAAGTAAAACGCGAGTAGTCATCAACAATTACTAATGTGTAGACCTTACCTCCTAAGATGTGAATTGGCATATGACCGAATAAGTCCATATGAAGCAAGTATAAGCTTCGTGAGGAATCTTTTTCAACAATACCCTTGAAGGTAGCTCGTGTCTGCTTACCTATTTGACATGAGTGACATGGACTCTCTTTAAGGCACTTAATGTTGGGGGCATCGCACACTAAGTTGTGAGAAAATAGCATATTTAAGATTTTTGAAATTAATATATGTTCATCTCTTGTGTCATTAATCACAAAGAGACGCACTATCTTTTGCAATAAAACATACTGGTGTAGAATTGTCTAAGCAAAGGAAATTTAAACATAAAATATTTCTGCTCCGAGTACCTATTAAAACCGTCTCAAAATTTGCAGACGACTTTATCAAACACTTGTCCTTGCAAAACTCAACGATGTAGCCTTTGTCACATAATTGACTTATGCTTATGAGATTATGGTGTAATCCTTCAACATAAGTCACGTCTGTGAAAGAGACTACGTCGTTGGAAATCATACCATAACCTTTTGTTGTTCCCTTATCTGAACCTCCAAAGATGACTTTTGGTCCGTCTTTGACTGGGATATAATCACACAAAAGGCTTCTTGTCCCGGTCATGTGCCGAGAGCATCCACTGTCCAAATACCAGATTGGAATTCTATAGGCCTTTTGACATTCTTGCAAAAACAGATCATTTTACCTTAGGAACCCAAACGTATTTGGGTCCTTGGTTCCTGGTTAGCTTACCACCACTAGGAACATTAACTTTACGAGTGGTCTGTCTCGCATAGCTAACCCATGGGGTAGGCCTAACATGTCAAATATGTTGTACCTCCTTTTGTACTCCTATTTCACCTTTTGGAGCTGAGGTCTAGCATGGGCAGCATTCTTTGAGGTGGAGGCCTCCTGGTTGCAGCATACACAAGAGATCCTCATCTCTTTAGCCTTAGGCACATGAGTTTTGGCTTTTGGTCCCTTCTTATTGTTATGGCCATGAACATATGGACCATAATTCTTCATCTGAATCTCTTCATAAGGTGCTTTGAACACGCTGGCACCAAAGTCACGGGGACGGGTCCATCCCTGGTATCTATTCTTGGGCTCTACATTAGTAGGCCTAACATGATGACCATAGGACGACTCAAGGTCAAACTTATTCGTTGGGAAGATTACTTTCCTAAACGAGGATTTACTCATGGGTGCCTTCCCCTTTTCTTTGGCACTAGCCATCTTGGCAGCCTTACCCTTTCCACCGGCATGGCCAAGACAACTACCCTTCTTCTGAGCTGAAAAATTATCAATGAGCGAGAGAACAGTCTTCGGCTTAGAGTAATTCTCAACGAGTTTTTTCTCCATCACGAGCTTTTCTTACAGCTCATCAAGATATTTTTCTTTCAGACTCAACGTCTCAGCGGAGCCCTTGAGTTCCTCTTTCAAGGAGTGGACTTCATCTCTGAGTGGAAGAAATTTTGCAATTTCCTCCTTTAGATTTATTTCCACTGGCTTGCAAGAGGCAATCTCTCTTAATTGCTTTTTAACTACCTTACGGCATTTGTCAAAAGCCTTTAAAAGGTTCTCGTGTTGAGCCATCAACTCAGAATCACCATCCTCTTTAGAAGAGTAGCCATCATGACCATTCGAGGACGTTTCATATTCAGAGAGTATTGTGTGCGAGGTTACCTTCCCGTGATACTCAAAGTCGCTATCTTCCTCACTTGTTAGAGCCATGAGCCCGAAGTAGGCTTCTTCGTTCTCAGAACTCGACTCACTCGAGTCACTATCACTGAGAGTATTTGCCTTTTTGGCGACAAAGCTCCTTTCTTCTTTCCCTTTGAAGGATCTCTTCTCGTCCTTCCTGGAGCTATCCTTCTTCTTATACGGGCACTCTGCAATCATGTGACCTAATTTATTACAGTAGTAGCAAACAACGTCAGAGGAAGAAAATTTATTAGGCTTTGATTTATACATGTCCTCCTTGTTGTAGCTTTTCTTGGTACGATCACTATCACGATGTGATCTCCTGTAATCAGAGGAGTAGGACGAATTCCTCATCTGCCTTCTCTTACTGAGTAGTTTCTTGAACTGCTTGGAGATAAGGGAGAACTCTTTGTAGATAGCTCAGAGCCTGATATGTTAGGGTCAGAGTATTCAGGAGTGTTTGGAGCTCATATACTTATGGGTGACATAGCTTGAGACTTCTTTAAACCTTCAGCCTTTAGGGCTAATGACTTCTCTTTGCTTGAAGTCTGGTTGGCTTGCTCCTCCTTCTTTCTGGTGTTCATTTGGAGTTCGTAGGAGAACAATTTGCCGAAACGATTCTGAGTGTCGATCTCCGACAACTTTCCAAATTCTCTAATGGAAATGATCTTTGTGTCCCGGTCTTGTGTGAGGGATCTAAGGAACTTGTCAATCAGTTCACCATGTATGAAGACGCGGCCATAGTTTCTGAGTCCGTTGACGATCTTGAAGAATTTTTCAAAGTTGTCTGCAATGGTATCACTTGATGCTTGCTTGAAAGCTTCGTATTCTTGATTCAATAGAGATCTGTGATTGTCTTGCACTTCTTCTGTACTTTCCATGAGTACAACCAGGAAGTCCCACATCTCCTTGGCAGATTTGCAGTGTAATAAGTTCTAAAGCATTGAGTAATCCACTATACTTGCTATTATATTCTTTGCCTTCTTGTCTAGGGAGACTAGGGCAATCTCATCTTGTGTATGATCCATCATCTTCTTGGAAATCATAATCGCTGGATTTATCGTTGAAGCCTGAGTAGGAATGTGTGGTCGTTCTTTCACTATCTGAAAAATTCTCTGATCAGCAGCTTCCATGAAGAACCGAACTCATTCTTTCCACATGGGAAAGTTTTCCTTGGTGCACACCGGTAGCTTCATGGATGACATGTCTTTGATTATGTCCATTGCAACTAAGCGGAATCTCTTTACGATAGATCAGGGATCTTGATCAAGGTGTTAACCTTATCGACCAAAATGCCCCTCTGATACCAATTGAAAGTATCTAGCGTCTACCTAAATCACCTAGTGGGGGTGAATAGGTGATGTTTGCATCTTTTTGCGGAATAAAAATTATCTTAAATAACAGGCACACAAACGCAGAGGTTTTATAGTGGTTCCCTGAGTTGGGTACGTCCATTGTCCCGCCTCACCTATCTCCCACAAAGGGAAGATTCGGCTACTTCACCAGCAACTCAGATTTCGTCAAATCTTACACTTCTCGTAAAGTCACAATTCTCTTACACCTCGGATAGATGACGCTAACCTACAATTCTTAGAGAACGGAAACTCTCCTACAACAGTCGCCATCCGTAAATCGGAGATCTATTCAACCTCGATCCACAATCGGATCTAAGCCGTCTCTTGATCCACAATTATGGATCTACTCTCTCGATGGCCACAAACGGATCTACAACGATGGTCTCGGAGAAAAATCTGGCAACAGTTCAATATCGTTAAAATGATATTACAAAATAAGGCAATTCACAAAGATACTCAAGTCTACTAATCACTGACATTCTTGAAAGGTTTAGGTAGGCACTGAGTGACTCATAGTCTTGGTTTAGAACTCGGAAACTCGTGAAATCTTTGGATCTTGAATCTTTAACCTTGGATCTTCAACCAACTTGGACTGGAGAAGAATAGATCTTGACAGAAGACACGATCTAATCGAAGAAGTCGTTTAAGAAGACGATCGAAAGAGGTCGGCAGGCGAACAGAAGGTTTTTGCGAACGAGCGTGCGTGTGGCCGACGATTACGTTTTACGGAAGCTTTGAAATTTGAAAAAGTAATTAGGTTAAGATATTCGTTCTTATTTCGAAATCATCCTATGTATATATAAAGAGAGATTCGAAAACAAACGGCTATAAAAGGTTTCTTAAAACGAACCCTAGGAAAACACTGTGCATGGCTCACGGTTTCAAACAAGAAAAACCCCGGAAAATCGACAAGTCATTTTCGGCGAGTTTCGTCGAGTATCCAGTATGATACTTGCCGAATATGACAGCGATATACACCGAACATGCCTTGGACAGAATTACAGAAAGTTCGAAAATTAGCTTGAAATAATTCGGCGAGTATCGCCTGGGCTACTCGTCGAATTCGGCGAGTATCGCCAATGATACTCGGCGAATTCGGTGAGTATCCCCAGTGATACTCGGCGAATTTTACTTGGAGGATTTCTAGATTTCCAGAGAATTTTCCATAAGTATATACAACGAATTCGACGGGTATCGGCAAGCATACAAGACGAATTCGGCGAGTATCAAGGGGATATTCGACGAATTCGACGTGTATCAAGGGGATACTCGAGTATCCCCTTAATACTCGACGAATTCGGCGAGTATCAAGGGGATACTTGACGAATTCGATATGTATGACTCACCATACTCGCCGAATTTTACTTAGGTAAAATTCTTCATTTCTGACTCATGGTCTTTGGCCTTCCTTGATCCTTCTCCAAAACTTGAGATAGAAGTACACCCTAATAGAGAGATTACAAGTGAGTGAACACATTGGCCTACATAATGAAAAATTATATTGTATAGTCCTGTGTCTACTGACCCACTATAACTTGATATTGGTGTGTACTAGGCATTGTAAACCTGCAAGTAGATAACTACAATGTAATATCATATACAAACTCAATTCATCTAAGCTTGACTGGACACTTCTTCAAATCAGGGTTATTTTGGATACAATACCCAACATTGTCATTCAGTTCATAGTTGTTGAAGACCCTTCCATAAGTTCTCCGCTCATTCACCACTCTAAAGAATTTTTCATAGCATTTAGCTATGATGTCCTTCTTGGTCTGCCTAAAGGCTTCACATTCTTGATTAAGTAGGGATTTCCTATCATCCCTAACTTCTTTTGTTCCTTCCATATAGACAACCAAAGTGTCCCACATTTCCTTGGAAGTCTTGCAGTGGATAACGTTCTGGAATATTGAATCATCAATGGCACCCATAATGATGTTTTGTGCCCTCTTGTCCATAGTTATTAGTATGACCTCATCCTTGGTCATCTCAGAATATTTCTTAGGTGTCTGGACAGTGGCATCCAGAGCTGAGACCTTCATGGGGATGAAAGGTCCCTCTTATACTATAATGAAATTCCTGAGATCAGATGCCTTTATAAAAAATCTGACCCTTTCCTTCCAGATACCAAAGTTCTCCTTCCTATAGATTGGAAGATTCATGGAGCCCAACTCCTTATGGTTCTCTCCTGAACCCATAAGTATATTCTTAGTTATCTTTGGAGATCAACTCAGACTGTTAAGTCCTTTTTGAGCAACCTCCCTCTGATACCACTTGAAAGTCTTTAGTTTCAAGAGTAGCTAATCACCTAGAGGGGGGTGAATAGGTTTTTAGGTCTTTTTAAACTCTCTATATTCTTGGGTTTGTTGTAATTTATTTTAAGTTAGCTTTCGAGATTACACAACCAGTACACAAGTAATTTATAGTGGTTTCCCAGATTATGGGTACATCCACTGCCCCTCCCACCTCTCCGACAGATCTTTAGATAAGGAAACTTCTCCAACCTTGGCTCACTGAGCTTATAACTCAGATCCCTCAGCATCTCTCAAACTCCTCCAAGTCATATCTCAGGACCAAGTCCCTTCCACTCAGAGCAAGCAATGCTCCTACAGCTCAGTGATTCACAAATCACCTACCTCAAACTTTTCTCAAAGTCCTACACCTCGGGCTAGGAGGATAGCCCTAAAACTTAGAGAGAATGACTCTCCTACCTCAGATCTGAACCAGATCCTACAACTCAGGCACAAGGGCCCTACAGCTCAGATCCACACAAGGATCCTACCTCAGGCACACAGGCCCTACCACTCAGCCTTTATGATTTAGGTTTACAACTCAGATCTATTAAGATCCTACAGAATGAAATTGTTTTGTTGATGTAAGACACCAGAGAAATAAACTCTGTGTCTTTCTCTTCCTGGACTGAGATAACTCAGTCCTCCTTTCTTTACAGCTTCAGGAATGTATCTTCAGGAGTAGTTCTGCTTGGGATGTGAAGACACTGCAGCTAGGGTTTGCTTGTGCTGCAACTTCTAACTCAGATAAAAAGCTCTCTAAATATGGTGTTGAAGATCAGA
The DNA here is from genome assembly GCA_039513925.1 of Platanthera zijinensis. Lineage (NCBI taxonomy): Eukaryota > Viridiplantae > Streptophyta > Magnoliopsida > Asparagales > Orchidaceae > Platanthera > Platanthera zijinensis. Next base: position 99,531,005 of record CM077078.1, on the reverse strand, counting down.
ATATCAATAACTATCTTTCTTGAACTTTCAGATCAGAAGAATGAACTACTTCTCCAAGCTCTACAACTCAGTCGAGAGGAAGAAGATGAAATTCAGCACTTTCCAAAAAGTTACATTCTCCTTCTATGATCTCGTGTTTTCTATCCCGCCATCCAATGGATCTTTGAGCATTGGGATCACTAGGAGTTGGTAGCTGTAGCTCTACTTTTGCATTAAATGATGTACAACGGGCAAGCAATGCCATTTGTCGTGTACTGTTCACTTCCTACAATATTTGAATTTTTGCTAATGTCAGCACTTGTGGACTTAGTCAAATTTAGACAATTCAGCATAGGCGTTGAGTGAGGGCTTGCCACTAAACGCCAAAACACTTAGTCAGTTTTTTACAAAAATTAGGCATTGAGTGATCAGTCATCACTCAACAAATATAGACTTTTAGTTGTCTAATAGATTAGGCGTTGAGTGAACCTTCATCACTCAACGCATTTGAACTTAGCCGATTTTTCTTGTATGAAGGCGTCGAGTGAAGCTTCTGCACTCAACGCTTTCTGCTTTTGTGGCGTCGAGTGAGCTATCCTTACTCGACACTTATGTATATAGCTAGATTTTTGCCTTGGCAATGCTGAGGCTTTGACTATCTAGTCTTTACTCAATGCTTAAGGCCATCCGGCATTGAGTGAACTGTCTTCACTCAATGCCTGTGGACTTAGACAGATTTCTATCTTGTTTGCATTCTTCCATGTGTCCACCTATCATTGTTACTTAGAAAACCTGCCTAATCAGTGTAACAATTAACCACTTGTATACATAGAACTTTGGGTATGTATCAAATACAAACATATGTATGTCATTGTCCTGTAGACCTTCTTCAAATCTGGGACATTATGATCAATGGACCCAACAAACAATTCCGGACATATCCTTACACTATGTTCCAGCGACATCTGTCTGTCTGATTCTTGAACACAAACCAACTCTTATTGCAATGGAATTTAATATGGTTGTCATTGTCCACGCACACCTCACACTAGTCTTTGAAAAGATCTAATGAGAATCTCGAACTATGCTCTTAGAAGAAGATTATAAGACCCATGATGTGTGTCATGACAATATAGGTAAATTGCGATAGTGGTACCCAACAAAGCTTTAAAATCTCTATTACCTCCTTGCACAGCGGCAACCGGGGCCTGGCTCTTAGGGACGACTAGCTCAACGTCAGCCACCCACCAGAGGATTCTGCAACCACTGCTCGGCATGTGGAATTCTAATCTCAAGATGGGAGAGAATATTGTATTGCCCCCTCCAAGTGGTGATTTGCTCCACTGTAAGCGAGGAACGCATCTTCATTGGCCAACCTTGGGCAGTACGTCTTGGAACCTGAATGGAGATACACATCAAAACGATGAGATTAAGAGTTAGAAAATTGGCACAAGACAATTTGAAGCACTGACAAATTCTACACACATACTCAAGGGAACTATGACACCGCACACCAAAGTGCCTAACACGCCAAATCAAGCATAACAAATACAAGTGCACAACCACGTTCGACATGCGTACAAGAACACATAGCATGCATGCACAGCGTACGCAGATGCACACCGCGTGCACGCAGCACCCGCGCGTGTATGACGTGCGGGTGCCCACCGCGCGTAGTTGTGCACCTTGTATGTGTGCATCGTGCCCATGCGGGTGCACACTATACATGCACGTACAATGCGAGCATGCAATGCGGGTGGGTGCACCCCATGCGCGCGTACAAGGCGCACGGGTATGCGCCCTGTGCGTGCATAATGCTTGTAGGTGCGCACCCCGCCCGTACGCGTGTAGCTGCGCAACCCGAATGCATGGGCGCACCGCGTGTAGGTGCGCGACCCCACATTAGGGAGGCTCTTTTCTACATACATCTTGACTTGCTACCTGCTATACCTTTTTGACTACAATCGTCTCTTCTAGCTCACCTTAATTCGCTCTTGCCATGGAAACCAAAAATCTTCCTAAGGATGAAAGCCCCTGCACTCCACTTGCTCCGGCTCTTGTCTCTAAGGGCTTTGGGGGGGGGGGGGAAATGATGGGGTCAGCCCCAATTTATAGGAAAATTCGGGTTGCAAGTAACCGGATTCCCCCTCACCCCACTAGCAAAATGTGGAGTTTTGGACGTAACCACCACGCACGTGATCCGCGTATCTGATTTATGTGATAACTGTTGTGCATGGGATTCCAATCGCCACACGAGATCCTGTGCGTCGGATGCTCCCTCGACCACCACTTGGCCACCCATCACACGAGAGGCCTCACCCGCGGTCTACATTACGAGGGCCGACTGACTCTTGGCCACTCGATGCATGGCCGGCCTCGGCCACGGCTGGCTACGAAGTGGATGATCTCCCCTTGGTCTTTCGAGCCAAGGTTGTCCTCGGCCGACCGCCTGAAACCTCTCCTCGGTCGCGATCAGCCTCAAAGGGGGAAACCACCCCTTGGATGCCCTGTCCAAGGTCATCCTCGACAGGCCACGCTAAGGCCCCCCTCGACTTCAACTGGCCTCGAGGGGACGACTGCCCCTTGGACGCTAGGGCTAACGACGATCTTTCCAAGGTAACCCCCCCCCCCCCCCTCAACCACGGCAGGCCTCGAAGGGCATGACCGCCCCTTGGCCGTCCAATCCATGGCCGGCCTCGCCAAGGCCTGTCGCACCCCCCTTCGGCCGTAGATAGCCTCGAAGAGGATGGGCGCCCCTTGGCCCCCAGGCCAAGGGCGGCCTCAGCCGACCTCCCAAAGCTAGCCGCCCCCCACCCCACACCCCCTTGGTCGCGACCGGCCTCGAAGGGGACGGCCGCCCGGGCCAAGGGTGGGCTAGCCAAGGGCGGTCACCCCCCTTTAGACGCTCGGCGTGAATGGGCGGGACAATCGCCTCCTTGTCCGCTGACCTTGCCTGACCTCCAGAACTATCGAGCAACCTTTTTTCCAGGCGGGTCTTTTTTCAGCATAGTGGCAAGGGTCGTCATTTCTTTTAAAATGAAAATCTAGATGCTCATGTCTGGACGTTCCTATTAGTCTTTTTGGTAATTATAGGACAAAATTATCGGACTGCCCTTTTAAAAGTATATAAATAGCCATTGTTGGGTATTGTTATGTACTTGCAGGTCTAAAATTACAAGTACACACCAATGTCAGGTTATAGTGGATTAGTAAACACAGGACTATACAATGTAATTCCTCATTGTGTAGGCCAAAGTATTGACTCACGTGTAATATCTCTATTGGGGTGTACTTCTATCTCAAGTATAGGATAAAGCTCAAGGATGGTCAAGGGTTAGACCCAGGAAAAATAGGATTTTTTCCTAAGTAAAATTCGGCGAGTATGGTTAAGCATACACGTCGAATTCGTCAAGTATCATCATTGATACACGCCAAATTTGTCGAGTATACTTACCAATACCCGTCAAATTCATCGTATATACTTAGGGTAAATTCATTGGAGTAGTGAAAAATCTGTTAAGTAAAATTCGCTGAGTATCATTGTGCATACTCGTCGAATGTATCTAACGATATTCGCCGAATTTTTCGAATACACGCTGAATTCATCGAGTCTAGTCGATACTACTTCTCTAGTTTTTTTCCAAGTCTAATTTGTCGAATATAAGGTGTTGAGTGCATCGAGTATGTAGACCGATACTCGACGAATTCATCGAGTATGCCTGGTGATACTCGACGAATTTATCGAGTATGACTTGTCGTCATAGTGTTGAGTGTACAGCCAGCCTGGGATGTTTTGGCTAAGTCATTTTCATTGTATATCAAGATGTATTTGACGTGTATCAATATGATACTCCATGATACTCGACGAATTTGACTTAGGTCATTTTTCTGAAAATTCTCAAAACCAGTCGGGGGGTTCCGTCGGCCATGCACAGTAATTTCCTATTTCATTTTTGGAAATTTCCTTTATACCGTTGGAGGGTTTATCTCTATAAATACCTAGGGATATTCTTATTTATTGTTAATCATGTTTTGTGCTAATTTGCTTACCGATTCAAACGGCAAAATTTTCCAAATCGGCAAACCCGTCGTCCTCCTTCCGCACGCAACGTTTCGATCGGCTAAAACTTGTAAGCACAGCAAAATCTCGTCTTCCTCGACCTCTACATCTAGATTGTTGCCTTATAAAAACTTCTATTCTTCCAGATCTAGACGTATGAAGACTCAAGATTCAAGTTCTTCAAGATTTCAACCTTCCGAGTTGTCCAAGCTTCAAGATCTAATTTTACAAAGAACGTCGGAACGAAGACTTGTAATCGTTATTGTGTTGTAATATTAATTTACTCCTATAGGAGAATTTTTCTCCGAGTTTGTAGATCCGTGTGTGGATCGGGTGAGTAGATCTATTTGTGGATTCAGTAGTAGATCCGGTTTGTGGATCGAGTTGTAGGAGAGGTTGTTCTTTGAGTTGTAGGAGCGTTGTCTCCGAGTTATAGGAGTTGCAGCTCTGAGGTGTAAGATTTTATGAAATCAGAGTTTGGTAAGTAGCTGAATCTAGCCCTTTGTGGTAGATAGGCGAGGCGGGAAAGTGGACGTACCCAACCCGGGGAACCACTATAAATCTCTGTGTTTGTGTGCTTGATTTTTTAGATAATTTTTATTCCGCTAAAATACACAAAAATCACCTATTCACTCCATCTAGGTGTTTTAGGTAGATGCTAGATACTTTCAATTGGTATTAGATGGACGTTTTGTTTGATAAGGCTAACACCTTGAACAAGATCCCTAATCTAGCATTTAGAGATTTCGCTTAGTAGCCATGGACAGGAGCAAGGACATATCATCTATAAAGCTGTCTGTATGCGTTAAAGAGAATTTTCCCATGTGGAAAGAAAGAGTCAGGTTCTTCATGGAAGCTGCTGATCTAAGAATTTTTCATATAGTGGAAGAAGGACAACACATACCTACTCAAGCTTCAGCTCTGAATCAGGCGATTATGATCCCTAAGAAAATGATGGACTTAATGAAGGATGAAATCGCCTTGGTCTCCTTGGATAAGAAAGCGAAGAACATCATAGCAAGTGCAGTGGACGATTCATTGCTCCAAAATTTAGTCCACTGCAAGTCTGTCAAGGAAATGTGGGGTTGTTTAGTAGTTCTGATGGAAGGGACTGAGGAAGTTCGAGACGATCAAAGATCTTTACTAAATCAAGAATACAAAGCATTTAAGCAAGGATCAAGTGATACTATCGCTGACAGCTTCGAGAAATTTTTCAAGATCAATAACAGCCTCAGGAACTATGGTCGTACATTCACTAATAGCGAGCTCAACGACAAATTTCTAAGATCCCTAACTAAGGACTAGGATACCAAAGTTATTATCATTAGGGAATTTGGGAATCTGTCGGAAATCGACCCCCAGAACCTGTTTGGCAAATTGCTCTCCTACGAACTCCAGATGAATACCAGGAAGAAGGAGGAGCAAAGCAATAGAAATTCAAGCAGAGACAAGCCAGTAAATCTGAAGGCTGAAGGTTCGAGAAAGTCTAAATCTGTGTCACCCGTGATAAACTAGAAATCGGCGATCCCTCCCAAGGTGGCTAGCTCGCAAGTCGCGGAATGCTCCATCTTATCCGGAGGGTTTGCCGCCTATTTTCCAACTAATCGCGCGGATATACTTCTCTGTTCGCCCGGCTAGGCTAGCTGCTTGGTAGTCGCTAGCTCTGCAATGGCGCGGACTGCTTCCCAGTCCACACCATCAGGTCGCGTGGTTAGCTGGGCGGGTAGCGATCTCTTCTCCACCCCGCCACCAGTTCGTGGGCTCTCCTTCAGGTTGTCGTAAGCAAGAAATGGCTTAGACAAAGGCTCTTCTTCAGTCCGCCTATGATAGGCGGACTCGCATCCCAGTCCGCGATAACCTTGTTGACACCGCTTTGTAGTGGACTGCCTAGGCATGGGGCGGACTCCACCTCAGTCCTCTAGCTGTAGGCGAACTCAATCCAAGTTCACCCAAACATGGCGGACTCGGTCTCAATCCGCAAAAAATAAGGACAGTCTACACGCTAGTAGATGGCGGACTCGCCTCTTCCTAGTAGTAGGAGACCTGCCTCCAGGTCGCCCAGTAGAAGGCGTCCTGCCTCCAGGTCACCCAGGAGAGGGTGTCCTGCCTACTCAGCCTGCCTAGAAGGTGCGACCTCCTCCTTTTATTCGGCAGAAGGTGGCGGACTTGGTCTCAGTCCACCTAAGGGAGGTGGACTTGCTCCTCCATCCGGCACTCTTCATTAGGCCGCATAGCACATAGTGAACTAGATTCCAGTCCGCCAGAAGCACATCAACCTCCCACCATCGACTTCTCCTAGCAGTGAGTAAACTACCCCTCAGTCCGCAGCATGTCGCGGACTCGATCGCAGCTCGCCCGTACCATCGGGGTGACGTCATCAAGCCCAATTCTGGAAGATTCCTCCTCGAGCCTATAAATAGCCCCACATACCTCTCATTTTAGAATGACCCCGAGGATAGCCATCGCATCAAACCCTGAGGCTACGATTTCGTATCCACGCGGCCTCAGTGGCTAAGCCTTGCGATTTAGTTCCTGAACTTGGCTCCTCAAGCAGCCTATCCCAGTGACCTCAGTGGTCTTCCCTGCCTGATTACGTAGTCCACTCGGCCTAAGGCAGCGAGCTGCGGGATCAGCAGTCTGCACGGTTTGCCGACCTATCTGATCAGTCTGCGCAGCCTCTGGCAATCTTCTCTTCTATCCACTAGCTTCTCTTGTACCCTTTATATTTTTCCATGTAAAGGAGAAAACTCAAGCTATAATATTGATTCATAATCAAAGTAAATCCTGTCGCAGGAGTGGCATTTAAGCCGCGGCGGGCGAACTCTGTTGTTATCGCTGCAAGCGGCCTTTCTTATTGCCTTTACCCTTATCTCGGCCTCTACCACAAATCCCTAACCGTTAAAGTAACTGGCTGCTCGACAGTTTCTCATCAACCTCCCTTTATCCCAGTAACCCGGATCAAACGTGCTCCACTCTCGAACGTGCAGAGGCATTTTCCACATCAACATTTAACACCCAGCCTTCAGATTTCGAACAGACGGTAAAAATCAATGGTTACCCATGTTAGACCATTAACTTGCTGAGAACCTTGCACCTTCGAGTCCTAGTGAAGATCCTCTCTGGGAAGCCTTGAAGCAATCGCATCATGAAACTGCCCATCATTTCTAGGTAACTAACTATACTCTAGCTGCTATCACGCAGCGATTAGAGGTGCAATCCAAATCAGCACCAGTTCCTCCAGTCAATCCAACACAAGTATTGGAGAATCTGCAAACTTATCCTCCGGCCTATTCGCCAGTCTATCCTCCTGTTTACCCACCAACCTATCATGTCAGGGCAGGCCGCAGCTCCTTTGCGATCTCAAAATGACGAGTTCATAGCTCGTCAAAACTTCTTCCGAAAAGCTGCCCGAGGAAGTCCAACAAGATTTTTGAATTTTCAGGGAAGTCATCCATACCCTTTAGCTCCCGCGGTTGCTCCTCCCGTAGCAGCTTTTCCTTTCTATCCTCCCGCTCATTTTTCAATTGCAGCTCATGCTCCATTTTTTCCTTTCCCTTATGTTCTAGGAGAACAGGGAGAGACTTCGCCGTTTATAGAATAGCATCCGGCAAGAACCAACTCCAGCTCACTTCAGAGAGCCGTGATTACCAACTTACACTAGGGAGTCTAACCAGTTTGCACACTTACAATCTTTTGAGTCAGTCGTCGCCCTCAAGACTCTTACTGATGCTACCAGGTGCAAGCTCTTCGTAGCGTCCTTTGATGGACAAACAAGAGAGTGGTTCTTTGGACCGCGCCCTCAATCCGTCGCTTCCTTTGTTGATCTACGAAGAGAGCTTCTACTTAGGTTTTCTACTTCTACCAAGCGAAAGAGTGGGCCAGAAGCCCTATTTGAGATCAGGCAGCAAGAGAATGAGACTTGGGCTCATTTTGTCAATCGCTTTCAAAGAGAGATTCTTGACATTGAAAACATCGATCCAGAGATGTACCGAGTCACTCTGATAAGTGGTTTAAGAGAAGGACCACTAAAATTAGAGGTTAATGTCCGGGTGCCGATGACATATTAGGAGATGATCAGTCTTGCCAACTTCTACATACGAGGTGAAAAGAGTAATCCCAACTACATCTCCAGGCTTATGACAGAGAAAAATCCTTCTTCTTCATACGGACAACCTCCCAAGTCTCCTCAGAAGGATTTTCAATCACGAACAAGGAAGGGAAGGAATTTTCAACGTCATCAACGCCTCTTCTCAGGCCAAGATCACTTCCAAGGTCAAAGATTCCATTGTCGAACCATCCTACTTATCAGGCACTAGCTCCGCTAGCAGCTTCAGCTTACCAGCAGCAGGGTGGCAGCATGCCAGAACCTGAACTAGACTAAGTTATGTAGGAATTAATCCAAGTGATGAAAGGCAAGACCGGTTATAAAAGGCCCTACCAACCCGCTGATCAAAGATTTAAGGACTTAGATCCCTATTGCAAATTCCACAAAGAGAAAGGACATCTAACTAAAAACTGCTGAGCGCTTCGTTAACTGGTGGAGAAGATGCTAAGGCAGGGCAAATTTCGTTACTTATTCCAGAAGAATGATCACTCTGATCTGTCCACTTCGAAAGGCAAAGAAGTAGCAGACATTCCTTTCGACTCAAAGGGAACGAACCAAATCAACAATGATCTTATTTTCATTGACAGTGAGACCTTTGATGCGAATGACGTAGGCACCCTTGGAAATTTATTCTGAGGTGAAGATGAACGTCACAAAGTTCCAAAAGCTCTTCGCGATCATGCCCGATTAGTTTTGTTCTCCATATTAAACATTTCTCTTACATATGTTCTGAACATTTCTAAGTTCTTTTTCATTCATTTCAATAAATTTTATGTCAGAGATCCCGTACTAACACTTTTCCCTTTTTGGAGTGCCTCCTCCTCTATTTTCTCTTTGTCAAAGGGATCGCTGAACCGACGAGATATCGTCGAGTCTTGTTTGACCCCCCATAGATTGGTCCTTGGCGTAATACCACCATGACCATATATGCGGGGAATGTTCGCATATGTGCAGTGGGAGCCATCCAATCTATGCAAGCAGACTTCAGGGCTTCGGATCCTAGCCGGTATCTAACACAAAGCATGCATCAAGGGAGGTCTCATGTGTTAGCTCTATTGTGCTAAGTTAGGGATACATTATAGCTAATATGATTGTTTCTTGGCAAACAATGACGTTCAAGTGTATCATTGTCTCTGCGATCATCTCACAACTGTAATGGTCGAACACTCCAAGGTACTCTCAAGCCATGCCTTTCGGGGACACACAACATCGCTGATATTTTAGGGTGAGCAATGTTATAGACCACTTGGCGCACATGGCCTAACTGATCAGCATAGCTTGTATCCCTAAGGCATGAGAGCAGTGCGTTCGTCATTCCTGCTTAGGATTGTGCTTCTCTTTTTTCCCTTTTGGGGGAATCACGACTAATCTGCCTTTTGTAGGACTACACCTGTGATGATCTTTTAGGGCGAGCAATGATATAGACCTTTTTGGAACACCTGGCTTAATTGATCATCTCCAGGTGTAGACCTCTCTTTCAAACTGCCTATTTTTAGGTTAGCAGGAAAATCTAACCTGTTTGATGGATTCATGACGTCGTATACTCTTCTTGTATGCTCAGCTCAAATAAAGCTTTATTCGCTGACAATGCCTCTATTATGCTTATTGAACTCTTTTTCGGCACCAATTTTTTAATCAAAGAATCTAGTTCTCTTGGTCGACAAGCCGTGTTATTGAAATCTAATCAAAGTGGTTTCACCTGGCTAATCCGGATTTTATATTATGGACATCATATTTGACAGCGCAAGAAGATTACGGTTATGGCTTGATCTCTACTCAATTCTGCACATTCTTTTACTCAGTTGATAGCTAAATTTGTTGGATATTCTTCCTGCTGTCAAATTATATCTTTCTTACTACCTCAACATTTAGCAGAGATTAACAGATGCTTGCAAGTTCCCCTCAGGTACTTGCAAATCATTTTTTTTCTTTCATATCTGCTTCTTACTCTTCTTTTTGAAGAGATTAGCAGATGCTTGCAAGTTCCTCTCAAGTACTTGCAAATCATTTTTTCCTTTCAAATCTGCTTCTTACTCTTTTTTTTGCAAAGAATAGCAGATGCTTGCAAGTTCCCCTCAGGTACTTGCAAATCACTTTTTCTTTCATATATGCTTTTTACTCTTCTTTTTGCAGAGATTAGCAGATGCTTGCAAGTTCCCCTCAAGTACTTGCAAATTATTTTTTCTTTCATATCTGCTTCTTACTCTTCTTTTTGCAGAGATTAGCAAATGCTTGCAAGTTCCCCTCAGGTACTTGCGAATCATTTTTTCTTTCATATCTGCTTCTTCCTCTTCTTTTTGCAGAGATTAGCAGATGCTTGCAAGTTCCCCTCAGGTACTTGCAAATCATTTTTTCTTTCATATTTTCTTCTTACCCTTCTTAATTACAGAGATTAGCAGCTACTTGCAAGCTCCCTTTAGGTACTTGCAAGCTACTATTCTTTTATACCTCCTCTCACCTTTGTTTTGTAGAGCTCAGTAGAAGGCATTTACAAGTCTTCTTCACTTTGCAAGAACAATTCAGGTACACACAAGATGCGCATTTTTTCACTTACAATATCTTCCTTCACAGGAGAAAAATAAGTTTACAGACTTTTCTAAGGAGAGACACCAGGTTCTATATCTCTCCCTTTATCTTTCGTTTTCCTACTTGGGGCAGATCGTAATTTTGGTGTTACCTCTACTTTTTTGAAGTTTCCTACAAACTTAAAAAAGTGTAGGGATTATGTTAACCTAGAAATCGTCGATCTCTCCCAAGGTGTCTAGCTCGCAAGTCGCGGACTGCTCCGTCTTATCCGGAGGATTCACGACCTATTTTCTAGTTAACCACGCAGATAGACTTCTTTGTCCGCGCGGCTAGGCTATTAGCCCGATAGTCACTAGCTCTGCGATGGCGCAGACTGCTTCCTAGTCTGCACCATCAGGTCGCGTGGTTAGCCGGGCGGGTAGCGATCTCTTCTCCAGCCTGCCACCAGTTCGCGGACTCCCCTTCAGATCGCCGCAAGCAAGAACTGGCCTAGACAAAGTCTCTTCTTCAGTCCGTCTGCAAAAGGCGGCCTCGCATTCCAGTCCGCAATAACCTAGTTGACACCGCTTTGTAGTGGACTACCTATGCATAGGGCGAACTCCACCTCAGTCTGCTAGTATTAGGCGGACTCAATCCAAGTTCACCCAAAAGTGGCGGACTCGGTCTCAATCTGCCAACAAATGAAGGATAGTCAACCCGCCAGTAGGTGGCAGACTTGCCTCTTCCCAGCAGTAGGCGAACTACATCTAGGTCGCCCAATAGAAGGCGTCCTACCTCCAAGTCACCCAGGATAGGGCGACCTGCCTCCTCAGCATGCCTAGCAGGTGAGACCTGCTCCTTCTATTTTGAAGAATGTGGCGGACTCGGTCTTAGTCCGCCTAAGGGAGGTGGACTTGCTCTGCCCTCCGACACTCTTCATCAGGCTGCACAATACAGAGTGAACTCAATGCCAGTCTGCCAGATGCACTTCAGCCTCCCACCATCGCCTTCTCCCAGCAGTGAGGGAACTACCCCTCAGTCCACAGCATGTCACAGACTCGATCGCAGCTCGCTCATACCATCGGGGTGATGTCATCAAGCCCAGTTCTGGAAGATTCCTCCTCGAGCCTATAAATAGCCCCCATGCCTCTCATTTGAGAACGACCCCCAAGGGAAGCCATCGCATCAAACCCTGAGGCTACAATTTCATGTCCGCGCGGCCTCAGCGCCTAAGCCTTGCGGTTCAGTCTCTGAACTTGGCTCCTCAAGCAGCCCGTCCTAGTGACCTCAGTCGCCTTCCCTGCCTAATTGCACAGTCCGCTCGGCCTAAGGCAGCGAACTACGGGATCAGCAGTCTGCACGGTCTGCCGACCTATCTGATCAGTCCGCGCGGCCTCTAGCAATCTTTTGTTCTAGGCGCCAGCTTCCCTTGTACCCTTTATATTTTTCCATGTGAAGGAGCGAACTCAAGCTGTAATATTGATTCATTATCAAAGGAAAGCCCGTCGCAGGAGTGCCATTTAAGCCACAGCGGGAGAACTTTGTTATTGTCGCTGCAAGTGGCCTCTCTTCTTTCCTTTACCCTTCTCTCGGCCTCTACCGCAAGTCCCTAACCGTTAAAGTAACAGGCTGCTCGACAGTTCCTCATCAGCCTCCCTTTAACCCCGCAACTCGGATCGAACGTGCTCCACTCTCGAGCATGTAGAGGCATTTTCCGCATCAACAACCCATAAGGACACGAGGTCCTGATACTCCAGAAGACTATTAGCAAAGCACGTCAGGCTCCGAGCTATCGGATTGAGAATTTTCTCTTATCTCCAAGTAGTTCAAGAAAAAGCTCAGCAAGAGGAGACAGATGAAGAATCATTCGTCCTCCTCTAACTACAGAAAATCTCATCGTGATGGAGATCGCTCAAAGAAAAGCTACAATTAAGAGGACAGGTATAAATCGAAACCGAATAAACATTTTTCCTCTGACATTGTTTGTTACTGTTGTAATAAGTCAGGGCATGTCATTGCGAAGTGTTCCTATAAGAAGAAGGATGGTTCCAAGAAGGAAGAAAAGATATCCTTTAAGGGGTAAAGAAAAGAAGAAAAGAGCTTCGTCTCCAAGAAGTCGAAGACTCTCAGTGACAGTGACTCGAGTGAGTCGAGCTTAGAAAATGAGGATGCCTACTTCGGGCTTTTGACACAATCAGACGAGGAAGTGGGCGACTCCGAGTACCATGGGAAGGTAAATTCGAACATAATACTCTCTGAGTCTAAAACGACCACCAATGGTCGTGAAGGCTATTCTTGTGATGAGGACGAATCAAAATTGATGGCTCAGCACGAGCACCTATTAAAGGCTTTCGACAAATGTCGTAAGGTAGTCCAAAAGCAGTTAAAGGAGATTGCCTCTCTCAAGGCAGTGGAAACTAATCTGAAGGAAGAAATTGCAAAGTTACTTCCTTTCAGAGATGAAGTCCACTCCTTGAAAGAGGAACTCAAGGGCTCCGCTGAGATATTGAGTCTGAAAGAAAAATATCTTGATGAGCTGGAAGAAAAGCTAGCGGTGGAGAGAAAACTCGTTGAGAGTTAATCCAATCCGAAGACTTGTTCTCCCTCTCATTGATGAGTTTTCAGCTCAAAAGAAGGGTAGTGGTCTTGGCAACATAGGTGGAAAGGGTAAGGCTGCCAGGAAGGATAGCGCCAAGGAAAAGGGGAAGGCACCCATGGATCAACTATCATTTAGGAAGGTAATCTTCCTGACAAACAAGTGTGATCTGGAGTAATCCTATGGTCATTATGCTAGGCCTACTTATGTAGAGCCCAAGAATAGATACTAGGTATGGACCCGTCCCCGTGACTTTGGTGCCAGCGTGTTCAAAGCACCTTATGAAAAATTCAGATGAAGAGTTATGGTCTATATATACATGGCCATAACAATAAGAAGGAGCCAAAAGCCAAAAATGTTGTACCTAAGGCTAAATAGACGGGGATGTCCTGTGTATGCTGCAACCAGGAGGCATCCACCTCTAAGAATACTGCCCCTGCTAGACCTCAGCTCCAAAAGGTAAAGCAGGAGTACAAGAAAAGGTACAATAGGTTTGACTGTTAGTACTGCTGCAAGATTGGTCATTTTGGTGCAGATTGCTGGTACGATCCTGCTAATTACGTAACCCCACGAGTTAGCAATGCGAGACCGACCACTCACAAGGTTAATGTTCCTAATGGTGTTCAGCTAACCAGAAACCAAGGAACCAAATACGTTTGGGTTCCTAAGGTAAAATGTTTTACTTTTGCAGGTATGTCCGAAGACCACCAAAAATCCAATCTGGTATTTGGACAGTGGATGCTCTCGGTACATGACCTTGACAAGAAGCCTTTTACTTGAGTATACCCCATCGAAGACGGACCAAAAGTGATCTTTGGAGGGTCAGACAGGGGAACAACAAAAGGTTATAGTATGATTTCCAACGGCATAGTCTCTTTCATAGACGTAGCTTATGTTGAACGATTACACCATAATCTTATAAGCATAAGTCAACTATGTGACAAAGGCTACATCATTGAGTTCTGTAAGGACAAGTGCTTGATGAAATCATCTACAAATTTGGAGATGGTCTTAACAGGCACTCAGAGAAGAAATATTTTTTGTTTAAATTTTCTTTGTTTAGATAATTTTACCTTAGTGTGTTTTATGGCTAAAAGTAGTGTGTCTTTCTGTGACCAATGACACAAGAGATTTTCATATATTAATTTCAAAACAATAAATATGTTATTTTCTCACAACTTAGTGTGTGATGCCCCTAGCATTAAGTGCCTTAAAGAGAGTCCATGTCACTCTTGTTAAATGGGTAAGCAGACACGGTCTACCTTCAAGGGTATTACTGAAAAAGATTCTTCAAGAAGTTTATACTTACTTCATATGAACTTATTCGGTCTTATGCCAATTCACAGCTTAGGAGGTAAGGTCTACACGTTAGTAATAATTGATGACTACTCGTGTTTTACTTGGTTGTTCTTTCTGAAACACAAGTCAGACACCTTCGAGTCTTTCACCAGTTTTGTCCGGCAAATTCAGAACGAACTAAACTACTCAGTGGTCAAAATCAGAAGTGACCACGGAACTGAGTTTTAGTCTGAGGCCATGACAGAATTCTGTGAAAGTCAAGGTATCTTTCATGAGTTTTCCTCCCCGTGTACTCCACAATAAAATGGAGTTACTGAGAGAAGGAATAGAACCCTAATTGAAGTATGTACAACTATATTGAACGACACTTCACTTCCAGAGTACTTCTGGGCTAAAGTAGTCAACACGGCTTTTCACGTGCAAAACATAACACTTATCAACAAAAGCTATTGCAAGACCCCCTATGAGCTATTGAAGGGCAGAAAACTGACTGTGTCCTATTTTAGAATCTTTGGAAGCAAACACTTCGTACTTAATAATGGGAAGTGTTACCGCACAAAGTTTAGTGAAAAATGTTTTGAAGGTATTTTTGTAGGTTATAGTAGTCATAGTAAGGCATATAAGATTTTCAATAGAAAACTCTGGTGGTAGAAGAGTCAATAATTGTTGTATTTGATGAGACAAGCATGCTCCAAAGCAGCTCGTATAGTGTTATTAGTGCAGATGTAGATACCAGGTTTAAGCAACTAAGCTTGGATGAAGCTGTCAAGAAAGAAGATCCAAGCTCAGTCAAGATCCTCGATCCAGGCTTGGTGGATGAAGAACCGAATCTAGGGCTCAGACACCTAAGAGATCACCCAGCTGATCAAATCATTGGAGAGCCAGGCGATGGTGTGAGAACCAGAAGAGGTACTATTAATAAGGTTATGCATCTAAGTTTTCTGTCGTAGGTTGAGATAAATAAATTTGAAGAGGAAAACAAGGACGCTTCTTGGATATTGTCAATGCAAGAGGAGCTCAATAAATTTGAACGTTGCAAAGTCTAGGAGCTAGTACACAGGCCTAAAGGACAGAAAGTGATCGGTATCAAGTGGATATTCATAAACAAGCTGGACGAACATAGAGTAATCATCAAGAACAAAGCCAGACTTGTAGCACAAGGATACAGACAAGAAGAGGGGATCGACTTTGACCAGACCTTTGCTCCAGTGGCTCGGCTCGAGGCGATCAGGTTGTTTCTTGCGTATGCTGCCCTCAAAGGCTTCACTGTCTACCAAATGGACGTGAAGTCAGCATTCCTCAATGGGAATTTGAAAGAGGAAGTATACATAGCGCAACCCCCAGGTTTTGTAAATTCGCAATTCCCTGAACATGTTTACTTTTTAAATAAAGCTTTATACAGTTTAAAGCAAGCTCCCCGATCTTGGTATGAGGCATTGTCTAGCTTTCTTCTTAAGAACAAGTTCACAAGGGGAAAGATAGACAAGACATTATTTCTAAGGGAAGTTAAAGGCAAGATTTTGCTAGTGAAAATCTATGTCGACGACATCATTTTTGACTCTACGGAAGATAACCTTTACAAAAAGTTTTTTAAACTTATGCAAGAGAAGTTTGAAATGAGCAGTATGGGAGAGCTGAAGTATTTCTTAGGACTTAAGGTGAAGCAATCTAAAGATGGAATTTTCATCTCTCAGACGAAGTCACCAAGGAGCTTCTTAAGAAATTCGGAATGGAGAATGCAACCTCTATGAGGACTCCAATGGATTCAACGATGTCTCTAGAAATGGATGAGAAAGGGAAACCTTTTGATGAAACCAATTACAGAAGCATAATTGGATCCTTGCTCTACCTCACTGCCAGTAGACAGATATAATGTTTTCAATATATGTCTGTGCTAGATTCCAGGTGAACTCTAAAGAATCTCATTACGTCATTGTAAAGCCGATTTTAAGATACCTTAAGGGTACACCCAATCTTGGCTTATAGTACCCGAGAAATAATGATGTCGAGCTAATGATGGAGACGACAGCCCCCACCTTTTGGATGACGGCACGCTAACGGAAGATGTCCCCTCATCTCCAACAAAGGATTTGCGGCGCCGCAATGATCGTACGGAACATCGCTACAACCTCCGCCCGCGGCGCAAGACAACCAAATAAATTATCATCGTTTATTTTTGAGAACTATTAATTTTGATGCTTTTATTTCTTTGGAGTGTTTTATTTTATTTGGGCTACACATAGCCAAAACCTTTATGCTAAGCCTATATATAGGCATGTCTTATTTAGGTTTCATCAAGTTGAATGAAAAGAAATTCCAAACCCTAATCTTGCTCCCCTCTATTGCTCTCTCTCCCTCTCCCTCTTCCCCCTAGCCGCCAATCTCTCTCTCTCTCTTCCCCTCCACATTTCGGCCACCCTCTCCCCAACTCCCTCTTCATCTCCAAGCCGCCGCCTCCCCTCTCTACCATCTCCTCTCGGCTGCTACCCATCCCTCCTCAAAACCGCCGGCCCTCCAACTCCTATAGCTCCGGCCGCCCTCTTCCCAAAGCTTGGCCGCACCCTCCACCAAACCCGATCTCCCCCTTGAAGGAGTCGGCCATCTCCTTGGCTAAGAGTGAGGCCGTGGCGACGTCTCACATCCACGAAAACGGAACTTCGGCGTGACGCGGCGAAGGCGAATAGTCTTCATCCATTCGGCTCTACTCCGGCGGAACCGTGGGGAAGTGTTCCTACGACAATAGTTGGAATCATCTATTCTGACGGGGGTAACGAACTTCTCCACCATATTGTGTTTGTAACATCCCATTTCCGGCTAGACCCCTAGGAGTCAGTTGGTTGTGGTAGAACCCTAGGGAGCCCAAAACTTGAAATAAATCGACCAAGAAATCGGGTCACGGGTTGGTCACGCCCGTGACCGACCCGTCACGCCCGTGACATAGGGCGTGACCACATTCGACGATCGTCGATTTCAGTTCGACGATCGTCGAACCCAAAATTTGTCACCAGACCTGTCACGCCCGTGACTCGCCATGTCACGCCCGTGACTCGCCATGTCACGCCCGTGACATAGGGCGTGACCACGATCGTCGGTTCCAGATCGACGGTCGTCGACCCAAAATTGGCCCCCGGGGCATGTCATGCCCGTGACCCGCCATGTCACGCCCGTGACATAGGGCGTGACATGCTCGACGATCGTCGATTCTAGTTCGACGTCGTCGAACCAGAATTAGACACCAGGCATGTCACGCCCGTGACCCACAATGTCACGCCCGTGACATAGGGCGTGACACGCTCGACGATCGTCGATCCCAATTCGACGATCGTCGAACCCAGAATTGGCTAACCGGGCCTGTCACGCCCGTGACCTATCTGTCACGCCCGTGACCAAGGCCGAAATGACAGCCAGGCTGGAAATTTCGGTAACCAACGCCATAATAAAATTCTGACTATGGGAATGAAAATCAAGAGTATTTATGGGTCGTTCCCTACTTTAATTATGTTAATAATTAAGGAAAAGTGGGTCCAATAGGAAATTTCCACCTGGCAAACACCTCTTCATCTCCAACTTTTCAACTGTCATTCGTCATAACCGAAACGTCATAAGGGTGTTATTAATGGCCGCCAACGTTTCATCTCCAACGTTTCATCCCTTCCCCTCCCCATTTGCTGATCTATAAAGATTCCTAAGAGCAAGAGGAAAAGGTTACACTCCCTCAAACTGTTTCAGACTTCCCCTTGCTGTTGAAGAATTTCCGGCGACGCCACCACCGCGCAAATGGCTTCCCGACGCTCTGCACGCCTTCAACCCGCGAACAAGGTCCTCCCCTCCCTCTTCTTCTGCGGATAGATCTTAGGAATCGTTAGGAGAGATATCGGGCTCAAAAGAGCCAGATCGAGTGAGCGTGTTCGTGGTTTTCCTAAAATTTCATGGTGGCGGGTTCGCCGGAAACCGCCTCTCAGAGGCCGTGCCGCCGCCCGAACGATAGCCCTCGCCCTAAACGAGGGTGGTGGTGGTGTGGCCGGCCAGGGAGATGGCTGGATGGACCGGGAAATAGCTTGGAAAAGCTACAGGATATTAGGTTTTTAGGCCTCTGGTTCGGGCTGTTGAAGAAGAAGAACTGGCATGAGAAATAAATTCTATTTTTAAAATAATTTCTGAATGAAAAATCTGTCTTGTTAAATAAATTGGGAAAAATACCTAGAGGCTCCTACAGGAAATATGATCAATAGGAAGTGTAGCCCTTGAAGTCTACTCTAATTCAAAATTAATTTCACTCGATTTGGAATCCTGGTTAGACCACAGCACCCTTTTTGGTGAGGTCTATCCAGAGGGCTGCCTTGACCTTTGAAAAATTCCCCACTCCAATTCAGTCATCCAAATGACTTGAAATTTGGGGTGTGGTCTAATCTTACATATATCTAGGTGCTATCCAAAAATGAGAATTTTTGGAGAATATTTTTCTATAGTTTTAGAAAAATTCAATAATCCTAGCCGAATTTAATTAGATAGTTAAATAACTTCCAAACCCTCCCAAATTCTGGTGAGTGGTCCTGGGGTCACCATAAGGTTCTTTATAATTTTTCATCTCATTTGTAGATGGTTTGGATTAGAAATGATCAACCCTAAGTTTTGCCCTAATAAGGGTCTTAGGTTAAAAGTGCACTTTTGAAGTTTGAGTGATGAGATCACCTCAACAGAGGCTGAGATTTTTACCACTGGCTAGTAATATTCTCTAGCACCCCCTCATGGAGTTTGAGGTGGATCGGGGTAAGTTTACCCTAAGGACCAAGGCCAAACCCTAAGGTTGGGTCTTGGTGGTTTGTGAAGGTCATGTGGTCAAATGACCTTGGATTGACCCGAAATTGGGTGAAGAGAACCGTAGGGTTAATATAGTTCTCTGGATGAAATCTTAGTAAATTTGGAGACTGTTGGGATACCTGAAAGTCTAACCCTAGTTTAGGGCGCAAAACTTGTAGAGATAGGAAATGACACTAAATCATATTGAAAAATGGTGAGATTTGGGGAGAGTGAATTATAGGGATGGTACAACTCTGGATATTTTTCTATGAATTTTATGTTCATTATTTTGGATACTTCCTTTAATGATTTAGTAGTTGTATGATTTGCTTAGAAAATTTATTAGGGAATACACACTCACTGGAAAGTGATGAAATTTAAGCAGAGAACGTTTATTATGATTTTAAATCTCTGTGAATTTTTATGGGATTTTTGGAAGATTAATTCTAAGGCTCGCTTCATTAAGTATGTTTTACCTTGATTATTTGATTAAATCTTTAGTGGTGGTTAGCAAGCTAGTAAAATTATGATTCTCTGCACAAAGATCTTTTATATATCATACTACTGACTAGTGATTTTTCTATAATTTTTAGATGAATCATTTCAGTACTTCCTTCACTACGTAGAATTAATATGATTATACTAAATAAATTATTTAGAGGTTAAATACTTTCTATAAAATTCTGAGAATTTGTATTTGAGGTTATTTTGCTGTTATTTAATGATCATGATTTTTTAGTAGCCATTACTTAGGAAGATCATGTAGTTCATGTTTAAAATGACCCGTGGCACGTCCTTTGGGAAAATTAAATAAATATCAGATTAATTAGGAAAATTATAAGTTTCTGGATTTAGACAAAGTATGATATGGTAGACCTCCAGTAAATATTATAGGAGATTTGGAAGATAATTTGGTGTACCTCCCCTTGGGTACCTCATATAGTTTAGGATGGTCTGCATATAGTAAAGCCACGGAATTTTGATAGTTGATGGTTGGTAGGGCAAACTAGGATCGAGTTCATCATTGGAGACTTGTTGGAATAAGGGTGTACGGGAACGACGAAAGATCGTCCATCCGGGAAGAAGAGGAAGAGTCTTAATACTCTAGGGTTAGAACTAAAGTAACTAAAAAGGGGATCGGGCTAAGGGAGATCAACCAATAATAATAAGTGCCTTGCGAAAGGGAACTTCGGGCCGTAATGCCGCCGTCTTGGTTCCTAGTGCCCCTTGAGAGCCCTTTACGGGGTATACCGGGGGCAGTCCTAGGCTAACGTAAACCATAGGGATAATAAATTAAAAGAGCAATTAGTATAACTAGGGTTGCACACACTCACTCCCCGATAGCTAGGAAAGTAGGATAATAGGACTTGTTGCCATTCAGACAGTAGCTCTGAAGGTAGATGCACGGACAGGACTGTCCGGGGGGCCGAGGGCTCGAGGGTTGGAGTACAGAATAAAGGTGGTGGGTCTTCGGTACCTGATCGTCGTTCACACCGACATCGGTACGCTGACTCGGCGGTGTGGGACACTTAGCCAAAGAAAGTCTGGAGGGTACATCCAGCAGCATACGCGGATACTCTAGGTTGTGTTCTTCTAGGGGCGTACGGGAGGGCTAGGCCTGGTAGTGTGGATGCCCGCCTAGGAGTGGGGGGCCCGACCCACTGTCTCCGTTTGCCACTACGGAGGTTCCTGGGAGTGAAGCTAGCTGCCCGAACAGGGGGAACTAAAGGTCTGTGCGCATAGAGTCGTGTGCGTGAGTTGCACTTGCATGAATCATGGCATAGCATATCACTACACTCATATTTGCACACAACCGACACCCCAACGTATAAATTGGTATGGGACTTTTTATACGATGGGAGCTTTGCAGAAGATCCCTTAACTTATAAGTTTGTATGGGCATTCATATAAGTTAAGGTTACATACTTACTTACTTGTTGCTTACTTACTATTCTCTAGCTGCCTTTTATACAATTTGTTATTTATTAATTGTTCTACCTATTACAACATTTATACTGTTCACCTGCTTGACTATTCTCCACTTTTGTAGCTTCCCATTCCTC
The DNA here is from genome assembly GCA_039513925.1 of Platanthera zijinensis. Lineage (NCBI taxonomy): Eukaryota > Viridiplantae > Streptophyta > Magnoliopsida > Asparagales > Orchidaceae > Platanthera > Platanthera zijinensis. The sequence continues at coordinate 99,509,598 of CM077078.1, read as the reverse complement.
CTCTCCGCCCGGTGCTTAGGAGCCGTGGTGGGAGGGGTAGGGGATGATAGGGCTTAGTCTTTATGACTAATGGTTTTCGAACCAAACATTACAGGAGCTCCGGATGGGAGACAGGGACCAGCACCAGCGGAGTACGGTGCGCATGGAGGTGGGACAGTCTAGCACCGGTGCACCTGCGACCAGCTCCGTGAGTGATTAGTATTTTCTTAGCTTCCGCGATGAGTGACTTGTAGTGAGGACTCTGATGTACTGGGCTCGAGCCCATTTATCTACTTTCCTATTATATGTATTGATGGACTGGATATGATTCACTTTTATTTACATGTTTCTGTGGACTTGTTTACATTTTTTTGTATAAATACTTCTCTCTCTTGTGATCGAAAAGGGCCGGCAGAATTGGCGTTTTGTAGTGGTTGCCTTCCCGAGATGTCGGTGCCACTGCAAAGCAGCAATTCTGGACTAAGACCCCGGCGGTTGAAAAGAAAAAAAAAGGGGGTCTTACAAGTGGTATCAGAGGAAACCTCGATCGAAGAGAAGCAGTCCACAAAATCTTGGGTCACCCCCGCGCGAGCTTAGTTTGCGGACAAACTAGCAGCGGAAGCAGTGGTGTGCCCATAAGGGAAATCACATGTGAAAGTCCATCATAACTCTTCTTAAATTCCATTCATTCGCTCTCTAACAAATGGAATTTTTGCTTGTAGCCTGCGACGAACCCTACATCGCAGCAGGGGACACCTCAGGCTCCGAATGTGGTCCCGACTCCGCCAGCACCCGTTCCGTTCCAGCAGACGGAGATGGGGCAAACACTGACGGCCATCCTGGAGGCCTTCAGAGCTCAGCAAGCCCCGGCCCCACAGCCAAACCCCTGGGCCAATTGGATGACGGTCTTCCGAGGACTTTCCCCTCCATCCTACCAGGGGACGGAGTCTGCAGTACGTACGGAGGAGTGGTTGGACACCATTTATGAGATGCTGGCAGGGATTCGATGCCCCACAGAGGAGGCAGTCGCTTTGACAGTCTCCTGCTTAGAGTCACACGGAAAGAGATGGTGGAAATCTCAGCTGGACACCACCTTTGCAGGGATGGACTGTGCTGATATTACTTGGGAGGAGTTCAGAGCAGCGCTCTTGGGACATTTTGTACCTCAGTCGGCGAGAGATGACCTGGAGGATAGATTCTTGCGGTTGAGGCAGGGGAACAGGACCGTGGTGGAGTACTATCAGGAGTTCACTCACCTGGCCCGTTATGCGGACGCTTACCAGTTAGACGATGCTGGCTACTCCCGGAGGTTTTATAAGGGGCTGCAGGATGACATGAGGCAGGCCCTCCTTTTCGTTTCAGAGGGGAGTCTGGCCAGGATTCTGGAGATGGCTAAGAAGAGAGAGGCGGATCAGCTTACAGTGAAGAATCGGAAGAGACCGGCTGATGATTCAGTGATTGGAGGTCGTAGAGACCGTCCTCGGGGCCAGGTTATCGGGGAGAGAAGGAACGGGGATCAGCCTCGTCAGGAGTTTGGGCAGGAGTAGAGGACTCAGGGGGTATTGGCTCCCCAGCCTATATAGATGCTGGAAATGCCAAGGACGGCAGGGCAGCCACCGGTATGCTATCAGTGCAACCAGCCGGGGCATATCAAGCGGAACTGCCCTGTGGGGCGAGCACCCCCACCAGCACATCAGGGCGCTCCACCTCCCTGACAGTTTGGCAGACGAGGACAGGACCGAGGACGAGGATTTCAGGATCGAGGTCGTAGGCCAGAGAGAGAGCAGGTGTATGCTCTAGACCTGACACAGCCTCGGAACCCGGAGCAGGTTATCACAGGTATGGCAGTACTTTTCAGATTTTCTTCATATAAACTACTATTTTAAACATAACCTGGTTAGAAATTAAGAGAAGATAAACTACAATAAGAATACTAAGACATTTAATTACCCCAGGCATAGTATTCGTGAGCGGCAAGCCCGCTCACACCCTCTTCGACACTGGTGCGTCGCAATCATTCGTGTCGGAGGATTTCGTGAAAGGACTGGCAGGAGTGGAGCTAAGCACCGGGAAGATGCTGAGGGTGCGCCTACCCGATGGATCAGAGATATTGACCTCTACCCATTGTGATATGGAAGCGAGGATCGGCGGAAAGGCGTTTGAGGCACCAGCGACGGTTTTGAGGATGCCAGATTATGATCTGATTCTGGGCATGACCTGGCTGTACTGGAATCATGCCCAGATCGATTGCGTGGCGAAAAGGATCACCGTGCGGCACGGCGACTCCTTCATTGTTATCGAAGGTATTATATCAGCACCCCGTACTTTACTATCGTCTGTGCAGGCCGTTAAGGCCCACCTGCAGGGGGAAGAGGTTTATCAGGTCCTCTTTGAGGCGGTCGTAGCCAAGGATTCCATTGCAGATATTCCGGTAGTGCGGGACTTCGCCGACGTGTTTCCAGAGAAGCTACCAGGGTTACCCCCGCACCGAGAGAAGGACTTTCAGATTCAGCTCGTACCAGGGGCTAAGCCGGTATCCAGAGCTCCCTATCGAATGGCCCCAAAGGAGTTGGTGGAATTCCGAAGTCAGCTTCAGGAGTTAATGGAGGCCGGGTTCGTTCGGCCTAGCTCATCACCGTGGGGAGCTCCGGTGCTGTTCGTTAAGAAGAAGGACGGGACCCTTTGACTGTGCATCGATTACCGGGCTTTGAACAGGTTGACAGTCCGGAATACTTATCCTTTACCACGAATAGACGAGCTTTTTGATCAGCTAGAGGGAGCTCATTGGTTCTCAAAGCTGGATCTGAGGTCAGGATACTACCAGCTCCGTATTCGGGAGGAGGACATCCCGAAGACGGCCTTCAGCAGCAGATACGGCTTGTACGAGTTTACCGTGATGCCATTCGGGCTCACGAATGCACCCTCCGCATTCATGACTTTGATGAATCGGGTGTTCGAGGAGTATCTGGACGTCTTTGTCATTGTATTCATCGACGACATTCTCATCTATTCAAGGACGGAGGAGGAGCACGCGAGACATCTAGCCTTGACCTTGGAGAAGCTGCGTGAACACGAGATGTATGCTAAGTACAGCAAGTGCCAGTTCTGGCTAAAGGAGGTGGCCTTTCTGGGCCATGTCATCAGTGGAGCAGGTCTGGCAGTGGATCCGGCAAAGATCCAGGCAGTACGGGATTGGCCACCACTAAAGTCGGCCACGGATGTTCGAAGTTTCTTGGGACTTGCCGGTTACTACCGGAAGTTCGTAAAGGGGTTCTCTCAGATTTCCCTCCCTCTTACGTCTCTGACGAAGAAGGAGTCCCCTTTTATTTGGACGCCGCGATGCGAATCTGCCTTCCAGGAGCTGAAGGATCGTCTCACCTCGGCTCCCATCCTTGCTCTTCCATCAGGGAAGGAGGGATTCCAAGTGTATGCAGATGCTTCCTATCAGGGGATGGGTGCCGTCCTTATGCAGAATGGGCACGTAATAGCCTATGCCTCCCGTCAGTTGAAGCAGCACGAGCAGAACTACCCCGTGCACGATTTGGAGATGGGGGCAGTCATTTTTGCTCTTAAGATCTGGCGGCACTATCTCTACGGGGTACATTGTGATATCTTCTCCGACCACAAGAATCTGAAGTACGTCGACACCCAGAAGGAGTTAAACATCAGGCAGAGACGCTGGGTGGAGTTTCTTTCGGATTACCAGTATACCATGCACTACCATCCGGGGAAGGCGAACGTGGTTGCGGATGCTCTGAGCCGGAGAGCGAGTACGACTGGAGTAGGCCCGCAGCTGATGGCTTTGGAGTTGATTAGATCATTCGAGGAGATGCAGATTTCGCTAGTGTCTGAGGATGACCCGGAACTGTACATGGAGTACCTGGGGTCGATGGCTACTACAGATGACATCCGAGACCGCATCAGAGATGGGCAGATGCTGGACGAGAGAGCTGAACCGATTTTCCGAGCCTTGGAGGAAGGCACGACAGGAGATTACTCTTTGAGGGATGGGCTCCTGTGTTTCCGGGGCAGAGTCTACATACCAGCAGGAGGATGGATCCGGGAGGATATTTTGACGGAGGCTCACTGCAGCCGATATTCGATACACCCGGGGATCACCAAGATGGCAAAGGATTTAAAGAGGACGATGTACTGGCCGGGTATGAAGAAAGATATTACGTATTTTGTGACGCATTGTGAGGCCTGCCAGCTCGTGAAGGCGGAGTGTAGGAACCCGGCAGGCTTGCTGCAGCCACTTCCAGTGCCGGAGTGGAAGTTTGAAGATATAGCCATGGACTTCATACATGGGCTACCTAGATCCCGTGCGGGGAACGACTCGATCTGGGTGATAGTGGACAGGCTGACAAAGGTGGCCAGATTCATCCCAGTGGCAATGGACACACCGGTCAGTGTATTAGTACGAAGGTTCATTGAGCAGTTCGTGCGTTATCATGGGGTGCCCAAGACTATCGTTTCGGATCGGGATGGGCGGTTTACATCCAGGGAATGGAGGTCAGTCCAGGCCCATCTGGGTTCTCGGTTGACATTCAGCACAGCTTTCCACCCTCAGACCGACGGACAAACAGAGCGCACAAACCGTACACTGGAGGATCTGTTACGACTGTGTATTTTGGACCGTGGCGAGCCTTGGGAGAGATTGTTACCACTGGTCGAGTTTTCATACAACAACGCTCATCAGTCCAGCATAGGCATGGCTCCATACGAAGCGTTGTACGGAAGGAGGTGCAGAACCCCACTATCATGGGTTCAGGACGAGGATCCGCAGGCACTGGGCTCGGAGTTTGTGGGAGATACAGATGCTCAGATTAGATTGATCCGAGACAGGATGTTGGAAGCCCAGAGCAGACAGGAGAAATACTACGATGCGAAGCATCGCCAAGTGGAGTTCCAGGTGGGGGACCGAGTTTTCTTGAAGATACGGCCGATGCACGGAGTCTCGCGGGTACGTGGGCGGAAGAAGCTCAGTCCAAGATATATGGGGCCTTATAGGATCTCGGAGCGGATCGGCCCCTTAGCCTATAGACTGGAGCTACCGCCGGAGTTAGCGGGATTGCATGACGTCTTCCACGTCTCCTCACTTCGGAGGGCTCTGCTACGCCCTAAGCAGCTGATTTCCTCGGCAGATGGCCTAGTGGCCTCGGATCGGTCAGTCGATTTGGAGCCTATCAGGATTGACGATACAGCAGTGCGGGTCTTGCGACGGAAGAAGGTCCCGTTAGTCAAGGTTCTGTGGAACAATCATGGGCAGGAGGAGCATACATGGGAGCCACAGGACTTGATGCGGCAAAAATACCCGGAACTTTTTCATCAGGTATACCTCACAACCCCTCTGGACAATCAATTTGCCTTCCTGTTTTAAATTTCAAGAATAAGGGCTAATCTTTTGTTTATTGGGGTGATTATACCTAGTTAGGTGGATGAATTAATCTTAGATTCAAAACCGCACAAACAAACATAATGTAGAGAGATAATCTTTCAGTTCTCATGGGATGTTACAAGCTTATTTTTCCCGATTAGAGTCCCGTAGGCTTAACCTTGATTTCGGGGACGAAATCTTTGTTTTGTTTATTGGGATTTGTAACATCCCATTTCCGGTTAGACCCCTAGGAGTCAGTTGGTTGTGGTAGAACCCTAGGGAGCCCAAAACTTGAAATAAATCGACCAAGAAATCGGGTCACGGGTTGGTCACGCCCGTGACCGACCTGTCACGCCCGTGACATAGGGCGTGACCACATTCGACGATCGTCGATTTCAGTTCGACGATCGTCGAACCCAAAATTTGTCACCAGACCTGTCACGCCCGTGACTCGCCATGTCACGCCCGTGACATAGGGCGTGACCACGATCGTCGGTTCCAGATCGACGGTCGTCGACCCAAAATTGGCCCCCGGGGCATGTCACGCCCGTGACCCGCCATGTCACGCCCGTGACATAGGGCGTGACACGCTCGACGATCGTCGATTCCAGTTCGACGTCGTCGAACCAGAATTACCAGGCATGTCACGCCCGTGACCCACAATGTCACGCCCGTAACATAGGGCGTGACACGCTCGACGATCGTCGATCCCAATTCGACGATCGTCGAACCCAGAATTGGCTAACCGGGCCTGTCACGCCCGTGACCTATGTGTCACGCCCGTGACCAAGGCCGAAATGACAGCCAGGCTGGAAATTTCGGTAACCAACGCCATAATAAATTCTGACTATGGGAATGAAAATCAAGAGTATTTATGGGTCGTTCCCTACTTTAATTATGTTAATAATTAAGGAAAAGTGGGTCCAATAGGAAATTGCCACCTGGCAAACACCTCTTCATCTCCAACTTTTCAACTGCCATTCGTCATAACCGAAACGTCATAAGGGTGTTATTAATGGCCGCCAATGTTTCATCTCCAACGTTTCATCCCTTCCCCTCCCCATTTGCTGATCTATAAAAGATTCCTAAGAGCAAGAGGAAAAGGTTACACTCCCTCAAACTGTTTCAGACTTCCCCTTGCTGTTGAAGAATTTCCGGCGATGCCACCACCGCGCAAATGGCTTCCCGACGCTCTGCATGCCTTCAACCCGCGAACAAGGTCCTCCCCTCCCTCTTCTTCTGCGGATAGATCTTAGGAATCATTAGGAGAGATATCGGGCTCAAAAGAGCCAGATCGGGTGAGCGTGTTCGTGGTTTTCCTAAAATTTCATGGTGGCGGGTTCGCCGGAAACTGCCTCTCCGGCGGCCGTGCCGCCGCCCGACGATAGCCCTCGCCTCAACGGAGGTGGTGGTGGTGGTGGCCGGCCAGGGAGATGGCTGGATGGCCGGGAAATAGCTTGGAAAAGCTACAGGATATTAGGTTTTTAGGCCTCTGGTTCGGGCTGTTGAAGAAGAAGAACAGTGGCTCCTACAGGAAATATGATCAACATAGGAAGTGTAGCCCTTGAAGTCTACTTTAATTCAAAATTAATTTCACTCGATTTGGAATCCTGGTTAGACCACAGCACCCTTTTTGGTGAGGTCTATCCAGAGGGCTGCCTTGACCTTAGAAAAATTCCCCACTCCAATTCAATCATCCAAATGACTTGAAATTTGGGGTGTGGTCTAATCTTACATATATCTAGGTGCTATCCAAAAATGAGAATTTTTGGAGAATATTTTTCTATAGTTTTTAGAAAAATTCAATAATCCTAGCCGAATTTAATTAGATAGTTAAATAACTTCCAAACCCTCCCAAATTCTGGTGAGTGGTCCCTGGGGTCACCATAAGGTTCTGTATAATTTTTCATCTCATTTGTAGATGGTTTGGATTAGAAATGATCAACCCTAAGTTTTGCCCTAATAAGGGGTCTTAGGTTAAAAGTGCACTTTTGAAGTTTGAGTGGTGAGATCACCTCAACAGAGGCTGAGATTTTTACCACTGGCTAGTAATATTCTCTAGCACCCCCTCATGGAGTTTGAGGTGGATCGGGGTAAGTTTACCCTAAGGACCAAGGCCAAACCCTAAGGTTGGGTCTTGGTGGTTTGTGAAGGTCATGTGGTCAAATGACCTTGGATTGACCCGAAATTGGGTGAAGAGAACCATAGGGTCAATATAGTTCTCTGGATGAACTCTTAGTAAATTTGGAGACTGTTGGGATACCCTAAAGTCTAACCCTAGTTTAGGGCGCAAAACTTGTAGAGATAGGAAATGACACTAAATCATATTGAAAAGTGGTGAGATTTGGGGAGAGTGAATTATAGGGATGGTACAACTCTGGATATTTTTCTATGAATTTTATGTTCATTATTTTGGATACTTCCTTTAATGATTTAGTAGTTGTATGATTTGCTTAGAAAATTTATTAGGGAATACACACTCACTGGAAAGTGATGAAATTTAAGCAGAGAATGTTTATTATGATTTTAAATCTCTGTGAATTTTTATGGGATTTTTGGAAGATTAATTCTAAGGCTCGCTTCATTAAGTATGTTTTACCTTGATTATTTGATTAAATCTTTAGTGGTGGTTAGCAAGCTAGTAAAATTATGATTCTCTGCACAAAGATCTTTTATATATCATACTACTGACTAGTGATTTTTCTATAATTTTTAGATGAATAATTTCAGTACTTCCTTCACTACGTAGAATTAATATGATTATACTAAATAAATTATTTAGAGGTTAAATACTTTCTATAAAATTCTGATAATTTGTATTTGAGGTTATTTTGCTGTTATTTAATGATCATGATTTTTGAGTAGCCATTACTTAGGAAGATCATGTAGTTCATGTTTAAAATGACCCGTGGCACGTCCTTTGGGAAAATTAAATAAATATCAGATTAATTAGGAAAATTATAAGTTTCTGGATTTAGACAAAGTATGATATGGTAGACCTCCAGTAAATATTATAGGAGATTTGGAAGATAATTTGGTGTACCTCCCCTTGGGTACCTCATATAGTTTAGGATGGTCTGCATATAGTAAAGCCACGGAATTTTGATAGTTTGTAGGGCAAACTAGGATCGAGTTCATCATTGGGAGACTTGTTGGAATAAGGGTGTACGGGAACGACGAAATATCGTCCATCCCGGGAAGAAGAGGAAGAGTCTTAATACTCTAGGGTTAGAACTAAAGTAACTAAAAAGGGGATCGGGCTAAGGGAGATCAACCAATAATAATAAGTGCCTTGCGAAAGGGAACTTCGGGCCGTAATGCCGCCGTCTTGGTTCCTAGTGCCCCTTGAGAGCCCTTCACGGGGTATACCGGGGGCAGTCCTGGGCTAACGTAAACCATAGGGATAATAAATTAAAAGAGCAATTAGTATAACTAGGGTTGCACACACTCACTCCCCGATAGCTAGGAAAGTAGGATAATAGGACTTGTTGCCATTCAGACAGTAGCTCTGAAGGTAGATGCACGGACAGGACTGTCCGGGGGGCCGAGGGCTCGAGGGTTGGAGTACAGAATAAAGGTGGTGGGTCTTCGATACCTGATCGTCGTTCACACCGACATCGGTACGCTGACTCGGCGGTGTGGGACACTTAGCCAAAGAAAGTCTGGAGGGTACATCCAGCAGCAGTACGCGGATACTCTAGGTTGTGTTCTTCTAGGGGCGTACGGGAGGGCTAGGCCTGGTAGTGTGGATGCCCGCCTAGGAGTGGGGGGCCCGACCCACTGTCTCCGTTTGCCACTACGGAGGTTCCTGGGAGTGAAGCTAGCTGCCCGAACAGGGGGAACTAAAGGTCTGTGCGCATAGAGTCGTGTGCGTGAGTTGCACTTGCATGAATCATGGCATAGCATATCACTACACTCATATTTGCACACAACCGACACCCCAACGTATAAATTGGTATGGGACTTTTTATACGATGGGAGCTTTGTAGAAGATCCCTTAACTTATAAGTTTGTATGGGCATTCATATAAGTTAAGGTTACATACTTACTTACTTGTTGCTTACTTACTATTCTCTAGCTGCCTTTTATACAATTTGCTATTTATTAATTGTTCTACCTATTACAACATTTATACTGTTCACCTGCTTGACTATTCTCCACTTTTGTAGCTTCCCTTTCCTCCTCTCCGCCCGGTGCTTAGGAGCCGTGGTGGGAGGGGTAGGGGATGATAGGGCTTAGTCTTTATGACTAATGGTTTTCGAACCAAACATTACAGGAGCTCCGGATGGGAGACAGGGACCAGCACCAGCGGAGTACGGTGCGCATGGAGGTGGGACAGTCTAGCATCGGTGCACCTGCGACCAGCTCCGTGAGTGATTAGTATTTTCTTAGCTTCCGCGATGAGTGACTTGTAGTGAGGACTCTGATGTACTGGGCTCGAGCCCATTTATCTACTTTCCTATTATATGTATTGATGGACTGGATATGATTCACTTTTATTTACATGTTTCTGTGGACTTGTTTACATTTTTTTGTATAAATACTTCTCTCTCTTGTGATCGAAAAGGGCCGGCAGAATTGGCGTTTTGTAGTGGTTGCCTTCCCGAGATGTCGGTGCCACCGCAAAGCGGCAATTCTGGGCTAAGACCCCGGTGGTTGAAAAGAAAAAAAAGGGGGTCTTACAGTGTTTCCCTCTTGATTTTTCCTGTGGCCGGACGATTTTTGCGTTGATTTTGAAGCATAGAATAGTCTTGGTGTTTAATCTCGGTTGGGTTGCATTTGTTTTCCTTTGTTAAATATTTTCCGAACAAGGTTTGGCGAACCTCGCATTTTTTTGTTGGGAGAGATCCACCACTTTCGAATCATGGTTTTCTGGTGGATCGCTTTTGGTACAACATCGCTCGGCCGGGCCCAAGATTGGCCCATTTAGCCGGAGAGAATATTGGCTTATCGCCCCTATTCGCTCCCCTTGCGGGTTGGCTATCCATGTGTTGTCTTAACAAAATAATTCTGCGTACTTAGCGTGCGGTGCGGTTGTGTGCGAGTGCGGAATCGGGATAGTCGAGCGTGGTAATAAACCGTTAGCCTGTCGCCTCTAGTGAGTCCCCCCCCCCCAAGCCTACATCAAATTGGTATCAGAGGGAGGTTCACGTCAATTTCCTAATTGACCCCCTCCACCATTTTGTGTCGCGTTCCCCGCACTTTTGTTTGCGCGTTAGTTGTCAAAATCACAAAAAAAAAATCTGTTTTGGTCTGCCAATAGCGGTGCAGATTTCTTAATTTTCAGCAAAAAAATCAGAATTTTTTTTTAATCATTCTCATTTTTTTCTTAGTAAGAAAATCAAAAAAAGTATTATTTTCGGTAAAGTGTCTAGCGGGATTAATTCCACCAGTGGTCTGTCTAAAACTGTTTCTTCACTTATGCATGCGCACTAGGCTCGGTACGGAATATCCTCCGTCATCTTCCAATATGGACGATGACCGGCCGGAGGGTCGTCCCCTCACGGAGATTGAGGAGCTCCGTCAGGATTTCACGGAGCAGTGACAGCTATTCGGGAGGCTGTTCATGCCATGAGGTTGCAACAAGGAGCACCTTGTAATCCACCTCCGCACCAACGGGCGGGAGAAAATCACAATCCCTACCCCCACCCTCCTAACGAGCACGCCCCTCGAGCACCCTACGAGTTTGATCTTACTCGGGCTGTCCGAGTTAAGCCGCCTTCCTATGATGGATTGGGAGACCCCCAAGTCTTCCAGGACTGGGTCATGGAAATTGAGTGCTACTTCGAATGGTATGCTCTCAACGATGCGGACAAGGTGCGGGTGGCGAGGATGAAACTATTAGGGCGATCCAAGATCTTTTGGCTGAACGAAGAGAGGCGCTTGCGTGTAGAGAACGGCGTTAGGCCCATCGGTTGGAACGATATGAAGGCTAGGTTGACCGAGCAATACGTTCCCACGTACCACCGAACACAGATGTTTGACGAGCTGGCTACCCTTAAGCAAGGGGCGAGGTCGGTTTCTAAATACATGAGCTTGCTTAAGGATATGATGGTCCGTTGTGATGTGAACGAGATGCCCGAGGTCACCCTCTCCAGGTTCCGTAAGGGCCTCAACCCCGACATCCAAGGGAAGTTATTGCGATACGGCCACACGGACTTACACGTGACCTTCAACGCTGCGTTAGACATCGAGAAGCACAACGCGCTGAAGGGAAAATCACGCCCTTTCCAGAAGGGAAGATCCATCTTAGGACCCCCCTGCACCCAGCTATAAGGATAAGGGGAAGTCGAGTCTTCCTCCATAGTGGTGACAGCTAAAAACAATAGGAGTCCAACGGGAGAAAGAGTGCCGATAGGGAGAGTCAGCAGGACGAACGTCACCTGTTTTGCTTGCGAGGTTCAAGGACACTACGCTAATGATAGTCCTACTAAACCCAAGCCTCTAGCACTGTTAGATGCCGCTGGCGGATCTGACGACCTCACTTATGAAGCGGAAGATTTTAGTGAGTCGGATGGCGTGCCGAGTGATATGGATGACGACTCCCACTTGATGGTGATGAGATGTATTTTGGCCACCCCTCAGCCGTTAGATGAATGGAATAGGACAAATATCTTCTCGTTAAACTTCAAGAGCTGTGAAAAGTGGTGTAGGTTGATCATAGATAGCGGTAGTTGCATGAATGTCGTTTCTGAGGCCGCCGTGAAGCGCATGTCCCTAGTTGCGGAGCCCCACCCCCACCCGTATAAGGTGGCGTGGGTGAACAAATCATCCCTCCCCGTAGCGAAGCGTTGTCTAGTTCCCCTCACCATCAAGGCATACACTGAATCGATTTGGTGTGATGTCATCCCCAATGATGCGTGTCACGTCTTACTTGGCCGCCCTTGGTTATTTGACCATGACGTCACCCACTATGGTCGGGCTAACACTTATGAATTCAAGTTCAATGGCCGCGTCATTGTCTTGAAGCCCTCTCCTCCGAAGGATCCTTCGACCCCGTCTAAGGACACCGTCATCCCAGTCGAGAAGAGAGCGTTGGGTCTTATTGGTAGGAAGGAACTCACCCGGGCCACCTTCATGGACGGAGTTCTCTATGCTTTAGTTTGCCTCCAAGTTAAGGACGATGCAGCGATAAGTGAGCGCTTACCCCCGGCATTGAAGTCACTCCTAGAAGAGTTTGTGGATGTGTATCCGGACGAGCTCCCATCTGGGTTACCCCCCATGCGGGACATCCAACACGCCATTGACTTCATCCCCGGTTCCTCCCTGCCTAACCTTCCCCATTATCGCCTCAATCCATCAGCGCATTTAGAACTACAAAACCAGATTTCGGACTTATTGCGCAAGGGATTTATCCGCCATAGCATGAGTCCATGCGCGGTGCCCGCCTTACTTGCCCCCAAGAAAGACGGCTCGTGGCGGATGTGTGTGGATAGTCGGGCCATAAACAAAATCTCTGTCAAGTATCGATTCCCTATCCCCCGCCTCGACGATTTGTTAGATATGTTGGCCGGCGCCTCGATCTTCTCCAAGTTGGATCTTCGGAGTGGTTATCACCAAATCCGAATTAGAGAAGGGGATGAGTGGAAGACCGCCTTTAAATCTAAGGAGGGCCTTTATGAGTTGTTAGTGATGCCGTTTGGGCTAACCAACGCGCCCAGCACGTTTTCTAGGATGATGACCCATGTTTTTCAACCTTACATGGGGAAATTCATTGTGGTGTATTTTGACGACATCTTGATTTTTAGCACCTCCACGAGTGATCATGAGGTGCATCTAAGAGTCATCCTAACCACGTTAAGATCCGAAAAGTTATTCGTAAACATAAAAAAATGTACCTTCCACGTAACCTCCGTCGAGTTCCTCGGTTACATCGTTAGCTCCCAAGGAATCCATGTAGACCCCAAGAAGGTGGAGGCCATAAGGGATTGGCCCGAGCCCGCCAACATTCGGGACGTGCGGAGTTTTCACGGACTCGCCACTTTCTACCGGCGATTTATTAAGGATTTTAGTAGCATAATGGCGCCCAAAACAGAGTGCAGGAAAAAAGGTGAGTTCTCTTGGACAAAGTCGGCCGCCAAGGCTTTTCAGCTAATCAAGGCACGCATGTCTGAAGCCCCCCTCTTGCGACTCCCAGATTTCTCCAAGGTTTTTGAATTATCATGTGACACTTCGGGGGTGGGGATTGGGGGCGTATTGAGTCAAGAAGGTCACCCGGTGGGGTACTTCAGCGAGAAGCTTGCCGGTCCGAAATTGAACTATTCTAACTATGATCGGGAATTCTACGCGGTCATCCGATGCCTCCAACATTGGCGGCACTATTTGCTTCCGAAGGAGTTCGTCCTCCTATCCGATCACGAGGTGCTACGCTTCATCAATTCGCAGTCTAAGGTGAGCCCACGACATGCTAAATGGGTCTCCTATCTTCAGGAGTACACATTCATCATCAAGCATTTGAAGGGTACCCTCAACTGTGTAGCGGACGCCCTTAGTCGTGTCACCTTATTACTATCCACCTTAGAAGTTAAGGTGGTGGGCTTTGATAGGATCAAGGACGAATATGCCCACTGCCCAGATTTCAAAGACATATATTTCACCACTCAGGAAAATCAACCCACGACCATTTCTACGTTTTACATTCGTGACGGGTATCTTTTCAATCATTCGAGGTTATGTATTCCCCGCTCATCCCTTCGTCATTTCATTGTGTGGGAACTGCATGGTGGCGGGTTAGGAGGTCATTTCGGTCGTGATAAGACTATCGCGTTAGTTGAGGACAAATTTTATTGGCCCGGCCTTAAGACCATGGTTAGTAAAATCGTGGGTAGTTGTCGGGCATGCCAGTTGGCCAACGTAAATAAGACGAACACGGGGCTTTACACCCCCCTCCTGATCCCTTCGACGCCTTGGGAAGACGTTAGCATGGATTTCATTCTAGGCCTTCCGATCACGTTTAGGCGTCATGATTCGATCTTAGTGGTCGTTGAACGTTTTTCCAAGATGGCTTACTTTATCGCTTGCAATAAAACTAATGACGCATCACATGTCGCTCAACTTTATTTTAAAGAGGTCGTAGGTCACCGCGGCGTCCCAAAATCGATAGTCACTGATAGAGACGTAAAGTTCACGAGCTATTTTTGGAAAACTTTGTGGAGGATAATGGGCACCAAACTCCTATTTTCTTCGGCCTACCATCCGCAGACGGATGGGCAAACGGAGGTTGTAAATAGAAGTTTAGGTAGTCTGCTACGCTGTCTTGTGGGAGACCACAAGGGTACATGGGACCTTATCCTTCCGCATGCTCAGTTGGCATACAATAATTCCAAAAATAGGTTCACGGGTCTATCCCCGAATGAAATTGTGCATGGTTATAAGGCCTCGGTGCCCCTTGACTTGATTCCGTTACCCCAATCTTATAAATCAAGCCAATTCGCACAGGATTTTGCCTCTCACATTCATGATCTGCATAAGCACATCAATGAGACACTTAGCACAACATATGCGTCTTATCAAGCTAATGCCAACGCACACAAAAGAGTGTCCCACTTGAAGGTTGGCGATTTGGTCATGGTGCGTCTCATTCCTGAACGGTTGCCTACGGGCACCTTAAAAAAGTTAGCGGATCGGCGAGCGGGACCTTTTCGGCTTATAAAGAAACTAGGAGACAATGCTTTTCTGTTGGAATTACCACCTGACTGGGGGATTTCCCCCGTATTTAATGTTTCGGATTTAACGCCATATATTGCTCCGCCACTTGAATTATCTTCTTGTCCGTTTATTTCCACTTCACAGTCTCTTGGGTATGGGGTTGAGGGGGGTTATGGAACACTCTCTCCACCGGTCTCCAACGGAGGTAGGCTTAATGTTGATGCTTTAGATTTTCCTCCTTTGCCGCCTAATGCTTTCCCCAGGTTTGCCAGGACAGATTTTTTACCGGACAGGATTCTCCAGGATGACGTGTTCCCCTCTGCTGATGGCGATGTGCGCCGCTACTTGATTCGTTGGCGTGATCGCCCCGCTTCAGATGACTCTTGGCTCCCGGAAGCGGAGGTTGCTCTTTTGGATGAGGGTCTTCTTCGCCGGTATCTTCAAGCTCACTCATCGGTGATGAGTCCTTTCACGCGGGGGAGGATTGATGGAGACGACAGCTCCCACCTTTTGGATGACGGCACGCTAACGGAAGATGTCCCCTCGTCTCCAACAAAGGATTTGCGGTGCCGCGATGATCGTACGGAACATCGCTACAACCTCCGCCCGCGGCGCAAGACAACCAAATAAATTATCATCGTTTATTTTTGAGAACTATTAATTTTGATGATTTTATTTCTTTGGAGTGTTTTATTTTATTTGGGCTACACATAGCCAAAACCTTTATGCTAAGCCTATATATAGGCATGTCTTATTTAGGTTTCATCAAGTTGAATGAAAAGAAATTCCAAACCCAAATCTTGCTCCCCTCTATTGCTCTCTCTCCCTCTCCCTCTTCCCCCTAGCCGCCAATCTCTCTCTCTCTTCCCCTCCACATTTCGGCCACCCTCTCCCCAACTCCCTCTTCATCTCCAAGCCGCCGCCTCCCCTCTCTACCATCTCCTCTCGGCTGCTACCCATCCCTCCTCAAAACCGCCGGCCCTCCAACTCCTATAGCTCCAGCCGCCCTCTTCCCAAAGCTTGGCCGCCCCCTCCACCAAACCCGATCTCCCCCTTGAAGGAGTCGGCCATCTCCTTGGCTAGGAGTGAGGCCGTGGCGACGTCTCACATCCACGGGAACGGAACTTCGGCATGACGCGGCGAAGGAGGATAGTCTTCATCCATTCGGCTCTACTCCGGCGGAACCGTGGGGAAGTGTTCCTACGACAATAGTTGGAATCATCTATTCCGACAGGGGTAACGAACTTCTCCACCATATTGTGTTTCCCTCTTGATTTTTCCTGTGGCCGGACGATTTTTGCGTTGATTTTGAAGCATAGAATAGTCTTGGTGTTTAATCCCGGTTGGGTTGCATTTGTTTTCCTTAGTTAAATATTTTCCAAACAAGGTTTGGCGAACCTCGCATCTTTTTGTTGGGAGAGATCCACCACTTTCGAATCGTGGTTTTCCGGTGGATCGCTTTTGGTACAACATCGCTCGGCCGGGCCCAAGATTGGCCCATTTAGCCGGAGAGAATATTGTCTTATCGCCCCTATTCGCTCCCCTTGCGGGTTGGCTATCCGTGCGTTGGCTTAATAAAATAATTCTACGTACTTAGCGTGCGGTGCGGTTGTGTGCGAGTGCGGAATCGGGATAGTCGAGCGTGGTAATAAACCGTTAGCCTGTCGCCTCTAGTGAGTCCCCCCCCCCAAGCCTACATCAGCTAATTGGTTTTTCAGATGTCGATTTTGCAGGAAGCAGGGATGATAGAAAAAGAACTTCTGGGACGTGTCAATTCCTCGGAAGACGGCTTATCTCATGGAGCAGTAAGAAGCAGAATTGTGTGACAACTTCTACCGCCGAGTCAGAGTATATCTCTCTGGGCAGTTGCTGCGCACAGCTTCTATGGACCCGAAATCAACTAGAAGACTATAATTTAAAGTTCCGAGAAATTCTAATGTATTGTGATTCATCCAGCACAATAGCAATCGCAAACAATCCAGTCTCCCAGAGCAAGACAAAGCACATCGAGGTACGTTATCACTTCATCCGGGAATAAGTGGAGAACAAGGACATAACCCTTAACTATGTCCCGACGGACAAACAGGTTGCAGATATTTTTACAAAGCCACTGGACGAGGCCAAGTTCTCGTTTTTCAAAACGAAACTAGGCATGCTGAAAATTGACTCCTGAAGAAGTCCAAGCAAGCAGAAGATCTCTCGGGAACTACTTCAGAAAAGCTGAAAATTTTTCCAAAGGAAAATTCGACATATATCGGACAGAAATTTCGCTGATTTGTCGGATATCAATATGATACTCGCCGAATTAAACTCTACACCCGGTGGATCTCGCCGAATTTAACTTGTGCGGACATTTTCCTTCATAATATATTGGATCTGAAAAACTGACGACAAATATGGTACGCGCCTTCTAAGTTAATTTGAAATTTATATATATATATATATAAATAGGACAAGGGGGCAACCACACAGTCCATTCGACGATAATCCAATCAATTCGCCGAAATCCAGAATTTGACCTTTCGGCTCCCGCGCCTTCTCTTTATCATTCCCATCGAGAAGTTCTTACAGAGCGTGTGTTTCCTCTCCCTCGATTAGGGTTGTGCAGTTCTTCCAAGCCCTAGCCGACGGTCGCATCCAGTTTCTCCCGCCGATTTCGAACCGTGGTGGGTTCTCGGAAGCCGAAAGCCATCGATTTTGACAAGTCCAGTTTTATAGTAGTATCAGATTCCAGTTTTCCAGTGATATCAGATTCCAGTTTTCCAAGTCCATATTTCAGTTTTTTATTGCTCCTAGAACCACTAGTGGCTTGGTAGGGGGAAGTGAATTGGTCCGGACAGGGTTTGCTCATGCTTCAAATGAATTCAGGAGCGTCTTTCTCATGTTGGAGATGGCTAGACTCTCCTTCATATTCGAACACCCCTACAAGGTGCTTGACAAGGAAGTTATAGAGTTTTTCCATAATGCAAAACTCCGTCATGAAGACACTGTTATTAAGAGCAAGATTCAGAAGTATAAGGTAAAGGTGAAAGCCTCTCTTTTGTCCAGGTATTTGCGGCTTCTAGTCTGTGCAGAGGCCGATTACCTAGACGAAGATGATTTCTCTAGAGCCTTGTTGTTTTGTGGACTACCTAGAGGCACTAAGGACGTTAAGAGGAAAGGGATGAACGAGGAAGGAAAACTTCTTCCAGACATCGTTAGTAAAGTATTGTTATGCAAGACTGGTTCACATGACTACCTTTCTACATAAATTTTCAAGGTGCTAGTAGAAATTATCTGCAGGAAGAGGTTGGACTGGGGTGCGATGCTGTTTGATAAAATCAAAGACAGTCTCCGCACACCTTACTTTGGAAGGATTATCACCTTGTACCTGAATCAGTTTGATGGTAATAAGTTTGATATGACCAAAGTTGTACCTATCCATCACCTTAAGAAGATAGACTCTACCATCTTCACAAGGTGGGATATGTTGATCTTGAGGCAAGGGGGATCCCTAGATGTGGATGGGGAGGAGGAAGATCATGCTCCTGAGGTCAAGATTACCTCTCCATACCCCAGTGATATTCCTGAGAGTTCGAGGGCAGGAATAGAGGGAGAGTCATTTATTCCATTCCCAGAGCCAGAGAATCTGCTGATAGAGGTTGCTCAGATTGCCCAGACTATTGTTGAGGAATTAGTACCTGATGAGGTTGAGGATAGTGTTGTTGCTGATGCTGATTTGAATGTGGATGACTATGAGATAGATTTTGATGAAGAAATGATCGTTGTTGATGAGCCCAGAGATGCTGATAATGCTAATGATGGGTCTGAGCTAGTTTCTATAGAGAATCTAATTGTACCTTTCCCAGAGATTGTTCTTGTTGCATCTTCTGAGGGGGAGGTGATTAAGACTTCGATATCAGTTAGTACTGAGGTTGATAGGTTTATCCCCAACCTTGAGAAAAGAGTTGCCAAGGCAACGAGTATACCTCCAATTATTCCTGAGGAGGTAGTTGAGATTTGTGATGAGGAAAGAGATACAGAGGAGCATCCTCCTGTCCTAGCTGTTGGAGTGCCTCTACTGAATTCTAAATCTCGATTATCCCCAATCAATGAGTCTCTCAATGAAGATCTACCCTCTCTCCCACCTATTGTTTTTGAGACAGTTGCCACCTCAAGTGCTGACAGTTCAATTCTCAAGACAATAGAGGTCATGTTGGCAAGACAATAATCACAATTTGAAGCAATAATGAAGAAAGTCCTAGAAAAGGTAAAAGAGACAGAGCAAGACATTAGCAGAGTCCTTGCTGAAGTTAAGATTCAAATTGAAGTGCTTGATACAAAGATTGACTTATTATTTGTTGAGGGTGTTAAAGCAATAAAGCTGAACATGGATGACCTCAAATATACAAAGGAAATTATGGATATTGTGGACACAAATGCCAAGACTATGATTACAACGCATAATACTTCTATGGCTCATTATAACAACAGTTTGCAAGCATATGTAAATTCTCTGGCTACAAAAGTCAGAAATGGGGAGGAAGGTATGAAAGCTAAGCTGACTGCTGTTGAGTCTGCAATGATAGAAAACTTCCAAAGTCTATTGACTATAGCTATGACAATTGCATGTGGCTGCATAGTCAGTTGACAGGACCTCAAGTACCTGTTATGCCTGTCCCAGCACATGATTAGACTCATCCTGCCTAGGATTACTCTTAGTTCTGGTTAGACCCACAAGATTTTTATCAGGCTGATGCTGCTGCTGCTGATGTTGAAGAGATCCCTTCTACTCCAGTCCACAAGAAGTGAAATTATGGTGAAGGACCATCTGCTGTCAGGTCAGAACCAAACAGAGAAATGGAAGAAGTGTGGAGTCCCATCTCTAAAGGTATTATATTGGACACCTTCTCCTTGGTTGACATTGGTGGTGAAAAAAATCAGCCCCAGTATGATCAGGAAGAATGAAACAAGTTCAAGCTATCCTGCACCAAAAGGAGAATTCACTTTAGAAATCACAGAGACACTGATCTAATGCCTGCACCTCCGCCAAAGTACTTTCCAAAGCCGAAGGCTTATTTTGACAGGCAGAGGCAGAAGAATCAGAGCCGGTAGGGACTATAGTTTTATTTTGTGTTGAGTTGTGGGTTACCCCCCCCCCCCCCCCCCCCCCCCCCCCGTTAAAATCTGTGGACAATTTGATATATATATATATATATGATTTTCACAATTGTCTTGGAATACGTGTTTTTGTTTATATCATTTATTCTTTCAAGTTTTTGTATTTTATTATTTATCATGTGCAATTCACCTTAGCTTATAGGGTTCTTACTTCTTCAAATATGAGAAAATTGTTGGGTATTGTATCCACAATAACCTGGATTTGAAGAAGGGCCCAGTTAAGCTAAGATGAATTGTGACTGTATTTGATGTCACTATTTAGTTATGTACCTGCAGGTCTATAATTCCAAGTACACACCAATGTCTGGTTATAGTGGGTCAGTAAACACAGGACAATACAATGTAATTCCTCATTGTGTAGGCCAAAGTGTTGGCTCACATGTAATCTTTCTATTGGGGTGTACTTCTATCCCAAGTACAGGAGAAGGCTCAAGGATGGTCAAGGGTTAGACCCAGGAAAAATAGGAATTTTACCTAAGTAAAATTCGGCGAGTATGGTTAAGCATACACGTCGAATTCGTCGAGTATCATCATTGATACATGCTGAATTCGTCGAGTATACTTACCAATACCCATAGAATACGTCGTATATACTTAGGGTAAATTCATTGGAGTAGTGAAAAATCTGCTAAGTAAAATTCGCCGAGTATCATTGTGCATACTCGTCGAATTCGTCGAATGTATCTAACAATACTCGCCGAATTTATCAAATATACTAAGTGATACACGCCGAATTCGTCAAGTCCAATCGACACTATTTCTCTAGATTTTTCCAAGTCTAATTCGTCGAATATATGGCGTTGAGTGCGTCGAGTTTGTTGACCGATACTCGACGAATTCGTCGAGTATGTCTGGTGATACTCGACGAATTCGTCGAGTATGACTTGTCGCCATAGTGTTGAGTGTACAGTCGGCCTGGGATGTTTTGGCTAAGTCATTTTCATCGTATATCAAGATGTATTTGACGAGTATCAATATGATACTCGACGATACTCGACGAATTTGACTAAGTTCATTTTTCCGAAAATTCTCAAAACCAGTCACGGGTTTCCGTCAGCCATGCACAATAATTTCCGATTTCATTTTTGGAAATTTCCTTTATACCGTTGGAGGGTTCATCTCTATAAATACCTAGAGATATTCTTATTTATTACTATTCTTGTTTTGTGCTAATTTGCTTACCGATTCAAATGACAAAATTTTCCAAATCGGCAAACCCATCGGCCTCCTTCTGCACGCAACGTTCCGATCGGCCAAAACTTACAAGCATAGTAAGAGCTCGTCTTCCTCAAGCTCTATATCTGGATTGCTGTCTTCTAAAGACTTCTATTATTCCAGATCTAGACGTGTGAAGACTCAAGATTCAAGTTCTTCAAGATTTCAACCTTCCGAGTTCTCCAAGCTTCAAGATCTAATTTTACAAAGAACGTCGGAGCGAAGATTTGTAATCGTTATTGTGTTGTAATATTAATTTACTCTTGTAGGAGAATTTTTCTCCGAGTTTATTTATCCGTGTGTGGATCAAGTGAGTAGATCCGTTTGTGAATCGAGTAGTAGATCCGGTTTGTGGATCGAGTTGTAGAAGAGGTTGTTCTCCGAATTATAGGAGTGTTGCCTCCGAGTTGTAGGAGTTGCGGCTTCGAGGTGTAAGATTTGATGAAACCTGAGTTTGGTGAAGTAGCAGAATCTAGCCCTTTGTGGTAGATAGGCGAGGCGGGAAAGTGGGCGTACCCAACTCGGGAAACCACTATAAATCTTTGTGTTTGTATGCTTGATTTTTTAGATAATTTTTATTCCACGAAAAGACACAAACATTACCTATTCACCCCCTCTAGGTGATTTAGGTAGACGTTAGATACTTTCAGCCGTCTTCTCTACTTCATTTGGATCCTTGTCCCGAACTCTGAGCTTTCTCTCTCAACTTACTGTCTTTCTCTCTCTACTCTCTTTTTGCTCTCAACAGGATCTCCACTAAGGAACTCCGCAAAAGTTCATCAAGACAGACAAAGTCGCCCCATACCCTGTCAAACACTTGGATAGTGGCAGTCACCCAATGATCGCTCACTATCTCTGGTTGTTCGTGAAGCGTTGAACTAAGCGGCAAGCTCTCTCAGCATCACCAAGCTGAGCACGCCAAGATTCCCGAGTTCGCACGCTCCCTTTTGCTCAGAGGAGTAAGACCGCTGAAAAAGTTTGAAACCTTATCACGCTCTGTGCTCTCTTATCTTGTCAAGTGTAACGATTAGCGGCCTGTCGCCCTCGTCTTCCTCCAAAAAGCTTTGTAATGAACTTGAAATAGTGAAAGTTAGAATGATACAGAATCGATCGCGTGATTCCCCCCGCCCCTCCGATCGCGGGTTTTCCGCGTCATAAAATCTCTCTCACAGCTCTATAAAACTCCAGCTAATTGCGCGATCGACCGCTCAATAAATTAAGACGGTTCAGGCGATTCGATCTACCAAGAATCTTAGGCAATCCACAACACTCTGTGCTCACTTAGAAGTTAGAAGTGACTTTTGTGTAATTTCTGTCTTTGTTTTTATTTGAAGGATAAATCATTTAAAAAGATTGAGGCCTCCTTCTCTGTTCCAGCCTTTTTTTTGGGTCCGTTTTCGGTCCGTATGCGTACCTATTTTTAGGTACGCATATAAATAGATGTTCGTTCATGCGGTGGGGCCCGTGTTTTAACAAAGCAAAGAAGCTAGGGTTTCTTCTCCGTCGTCGAGAAGCCGCGACCTTCGAAACCGGTTGCGATCACCTCCTTTTGCTGCTTATTGAAGTAAATATACTCGAGAAAGGTTAGTCTCAAGCATCGTCTGCCGAGTTCATGGCTATTTACCGAGTACTTGTCATTTCCTGTTTTTTTTCATCGAGCAAAACGGCTCTGAAACAATTGTCGGGTTTTATGTTGTAGCCAAAACAATTTTTTATGCAATATGATTGTATTGCATGTAGATATGGTCGTATTCCTATTGTATTGCAGTAAATACAACCGTATTGCAGTTTTATTTCCAGAAATTAGTGCCCTATCTGAATATACGTCTTTACTGGATCGTATTGTAGTAGTGATATGTTGTGTTGTTTTTTTTGTAGTAGTCATATGTTAAAGGCACAACTCTTGTATTATCTATGTATAAGACACAATATAGTCGTATTTTAGTAGTTATATGTTGTGTTCATGACTATTTTCTGAGTAGTTGCGATGTTTTTTACCGAGCAAAATGACTCTGGAACTTATGTATTTCTATGTATTGTAGGGTTGTTTGTTGGAGCTAAAACATTTTTTTTGATAATACGATTGTATTGCATGTAGATATGGCTGTATTCCTATTGTATTTGAAAGTGTTAAGTTGTCTACCTAAATCACCTAGAGGGGGTGAATAGGTGAATTGTGCGTCTATTTGCGGAATAAAAAATTTAACGAACTTGCACAAAAAAATCAAGCAATCATAGACGACAAGAAGATTTATAGTGGTTCCCCAACCTTGGGTACGTCCACTTTCCCTCACCGATCTAGTAAATCACTAGACTCGGCTACTCCACTATCTCGGATTGAAAATCAATCCTACGTCTCGGAACCAAGTTCCTACAATCTTGATCCAAATGGATCTACACTCGGAAGATGAATACTTCCTACAACTCGAAGAACAACGCTCCTACACTCGGAGAATAATCTCCTACAAAATTATAAAGAGATTTGAAATACAAACAGAAATTTTCTTCTCAGATCTGGAAAATATGTCTCTAGGTATTCTTCTTGAACTTTGCGAATTTTTCAGAAATTGTTGAAGAAGACTCTTGGAAGATTTGATCTGAGAAAACTTTGACCTACTCGATCAAGGAGAAGATGAAGATTCCTTAAATAGCAAGTCTTTCTTAATCGAAAACAGTAGTGTCGATCTTCAAGTTGAGCGGCGGCGATGACTTCTGTAAAATCATTCTTGAGAGAGACAACCGATTTAGAAAATTAGAAAGTGTACGGTTCACCGCTTAGGGTTAGTCTTAATGACAAGACCTTATATAGGATTTCCTCTAACGGTTAGAATTGATATTAATGATGACACGTGGACCAATCACGTCATGTCATTTGAAAATCCCGTCTATCTGGACTTAAGCAATTTTCTGAAAAACTGGACTGCAATTCTCGAGAAGCATATATAAGTTCTCGAGAACAAGCTGATTACTCGAGGGCTATACGTTTTGGACTTCTGTAAGTACTCGAGAATTATGAGCTAAGATTTCTCAAGAACTAAACTAAGCTTCTCGAGAACTAAGATAACATTACTCGAGAACTAAGATAGAACTTATCGAGAGTAAAACTTATACTCGAGTACTAAGCTGACTTCTCGAGAAGTAGAAGCTAAGTACTCGAGAACTATAACTCAGCTTCTCGAAAGATGGACTTAGAAAATTTTCAAGGCTGTCTCTGGCTACTCGAGAAGTATAGGCTGAGTCTACTCGAGAACTAGTCTATGCTTCTCAAAAACTTTAATGATGTTACTCGAGAACTAAGACTTGTACTCGAGTACTAAGCTAAATACTCGAGTTCTGCTAACTCCACTACTCGAGAACTATACTAGACTTCTCGAGAAGTGGACTTAGAAAATTTTTTGAATTTAGGAGATTTTTCTTCTTCATGAATCCAATCTTCATTCCATGTTCCAAGTGCTTGAATATGAAGTGTATCCCAATAGAGAGGCTACACATGAGTCAACACCTTGGATCACCCAGTGAGGGATTACACTGTATGGTCCTGTGTTCATGACCCACTGTAGACTGACATTGGTCTACACTTAGCAATGATAGTCTGCAAACACACAACTAAATAGAGAGATCAAATACAACTTAATTCATCTTAGTTCAAGGGTGACTTCATGCAAATCTGGGTTATTGTGGATGCAATACCCAATAGTATTGCAGTAAATACAGCCGTATTGTAGTTCTATTTCCAAAAATTAGTAGCCTATTTGAAAATACGTCTTTACTAGGTCGTATTGTAGTAGTCATATATTGTGTCATTTATTGTAGTAGTAGTCATATATTAAAGGCACAACTCTTATATTATCTATATATAACATACAATACAGTCGTATTGTAGTAGTAATATGTTGTGTGGATTTTTTTGTTTCTAAAAAATTTCGGTTTTACAATACAGTTGTATAGTATGTAAATACCACGGTATTCCAATTGTATTAAATTTGTAATACAGTACAGTTACACACTTCTAATTATCCAAATATCTTTTGAATGATATGATAGATGACTGTATCAACAAGTTTACACTGTCGTTGTGATGTCTCTTCTTTCATAGAAAAAGCAATACCACTACTAAGATCATTAAATGAAAACACAAGGAAGTATTTAGAAGAAGATGGGATTCTGCCGTTTTTCTCTATTCTAAGTTTAAATCAAAATATTCCCCTAGTTGTAACTTTACTTCGATCATACTCCAAGAGGAATAGGGCATTCCTTTTAGGAAGAGTTTATAAAAAAATTACTGTCAATGAGGTCGCATTGATGTTGGGTCTACCCAACAAAGGGCTGAAATTCACTTTTAATAGAACCCCTCTAGCTATGTACGAGCAAAAGGATTTGGCGGCAGAAATGTTGCGGCTTTCAGAGGCAGAGTGGACTGAAGAGTTAGAGGTTCAAAGAGTTGAGGCTCTAGTGAGGTTTGTTTTATGTAAACTTTTTTTTCACTAAAGGTTATGAAAATACTGAAATGTTTACATACGTTCGGCGGTTTGGAGGATTTCAAAAAATACAACTGGCCCGAAGCAGTTCACTCATTTCTACAGTCGCAATTCCGACAGTTAAGTATAGCAGCAACGAAGAATAAGTCAAACGAGAGTTTGGGCTACATCGAAGGTTGCTCGATCCTATTGGTGGTGAGAAAAATTTTAATCTAACCTCTTACTTTATCTTCTAATTGAATGATTTAATGTGGAGTATCATATTTGCAGGTGTGGTTTTATGAGTACACTAAATTTCTAAATGTTGATGATGACTTGGCCAGGCCTCGTCTATGTCAATGGTCTCCTAAATTCAGCTTTTCCAATAAGTTTTGTTCAGAGATAAAATCAAAGCTAAGTCTGTGCGGCCAGGTATGTTGTTCCTTAGTTTTTCATCTTTATGGTTACATTAAATTACAACATGAAGGAATATTTTTCGAACAAATCACTAAAATTAATAGAACTATTGTACATGTGAGAGAGGGTTTTGAGAACATATTGCCATCTGAGGAGGGTTTATTGGGAGATGTACATGTAGAGGATAGTGATTTCGAAGAGTTCGATGAGGAGGAACATGAAATAGAGGATGAAGAAGAAGACAGTGTAGAAGAAATGAAACAGTATGTGAAGAGGAAAAAAGTAGACTCTATATCAAAAAAAGAGGAAAATAAAAAGAAAAGCTTGAGCCAAAAAAAGAGAGTTAAAGAAGGGTTTATTGAAGGTAAAAGAGGGAAGGAAAAGGATGATGGAGCAATCAAAAAATTTGAAGAAATTGTGAGACAAATGACCTCAGAAATAGAAACCGAGTAAAAAAAACGTCATGATATCGTGAGGGAAGAACTGAAGGAACTACGTAAATATATCAATGCAAGGATGGATAAATTGACTGCCACCACTCGGGAAGGTCTAACAAGTCCCCTGTCACATATATATGAAGAACCGGAAGTCTCACAAAAATATACTCCTACCGCATCTCATCACTCCTCACATAAGCCAGAAGAAATGATTATAGTCGGTAACGAGGCAAAAGATCAAATATCTGATGCTTTGATGGTTTGTGAGCCTCTTACTCTTAATCATAAACTAGAAAGGAGTTTGATAAAAATAATTAAAGGGCGTTATGATCGGAAACAGAAAAGTTATATTGAATCATCGTCCAATGTGGTGGCATTTCCAGGAATAAAAACACTAAATAAATCAAATCGTCTGATAATAGACCATATTATGGAAGAGTTCCCGAACAGGTTTTTCCATATTTTGATTTTACCTTGTAAATTGCATCTTCTCTAAATTGTCACTTTGCTCACTTTGCCTTGTTTGTATGTAGAAATAGTTTGTTGATCGAAGCTGGTAATATTACTTTGTATCGATTCCACATTGATGATCTACTAGGAAATGGGTGGCTTAATGATGCCCACCTAGATGCATACAGCATAGTGTTAACAATACAAAAATCAAATCATCCACGGAAATTTAAGCACTTCTTATACGTGTCCTCCAATCATGCCGTTAGTGTCTTTTTTCCTTTACTCCTTGTATACAAAACTTCAAAATGTCATTAACATTGTTATATAATCCCTGATTATCTTATGTAGAATATGAAGAAACACAAGAGAAATGTTGATGCATTAGTTAGTCACATCACAGGAAACTCAT
Organism: Platanthera zijinensis; assembly: GCA_039513925.1. Taxonomy (NCBI): domain Eukaryota; kingdom Viridiplantae; phylum Streptophyta; class Magnoliopsida; order Asparagales; family Orchidaceae; genus Platanthera; species Platanthera zijinensis. The sequence continues at coordinate 99,482,046 of CM077078.1, read as the reverse complement.
TGGACTATGCAGAGTTAATTCTAATTCCGATACACCTCACTAATCATTGGGGTTTGCTCGTTGGAAACATTGCGGAGGAATGTTGGCAATACTATGATTCCTTATACCATGATTCTAATTACAACAAGCTTAGAATTGTGGTATGTTTTTTGTCGATAAAAACTGTACTAATTAACAATTATATTCATATCTTTTGGGTTATGCAGATTAATTTTTTTGAAGAAGATTTATGTGAAGTCCTTCCCGAGAGAATCCATGAGTGGCCATTATTCTGTGTTGATGACATTCCAAAACAAAATAGTCCTGATGATTGTGGTGTTTTCGTTATTCTGTATATGAAAACAATTGTTGGTAAAAATAAATTTGATTGGGAAAAGTGTCAATTTTGGGCAAAACAAATGCCGAAGTTAAGGGCTGAAATTGCAATTGACCTAATTAAAGCATTTTCTGACAAAATTATGAGTAAGTATTGTTAACAACTTCTTAACTATTTGATATGCAGTATCTAATATTTGCATTTTAATAAATTCTTTGTAGGTAGATAAAGAGGACTACTTTGCACGATTAAATGGTGGGAAACATTGATGCTGCCAGTGGTTCAAGAGCACTTATGCTATTTATATGGATAAATTCAATTGTTTAATTTTGTAAAATACAATTTTACACAGGTTGTGTACATTGATGCCAATGGTCTTTATTACTGATTAGATTAGTGTATCAGATTATGATATAATTTTGGTATCTATATATGTTATTTGGTACTCTTTAAAAATATTTTTGAAACCATGTAGCAATTATATCTGGAGGATTTTTGATTAGTTTGGTAGAGGTGTACTAAAATTGGAGACGATACATTCATAATACAGTTGTATTGTATGTATATACGACGGTATTCCAATTGTATTCCATTTGTAATACAGTACGGTTACACGATTATAATTTTCGAAAATTAAAACCTCAATAACTTATTACTATTAAAAGAAGTTATGGAAATATTTTCTGACAATACTACCGTTGTACGATCAAATAATGTGCAGATACAAGAGTTTTGAACTTATATTTAGGAAATCGTGTACCGCTATTTGGTACAGCTTTGATATATTATTGAAACCGTGTAACAATTTTATCTGGAACCTTTATTTTATTTCGAAGAGCCTTCTATTATAATTGGAGACGATACATTCATAATACGGTTGTATACAATGTAGATACCATCGTATTTAGCTTTTACGTAAGTAGAAAAGACAAATTTGTTCACAACAACATCATATTATCAATGTTTAATACACAATACAGTCGTATTGTAGTAGGTCCATGTTTAACACACAATACAGTCGTATTGTATTGGCCCCATGTCGTGTGATAATTTTGTTGATTCTAAAACATTTCGATTATACAAGACAGTTGTATAGTATGTAGATACGACCTTATTCCAATTGTATTCCATCTGTAATACAGTATAGTTACACGCTTATAATTTTTCAAATTTAAAAATTCAAAGATTTGTTACTATTAAAACTTGTTATGGAAGTATTTATAGACAATACTAGTGTAATTCAATCGAATGAAGTGTAGATACAAGAGTATTGAACTTATTTTCAAGAAAAACATATATAAACATTAAAATTTTAAAACATAATAACCAATACTCTCACAGATTCTTCACCATTTGAATACATCAGGAATACAAGAAAATCTAATGGTTCATTAATAGAGAAATCATCATTTATCGAGTTATCATCGTTCAAATCAACATGTTCAATAGTGGGGTTTGAAATTGCATTAAAAACAAACATGGAATTACTATCCATGAAATTATGCTCGATTGGAGGCCCAAAAACATCGGTAGCAAAAGAACCTCTCCCTCTAACTGCATGCAACTTCTCTGTGTATCCAAAAAGAAAAGAAAGAAAAATTCAGATTAAACAATCATTTTAATGGATTATTCACAATTTAAAAAGATGTCACATTAAAACAAAATAAAGGTAATCATATTTTGTTTTTTAGAGCTGGATTCCCAATAACTCTTAAGTCGTCTCTTTGGTGCCCCCTTCGGTCGTATGGATGGTGGATCTTTCAAAACACCATAGTCCTTCTGCATGGATGGAAGAATTCCTTTTTTTTCTCTTCTTTGTCAATCATATCTTCTATAACTTGACCCACGTCATTTATTTCTTTAACCATGTACTCTTTTGCCACTTGACAATTTTCAATTCTTTGAAAAATGTCATATGTCATCCGCATCATATTATTTCTGAAAATCATGTTCGACTGAATGCGGTTTGTGGATGTAGGAATTGTAATATTGTTACGCCTCTTAGCTTGCATTGCAAATCTCTTTAATATGTAATTTGAGTGAATTGTTTGTACATTACGGAAATTATAAACCCGTAGAACATGCTCGCACAAAAAACCCTTTGTTTGAAAACCTCCACAAGAGCACTTAATATCATTGCTCTTTGTATCTATTGTCAGAATCCATTGCTTTTTAGGAGCACTAGTATCAGAAAGCTGTGTTTTGTATACAATCGTGTCTTGGTCGTACATTGAATCCTTTGACACCATCAAACCAAGTGTCCCTTCCATCAAATCATGCTCAAATATAGAAAATAATTTTCTAGTGTATATCTTGGACATTTGCCTTAGTATCATTGAGTTTTTGATTTTTACAGTATGTGTACCTTGTTTGCATTTGAAATCTTCCTCTTGTTCACTTCTTCGTCAACAATCAAACAATTTCTCAAAATCAAGAAAACATTCGGTCAGTGAACTTGTAGGCTTCGAGCAACCATGAAGACTTTGATTTGCCGATTCACTACGTTGTGTGGATAAAATCCCGAGATCAAGTACATTCTTATTAAAAGCAGTGGACCATTTTTCTTTAACTTTGTGAAGCTCATTTAACCACAGATTCTCTTCCAAATTTCCTTTGTTAATCATCTCACTCCAATACAACTCAAACTCCATTTGATTGTCACATTTACTCATGCAAGTATAAAATAAAGATCTAATGTGCTTGTCTCGGTTAAAAGTCAGTACCTTAGATGGCGCTTTCTTGGAAATATGCCATTGGCATAAGCGATGACGAGTAGTAGGAAAAACTCTTTCAATAGCAACTGCCATGACCTGGTCTTGATCTGTGAAAATTGTGATCGGTCGCTTAGATCCTACAAACTTTAAGAAAACCTCAAATACCTAACAGAAAGAGTCTATTGTCTCATGTGCTACAAATGCACATCCAACAAAAACATTCTGCCAATAGTGGTTTACTGCTATAAAAGGCGCACATGTTAAATTATATTTGTTGACCCTGTAAGTGCAGTCAAATATGATGACGCCCCCAAAGCATTCGTAATCCAATTTTGCCTGGTCATCAATCTAGAAGAAATTATGCAGACGGTCCATTTCATCTGTTTGAATATCAAAAGAAAATATGTTATCTAACAATTGTTTTTCTTTAAAAATTTCCAATAATCTAGCTGCATCTCCATTTTCGACGAGCGCTCTTCTTTCTCGATGTATGAAGTTATATGCATCCGCTTTTGTAAACCCTACATTATGAGCTCCGCCAACTTCTTCGTCCATAAGGTTGAATGCGTCAACAATTCGTATCTCCACTCCTGACATATTCCGAATCATGGTTGCTTGGACATCACTAACATGACGATGAGATCTCAACAAATGTACGTCTGGTGGCAGCGTCAAAAGATGATTGTGCTCTTCAATAAATTTTGTTACCTTCCAATTCTTACCCTCTTCGTCCGCGGTAAAGTGCAAGCAAGCTAAGCAGCCAGTCCTAAAATCCTGTTTATGGAATTTTCTCTTTACATCGGGGCACGACTTGTCACGTTTAAATCCTGCATTTGAACATGAGAACTCTCGCCCTTTGATAATCCTTGTATGTGTCTAATAAAATACATGTTGTTTTCGTACACTAAATCCGCATTGAAGAGCATATTCTGAGTACATTTTGAACGCCTCATCATCAGAATGTACTGTAGGAAACACAACTTTCTTCTTATTCACCTGCCAATAAGATAGCAGATAAAGTAGTAATACTACTGTATTACACATGTAATACAGTCTTATTTCAACATGTATATACGGTAGTAATAAGACGGTATCTTACAGTGTTTATCGTTTCATTACATGGAACAGTATTTTTGTCCACTTCCTGCGTCTTCCTCAGGTGCTATATAGTTGTCCTCCATAGATCTACGACAGATGAAGGTCTTGTTGGCCTCTCCTACCACAGAAATGACACTGAACACATAAATTTATCCTTAAATGACCATCAAAATTATAAAACATCCCTCTTAATTTTCAACAAATAACAAGAAACAGGGAAAAAAACCAAGATATTTCGGGAAGCATATACTTACAGACTGCAATGACGCTAAATGCAGAGCTCCGCTCGCGAAAAAGGTTCGTTTCAGATATGCGTCGGCAGGTTGAGCTTCGTTCCAGGCTTTTTCACATTTTCTGCGAGAGTTAGGCCGGGAGGAACAGGGAAAAACGGGGAAAAACCAAAAATATTTCGGGAAGCATACACAACGAAGAAGAAGACGAGTGCTTGCCGACAGAAATCCTGAAAACGTGAATGCGAATTTTTTTGGAGGAAAACACAAGTTCTTCCCGAAATAAAATGCTTTTATATGCGTACCTATTAATACGTACCTAAAAATTTTCTTTTTTTTTTCGTTTTTGTTCAAAACAGATTTAAAAACCTTAATATAAACACATAAATTTTCGTTCGGACCTAACGTTTATTTTTTCATTTTCGACCAAAACAAAAACCTCCCTAATATTATTACGGACAAGAACAAAACTTGCTGTAGAAGAAGTTTAGAGTCGCCATTGGCTCGCAGGTTTTGGTTTCTCCTGTCATTGGAAGAGGAATGGTGAGAGGGAGTAAGGCGGTCCATCTGAGGGATGCGGCCGCAATCAGCAAGGCCCTAATCGACGTCTTAGTGTGCCCTCTCTCCAGGAAGCCACTGAGGTGTTCCTCGTACATCCCTTCTTTGTTGAAAATGATATTTCAATTGATGATTCTGCCCAATCTGCCATTATTTTAGTCTCTTCCTGATTTCGGTGCAGGTATTGCCAGGAAACCCAATCTATGATCAGCGATGCGATAGGTGTTTCCTTCCCGGTATGTCCCGCTCGTCCCCACTATCACGTTCTTATAACCTTCGCTGTTAGTTCTCGGCGGAAATTAGTGCGAGGAAAACAGTCTTTGTTCCCCAGTGCCTTATTGAAAGAATTTTATTTGATTTTAGCAAGAAAGTTGTTACCTGAATTAAGATTAGATGTATGCCGCTCTTCTTGTGGTTATGCATACCATAACAGACGAAACATACTGTTTGGGAATTTTCGTGCTTCATTTGTTTAATTTTGAAGTTTAATTAATGCTAGCTGAATCTTTTACCGAAATCAGTCCCCATGTATACACCTAATCTATGTTTTCAAGACCCTGATGTGTTGGATGCTGGAAAGCAGCACAAAGTTGGATGATTCAGCACAGATTTGCTTCTAGAAATGGATTTTGGAGAGGACACTTCGACGCTTGAGTTGATGAGCCTGAGAGCGGGATGTGAACTGGAAGTGCCTCTTACAGAATGTTGTGAAGAAGAAGGGAGTGAAGATGAAGCCCCTTACCTTACCTCTAGGGTGTTTATATGTGCTTGAGCAGCACAGGATATTTTACCACATTAGCAAAGCGTACGGAGGATGGATGAACCACCTTGCCCTCCATATCCTTGTTAGATGAAACTATCCTCAAGTTGGGATCATTTTTGTTGAACCATGAAATCACGATTCAGCGAGTAGTTTGGACCGGAGTTGTAGCTTGCCTTTACTTCTCCTGAACAAGCACACTGAGCTGAAGATTTAGAGTTCAGAGACCTTCTCACCAGAACCTCAAATAGACCCCCGAGCCACAGCGAGAAGGTCCTGCCACACACCCGGAAGATCTTAGATCATTTCCCCTCCTAATCCAATGCTGGACCGGGCACTTTCAGAGGGCTCCCGACTACTCACCCAAAAATCATGGTGAATAGTGAGCTGAAGCTGTTGCCTTTCAAAGTTAACCAAAGGAGAGAGAAGCCAAGAACAGGTTCCCTCCCAAGGTGCCCTTGGGGGTCTATTTATAGTTTTCTGTGAATGATCTGCGGATAGCGAGATCCCACCTTTTGGTTCTACTAAATGCAGCTCAAATTGGTCTTCCAACAACGAAACTCTGTTGTTTGGAACGGCTAATGACAGATCGAAAATGGGATGTCACAGGAATGGGGAACACTTCCCTCGGCGGGGGTGGGGGGGGGGGGGGGGGGGGGGGGAGTGGGCTGCGACCCACTCGCACTGGTGGCGAGTGCCCGGTGAAGCCGACACTCGACACTCGCCTCCTAACCGAGGGACGAGTGCGAGGTTGTTGGCTCCACTCACCCCTTACTGCTGGTCAACTGGGCACCCTCGACAAATACGGGGTTGCACACAATCCCCAGTCTTTCCGAGTCCTTGCCAAAAGTGTTGAACCCGGAAACCACGGTTCAACGAGAAGTTCAGACCGGAGATATAGCTTGCCTTTACTTCTCCCGAACAAGCACACTGAGCTGAGGATTTAGAGTTCAAAGACTTTCTCACCAGAACCTCAAACAGTTCCCCGAGCCGTAACGAGGAGGTCCCGCTACACACCCAGAAGATCTTAGGTCATTTCCCCTCCGAATCCAATGCTAGACCGGACACCTTCGGAGGGCTTGGAGAGCTCCCGACTACTCACCCAGAAACCACGATGAATAGTGAGCTGAAGCTCTTGCCTTCCAAAGCTGAACAAAAGAGAGAGAAGCCAAAAAGAGGTCTCCAAAGGCTCCCTTGGGGGTCTATTTATAGTTTTATGGAAATTGTCTAAGAATAGCGAGATCCCGTTTTTTGGTTCTACTAAACGCAACCCAAATTGGTCTGCCAACAACGAAACTCCGCTGTTTGGAATGAATAATGATAAGCCGAAAATGGGATGTCACGGGAATGGGGAACACTTCTATTGGCTGGCGAACCGAGCGGGCTGCGGCCCACTCACCGGGGTGGCGAGTGCCCGGTGAAGCCGGCACTCGCCACTCGCCTCCTAACCGAGGGACGAGTGCGAGCTCGCTGGCTCCACTCGCTCCTTACTGCTAGCCCGGGCACTCGCCTCGGGCCGGATGGGCACCCTCGACAAATACGGGGTTGCACAATTTTCATCCTCTCATCAATTGATTGGTGATTAACAATCACATTTCACATTAAGGGAATATGATGCTAGATACAAACCATGTTGAAGCCTCTTGCACCCGCCTTATTTTTTAGCATGGATGCTTGAGGTAGAACAAAAAAAGGTATTTCAACTTCTGCTATCCTTGCATCTTCCATGTACTGGGAGGAATTGAGTATTGACAGTCAAGATGATTTTTCCACTACCAGGTTTGTTTCACTCTCTCTTTTGTTTGTGATTTTGAGTATATTTTTTTTGTTTATAGTAAAGTGCTTGTTGACATTAAATCTATGTGATCTTTGATGGGTCGATTGAATCCACCAAGACTTTAGCCATCCTGTTAAACTATTGTTCAGAGAATTTCTGACTGTTGTAGATTGCTACGAAAGAGGTCAATTGAATTGGCCCTAGAATGATTGCACCCTTAAGGTTGTAGATCATATACATACACAGTGTTTAATGATTATGGAGTCAAATCCACCTAAAAGTGATTTGATCCTTTGGGGTTAGAATTTCGCACCTGCTCGGTGATGCAGGACCGGCGTCACACCAGCCCTGCCACCTGGCGCTGGAGTCACACCAGCCCAGGGTCCCGCCAGGCGTCACACCTGGGGGCTTTATCAGGCCCGCGGGCCGTACACCCAAACCCATCTCCGGCCCCACCACAGGGACGACGGGTTTTTGAGGCCGGCGCAGTTCGATCATCCGACCTCCTAGAGTCCTAGATAAGAAGCTTTCAGGCAAGCTTCCATCACCAACTGATCCGCGGATCACTTTTATGATGCAGGACCGGCGTCACACCAGCCCTGCCACCTGGCGCTGGAGTCACACCAGCCCAGGGTCCCGCCAGGCGTCACACCTGGGGGCTTTATCAGGCCCGCGGGCCGTACACCCAAACCCATCTCCGGCCCCACCACAGGAACGACGGGTTTTTGAGGCCGGCGCAGTTCGATCAGTTGGTGATGGAAGCTTGCCTGAAAGCTTCTTATCTAGGAGGTCGGATGATCGAACTGCGCCGGCCTCAAAAACCCGTCGTCCCTGTGGTGGGGCCGGAGATGGGTTTGGGTGTACGGCCCGCGGGCCTGATAAAGCCCCCAGGTGTGACGCCTGGCGGGACCCTGGGCTGGTGTGACTCCAGCGCCAGGTGGTAGGGCTGGTGTGACGCCGGTCCTGCATCACTCGGCAGAAAATAAATTAACATGGTACTACTTATAGTTTGCCGAAAATAAATTAACATGGTACTACTTATAGTTTTAAAATGAAGGAAAAAAAAGGAAAGGCTACCATTTATTCATAGGCAAAAGCTTTTTCAAGTTGATTACTTGTTATTTATTTTCTGAGAATATTAAAATAAAGAGATTAATTTTACCGGTAGTATTTTAGGTGTTTTTACTTTCCAAGTTCTAGGAATATTTTAGGATTTAAAGACTTCGAGTTTATAGGTCCCAAGTTTAATATTTGTTATGGCAACATGAGATCCTACTCGTAAAGGAGGAAGCTTGTTGCCTTCAATATATGGCCCTATTCCTATGTCATTTAAGATAGCCCTAAAGCACACTTTGAAAGGTGTTTCAATGCTACGGGAAAGTTCTTCAACCTATTTTCTCAAACTTTATTCAAGCATGTGATGCCCTCCAAAATAGTACCTTTTATAGATTATGTCCATCTGTTTATTTATAGAAGTGCCATTGTAGTTAGAAGTAAGTTGACGTGAATCTTATGAAAAAATCTTGGTGAAGTTCTTATCAGTGACTGTATATTTATGATTATAAATTTATAATAGTTGTGGGCCGCTCGAGGCTCCGGGTAGATCGGACTAAATTAGCCCGTCTTATCTTCTTGGAGTGGTCGAGCGCAGAAACAGTCACAGAGTAAGTAGAGAAATGCACAAGACGATTTTTAACGTGGGAAACCTGTAAATTGGATAAAAAATCACGTGACCAGTTCGGTGCCAGTCAAACTTCACTATCAGCAGCGGTTTATGAGGTGTCAGAGAAATCGAGGACGACAGACCGCTTCTCATTACAACTTGGGGATGAGAGAAAAGACAGGTGTGCTCGGAGGGCGACAACCCGCCACTCCCAAGCTCAAAATCTGTCTCTTGCTGTTGGCAGAGAATGTTCTCGTACGTTGCCTGGACGTAGCGTGCAGCAGCGGCGCGCGCAAGAGATTTGCTGAAGAGGACTCGCAAAACGCCTTACACATAGGAGAATTTTTGGAGAGGTTGGTGGAATGTTTTGCTCTTCGGAATGTCGTGGACTTTGACGAATTCGTGAAGCACTCTAATTGAGGAGGCTCATAGGAGGATTTCGGTAGAGCTCTGACCTGTAGGAGGAGAAGACTGGGAGGAGAAAGTTAGAAATAAGAAGGGTCTGAGGTCCTATTTATGACCATGAGAGTGATTATGGTATTTATGCGGCTATCTGCAGATCGTAACCACCCGAATTATTAGGTGCAAATCAGTTTTAATATAGTTTTTGTGAAAAGAGCTAAATAATAGAATTTTATTGCTCCAAAAAGTTACATAATTCATGGGTATGCCTCCTATTTATAGAAAAAAGGAAAGAAAGAAAAAACAAAAGAGAGAATAAACAACGCCCGTCACATGTGACTAGGAGGATAAATAAAAAAACTAGCCGCGTGAGTTGTGCAGTTAGAAAAGCGAACCACACGACTATACATAGCTTGAGAAGACACCAACAAGATTGCTCTGGTATCTATCCGTCAGTATCCAACAAACAGCTTTAGGAGAAATAACTGCGGTTAGACTGAGTCTAATCGCCACACCGCACCAGTGATCGTGCTCGAGAACTGTCGAACTCCAACTGCGGTCAGCCTTTACTGATCGTCAAATAGCATCACTGCGGAAGAATATAGGTTCATCTCGGGCGGTTAGGCAAGTACTAACCACCTGACCGTCAACTGTAACAGACTTTAGTAGACCGCACCGCCATTACCCCTGACCATCAGACCGCACCGCGGTTAACCGGTGCGGTTTACGAAGGACGACTGCTAGTCCGCCAAGCTAGGTTGCCAGACCGCCAAGATCAGCTTAACCACCCGTGCGGTAACACTGCTAGGACTACTAGATAGACAGACCACCAAACCCTTCCGCCTTTCCTGTCCGCCTCTCCTGTTCGCCAGACCGCCAGGACTACACAGGTTCTAACACCTCCCTCAAGCTGGAGTGTATATGTCAGTCATGCCCAGCTTGTCATAAACATCAAAAAAAGAAGACACTGGTTTGGTAAATACATCGGCAAACTCTTTGTCAGAGGTGACAAATAGAGTGCAGATCTGATTCTTCAACACCTTTTCTCTGATAAAGTGACAGTCTACTTCAATACGCTTCAGCCTTTCATAAAACACTGGATTTTTCGAAATGTATATATCTTCCTTGTTATCACAGAACATTGACAGATGATGATCATAGACTTCTCCTAAATCAAGGATCAGTGCTCGTAACCACTTCAGGTCATAGGTAGTCAAAACTATGCTTCTGTATTCATCTTCAGCACTTGACCTGGAGACTACAGACTGTTTTCTGCTCTTCCAGCTGACCAGATTTCCTCCTACGAAGGTACAAAAACCTGACGTAGATTTTCTATTCTCCTTGTCATCTGCGTAGCTGGCATCCGAATAGACTTCAATCCTTAATGATTATTCTTTTGAAACTAAAGTCCCTTTCCCGGAGATTTTTTACATATTCCAAAATCTTTATAGCTGATTGTAGATGACAGTCCTTGAGAGCTTGTATAAACTGGCTCATTCTTCCTACCGCATAACAAATATCCGGTCTTATGACTATCAGATAAATGAGTTTTTCCATAAGCCGTCTGTACCTGATGACATTTGCAAGAAGTGGTTAATACTCATTCTAACACTTATCATCACACACAACTATTGGACATCGAGCAGCTTTAGCCCCAAGAAGACCTGTCTATTTTAAAAGATCTAGACATACTTCCGCTGTGAGAGCACTACAGAATTGGGCTTCCGGGATATTTCAATTCCCAGGAAGTACTTGAGAAACCCTATATCTTTTGTAATAAAATGTTAAAGAAGATGCTTATTTGTTAGGTCAATTCTCTTCTTATCATCTCCTATAAGAAGAATGTTATTCACATAAACAACAAGAACAACTAGCTTGAAAAAGTTTTGCGTATGAATAGAGAGTGATCTGCAGCACTTCGAGCAAGATCAATAATAGAGATAACTTCACTGAATTTCTTAAACCAGACCCGCGGGCTTTGCTTAAGTCCATATATTGACTTTTTCAATTTATACATCTGAGACTCCCCTGAGCAACATATCCAGGATGTTGCTCTATATAGACTATCTCCTGTAGACCTCCATAAAAGAAGACATTCTTGACATCTAACTGAGACATCTCTCAGTCTCTGTTAACGACCACTGAAAAGAGAACATGGATCGTTGTATTCCGAGCAACTTGAGAGAATGTGTCAAAGAAGTTTACACCATAGGCCTGAGTAAAACCTTTGGCAACAAGTCGAGTCTTATAACAATCTATGGTACCATCAGGAAGAAACTTGATCACAAATACCCAGCGACAACCAATCACATCAGCTCCTGGAGGGGTAGAGACAAGATTCCAAGTGCCCTATTCAGTCAGAGTTTTCATCTCTTCATCCATGTCGACTTTCTAATAAGAAATAACAAGAGTGTCTTGATAGGTAGCCGGGATGACATTAGCCGAGAGCGCGAGAGCAAGACTCTTGCAGGAAGGAGACAACCGAACATAAGGAATAGCATGATGAATAAGATGTTGAGTGCATGTGCGAACTCCCTTCCGAAGGGCAATCAGTAGATCAAAGTCAGAGGGATTGCTGACTCGAGAACTGTCAACAGCGGCTCAGGTAGAGAAGCAGAATCAGGTGAAAAAGAAGTAGAGTCAGAGACTGGTGTAGAAAAAAGGAACACAGGTTCAGGTAGAGGTGCAGAGATAATAGGTAGAGAAGATGGGTCATCAGAAGGTGGGAGGGTTGAGGTGCGAGAAAAGTAAGGAGCATTTTCAAAAAAGTGACATCCGCAGAAACATACTATTTCTGAATAAGAGGATCATATCACTGATATTCTTTTTGTGTCAGACAGTAGCCTAGAAAAATTCACTTAATTGAGCGATGAGAGAGTTTGTCACGACCAGAAGAAGGAGAGTGAACAAACGCTGTGCATCCAAAGACACTTGTAGGTAAAAGAAATGATGTCACATCAGGATACAGAATGAAGAAAGGGTTTTGCCGTTGAGAAGTGAAGAAGGAATTCAGTTGATCACTCATTTGAGTGAGAAGAGTGCGAGACACATCAAGGAGATGAAGGTTTTTGCGTTCAACAACTCCATTTTGTTGAGAGATGTAAGGACAACTAATTTGATGTATAATACCGCGATGCATACAAAAGACTGAAAATTGATGACTAAGGTACTCTCTGACATTTTCAATGCAAAGCACTTTAATAGGATCATCAAACTGAGTGCATATATTATTATAGAATGCATTGAAAACAACAAAATTTTCAGAACGTTCTTTTAACCAGTACAACCAAGTACACCTCGAAAAATCATTAATAAACGCGACAAAATACAAACTACCTCTACTAACAGTTTTATTAGGAACAGGACCCCAAATATCAGAATGAACAAGTTCAAAATGACGTGAAGAACTACGTCCTTGTTTTGCTGGAAAGTTCGAACGATGGTTTTTGCAAAGTTGGCAAGCTTCACATTTGAGAGAAGAATCTTTTCGAGATAGATTAAGTAGAAGCTGATAAAGAATACGAAGAGGATGATGCCCAAGACAAAGATGCCATTGTAGAAGAGGAGTAGAAAAGGCAGACACACTATCAAGGTAGAACAAGCAGCCGCTTTCAGGTCCAGTAGCAATCGTCTACTTGGAGTGAGGATCTTGAAAAGAACAATTACCCAAGGTAAATGTAGCCGTGCAATTTAATTGCTTACATAGAGAAGTAACAGAAAGTAAGTTGCACGGAAAGGTTGGGACATAAAGAGTGTCCTCAAGCTGGAGAGGTGGAGTAACATGCACTGTTCTAGATCCACACACAGGGGATGGAGAACCATCTGCAATAAAAACCGGAGGTAACCGGTTATGTTTGTTCATACGAGAGAAAATGCATGGGTTGCCCGTCATATGAATAGTAGCACCAGAATCAATGAACTACCTATCTGTAGTGACCATATGAGTAGCACCCAAAGAGGTAGCAAGAGAAGTAGACTTATTCGAGGTAGTATCACCCGTAGTAGGTCGAAGATGAGGATGTTTGACCCAACAGTGATTAATAAGATGACCAGTCTTGCCACAGTGGGAGCAGAGATATCTAGAGGAAGCACGTCCACCAGAGCGACCTCCATGAACACTAGGAATGTTATTTCGAGCTGGATGAGCAATAGTGTCAGGAGGAGGCGGAGAGACAAGCAGAGGACGCTGACGAAGAGTAGTAACAACCAAAATGCGTGAAACAGTGACATCCATAGAATGAGTATCAGCCTCTCCAAGAATCTGTTGCCAAATCATATCATAAGATTCTAACAAACGAATTAGATAACATACTGCAAGAAGTTTCTGGAAGAACTTGTGTTGTTCAACAAGATCAGAAGAGAAAGGACGATGCTGAAGAAGTTCAGCAACAAAAACTTGGATCTCCTGGAAAGCAGCAACATGAGTCATGGTAGGACGAGCAAATAGATCAACATATAACATGTATATGCGCGAAGTCTGAGCTCCTTTGGAGTATAAAGCAGCCAGATGCGTCCAAGCAGCCTTAACTATCTCATCATGTCGTATTACAAGAAGACATTCATCAGAAAGGATATTTGCAAGGCACGTACGGACTAGAGCGTCGCTTGCGTCCCAGTCATTAAAGGCAGCAAATCCACGTGGAGGAGGGTCATAAGTAAGATGATGACGTTTGCGTTGAGATCGTAACAAAAAGGTGAAGAAAACACTTTAGTCCGGATAATTGGGACCAATCAAATTGGAAGCAGTTCCAAGATTGCCGGATGAAGTGGAAAAAGAAGCAGTAGTCGGAACTGGTTGGGTGGACAAAGTAGAGGAGGAGAACGCTGGAGTATCCATAGAGAACAAACCGCGCGGGCTGAGCAAAAAGATCGTGCGAATAGAGCAAAGAAAAAAACCGCGCAGACTGAGCAAATAAAATCGCGCAAATAGAGCAAAGGGAGTGCGACAAGAAAATAGTTGCAGAGAAGCAACCGCAAAGGAGAGAAGACTGCGGTTAAAAAAGAAAACCGCGAGAATCACCACTACAAGAGAAGGAGGCGAAAAGAATTCACACCGACAAAAAAAGAGAGACCGCGGAATGAGAAGAACAAGCGGTTTAAAAATAAGAGACCGCTTGATCTGCTGCACACCCAAAAACCAGAAACCAGAGCAAATGGACCGCTCCCTTTGATACCAAGTGAAAAAAGAGCTAAATAAAAGAACTTTATTGCTCCAAAAAGTTACATAATACATAGGTATGCCCCTAACAGGGTTGTGCGAAAAAACAAGAGAGAGAATAAGGGGGAAGAGAGAGAATAAACAACGCCTGTCACATACGACTAGCCGGATAGTTAAAAAACTAGCCGCGCGGGCTGTGCGGTTAGCCAATCTAATCACACGACTATACAGAGCTTGAGAAGACACCAACAGGTGCTCCAGTCTCTATCCGTCAATATCCAACGAACAACTATAGGAGAAATAGCTGCGGTCAGACTGAGTCTTACCGCCAGACCGCACCAGTTATCGTGTTTGAGAACTGTCGAACTCCAACTGCGGTCAAGCCTCTACTGATTGTCAAATAACATAGCTGCGGGAAAAATATAGGTGCATCTCGGGTGGTTAGGCAGGTACTAACCGCTTGACCGTCAACTGTAATAGACTTCAACAGATCGCACCGCCATTACCCCTGACCATCAGACTGCACTGTGGTTAACCGGTGCGGTTTACAAAGGACGACTGCTAGAATGCCAAGCCAGGTCGCCAGACCGCCAAGACTTCGGCTTAACCACCCGTACGTAACACTACTAGGACTACCAGATAGGCAGACCGCCAAACCTGTCCGCCTTTCTTGTCCGCCAGACCGCCAGACCTGTTCGCCTTTCCTGTTCGCCAGACCGCCAGCACCACATGTTCTAATAGTTTTATGGCGCACATTATTTTGTAATTTTACTATACGCAAGCCATAATAATTTTATTTATTTTCCCCCACTTATGACGGCGGTTATGCCGGTGGTTACGCGGGTGGTTATCTGCATAACGGACGGTGGTGATCGTGGGAGGATGATCGGACGGTGGCTGTCAAAAAGAGGCCGACCAAAAAAAACCCGGCCAGGGAAGACCGATCGGGCGGCCGGCCGGGGGAGGCCGATCGGACGGCCGCTGACCTTAAAGAGGTCGGCTGACCGGACGGCCGCTGACCTTAAGGAGGCCGGCCGGAGGAGGTCCCGGCGCCCGCCTCACGAAGGCTGGCTGGGCGAGGGCCTCCTGGTGCCGTCCTTTGCGAGGCAGGCTGGGCGGCGCCCAGCGCCGGCCTCACGGAGGCCGACCGGGCATGGGCCGCTCGGTGCCGGCCTTTGTGAGGCCGCCTGGGAGGCGCCCGGCGCCTGCCTCACGAAGGCCGGCTGGGAGAGCGCCGCCCGGCGCCGGACTTTGTGAGGCCGACTGGGCGACACCCGGCGCCGGCCTAATGGAGGCTGGCCTGGCAAGGGCCGGCCTACACCGGCCTCGGGGCGGCCTACCGGGCGGCGCCCGGCGCTGGAGGCCGACCGGGCAAGGGCCTCCCGACGTTGTCCTCCGGTAGTTCGTCCGGGCAGCGCTCGGCGCCGGCCCCTTGGAGGTTGGCCGGGCAAGGGCCGCCCGGTGTAGTCGATGTCGGCGGCGGAGGCGGTGGGCTTGGATGGCTAGCTGCGGGCGGTCGACTTGGATGGCTAGCTGCGGGCGGTTACTCGAGTGGTGTGCGTAGTGGGATTTCATGTGTGGATCGCGCATGGATCGGGCGTGCAGATCGCTCGTGCAGTAATTGTTCCCATGATTCCCTACCAAGTTAGTGGGGGTCATGAGAGTACGGTTAATCGCACACTGGTCTTCCTATAAATTATATATGACCCCATCAATAATAACGAGTTACTGCAGCAAACAATGATGTTTTTCTAGACAAGTTGTTTGATGTTGCTCTATAACTTTTTTTAAAGAAGTTCAACCTTGACTTAAGATGATATAGAGTCATGTTCACGCAAGTTCAAACTCAAAATTAAAAAAAAAATTCTGTGCCACTCATGAATCCATTATCATACTACTGTGAGTCTGTGACCCTGGATTCATCATGTAAGGCATCATCCTTTTTTATTCTAAGACCCTCACAGTTCTCCTTCCCTGAAAAAGATGCATCGCATGCAAGGGATGAACCCCACTACAGTGTAGGACTAATCTGTAGGCCTCTCGTTGAAGGTGAACGCTGGTACTAAGGTATGATTGTATGAAGCTTTTCCAATTATAATAAATCAAGAAGACTGGGAATGCTTCCCATAGATGTTGCCAAATTGTCTCACGTTTGAAATCTAGTCACTAGGGGGACTTCATCTTTACAATAGACCGTCTTCCAGTGCATACAACTTAAGAACCGATAAGCTTTCCCCGACAGTGGTTCATTGGATGTACTTGAAAGTGATCTGAATAGCTGATACTTAGCAGAGCTGCTCCTGAATGGAGTGAAGAAGAAGAGTTTTAAGATGAAGTCTTCCCTTGGGGGCAATTTATAGGCATTTGAATGGAGAGAGTTTCGGTATTCTGGCGAAGTTCACTATGGATGGATAAGTTGCCTTTTCTTTAAAATCCCAGGTTGAAGACACATAGCTTGAAGGAACTCTTAGCTAACATTCCGTTCAAATCTAAAGCCCCGAATGGAAGAACTATTTACAGTATCAACTCATTTTGGTGGGTTTGAGTATATTCTCTTCTTACTTGGACAACAAAAAATTATTTTTTTGTGGGTATTAGGAACAAGTAAACCATATAAAATACGAACACAATACCATGATTCAGAAATGATAAAAGTACATGTAATGATAATTCAAGATCTTGAAAATTATACTTGTATATACAAGTGAGGATAGGATATTTCTATGCATAGTTCTGTACATATTTTAAGTATTGACGGATTATTATTATATAGGTATTCTGAAATATTTTATCGCTTGAATTTGGATTACTAAGGTATATTTTTGACAAGTATTAGTGGTATATTCACCTTGATACGTGCACGTGACGTGTATATGTTTTTTTTAATAAAATAAACTGCTTCAACCTATGGAGTTGTACTCTTTAGATGTAATTTAATATACAACATATGGAGATTATAAGGTTCATTCAGCTAAAAGCCAATCAAACATCATAGGTAAATTATGTATTTAACATGTATTGACGGATTATTTTCCTAGATGCATGTGAAATGTTAATTATAGTACTCTAACAGTGTTGCAATTAGACGATATTGTCATATTGTAATTGTGGAAATTGAGAATATTCTCATCAAAAATTAAAAATTACATTGTTCAATGAGTTTTCTATTGATGCAGACAGGCATCCGCAGCGCCAAAGTTTATTTTACGCATGTTCATTTTTTTTAATCATGTCGAACACTTTTTTTATTTCGCGCTTTTATTTTCCTATATTTTGTTTATGGATTGGAGAGATTGTGATAGTGTATTCCCTATGATATAATTAACTAGGTCTTACATTCACTTCCATGCTGAGTTTTAATCATAATTTTGAGTCTATTCCTATTTTATTCTCATTAGAAGCCTTGCATTCATTATAACAAAATATAAAAGAAAAAAGAATCTGTCTAAAAAAAGACAAAAAATTATGAAGTTGAGCAAGCCTTCTCCCGTGAAAACCGCTTGAAATCCATTCAGTTTTTCTCCCATGCCCCACTTTCAAACAGTTTCTTCCGAAACCCTCCACTGTCCCTTGAAAACTACCCACATAAATGAGATCATGGACACCACAATTTAGAGGGATTAAAAAAGGCTAACTATTGGATTATAAAAGAAATTTTTGGCTGTTTAAAAAAACAGAGAAAATTTGAAGCCCGTGAACTCTACCCCTCTTCTTATATGGAACAGTGAGTTCCTTCTCCCTTTATCTTTTTTTCCTCCATTTTCTTCTACGTGATTTCTTTCTCCTTCGTCTTTTCATGAATTTCGACCCCACCATACTTCTTCTACCACTCCACCGCTCCGTCCTCCTTGCAAGCCGCCGCCTTTACTCCGTTTGCGTGAGGAGTCTCTCGTCTTTCACTGGACATTCCACTGACCACCACCACCATTCTTCTCCACTCCCAATGAGATCTCTCCTAATTGTGGTGTTCACCTCTACCTAGTTTGTAGTAACTAACCTAGTTTCTAAGGAAATTTTTTGTTTTTTTCCTTACTCTCTCGTTTCCTCTAAGTTTGTTTTCTTTTTCTCGACAATTATTTTGTTACTTTGAATTTTATTGATTGCCGCAGGATTGTCATTCGTCGGATGTTTGCGCGGCTAAATAAATTATATTTCTAATTTGTGCAGGTTGCGCTCCAAATTTGCTTGTTAGATCTAATGTTACTTTCTTGATTTTAAAATTGTATAAAAATTATTTTCGCATTGCATTCATCTCATCGGGTGCGATTACGCGTGCTACCTTTTATAGAAAGGGAGAGAGAGAGAGTTAACTACAAAATCAAGTTGTGGGACTAAAGGAGGAGCTAGAGGAGAGAGACCTTATGTGTCTAAATATTTAGGATTTGTGACACTTCCCCGGTATCTGAAGCATATAAGTCGTAGGCTCCAAGCTTGAAGAGGAATTGCTGATATAGTGGGAGAGCCAAGGCCTTAGTGAGAATATCAGAGTTTTGATCGTCAGCCCACACATGTCGTAGAATCAGTTTCCGAAGCTGAATCTTTTCCCGATCAAAATGACAATCAACTTCGATGTGTTTTGTTCGCTCATGAAACATATGGTTCTCGGTGATATGAATAACAATTTGACTATTTGGATGTTTGACACCTAAATCATTGAGGAGACTTTCTATCCATGTAAGTTCAGAGATAGCGACAACAATGAAACGATACTCTGCTATAGCTGAAGACCGAGCAACCACAATTTGCTTCTCGCTCCACAAGGTAACCAAGTTTCCGCCAAAATGTGTGCATTAGCTGCTCGTGGACCGACGATCATCGAGGACCCAGCTTAGTCAGCATCACAGTATGCAATGAGTGACAGAGAAGTAAAAGGCTTATACACCAGACCTTGTCCTGGAGCATTCTTCAAGTATCAAAAAGTACAATACTCAACTTCCAGAAGATGAGAGGCCCAAGGAGCATGCATGGAGCGATTAACCACACTGACCGCAAAGGAAATGTCTGGTCGTGTGACAGTAAGGTAGATTAGCTTGCTAACAAGGCGATGATAATACTCCGAATTGGGAAGAAGTTGATCAGAGTTTGAACCATGAACACTGAGTTGGTAATTAACTTCCATAGGTGTATCCACAGGCTTACAACCAGAGTAAGCTACATCATGAAGTAGATCCATACAATATTTTTGCTGTGGCAAGACAAGACCATCAGGTCGTCAGGCTATCTCAATTTCCAAGAAGTAGCAGAGTCATCCCAAATCCTTAGTCTTAAAATAAGAGGCAAGTTTTTACTTGATTTGGGTGATGTCGGCAAGATCATATCCAGTAACAATGCTGTCATCAACATAGACTAGAAGAATCACTGTGCCAGATGAACGTTGTCGAACAAATAGGGAAAAATCTGCCGAGCTTCGTGTGAAGCCAAACTCACAAACTACCTGACTAAACTTCTCAAACTATGATCATGGAGACTGTTTGAGTCCATTAAGTGTTTTTTTTCTGGTGACAGACAAGGGATTCCCCCGGTTATAACTAGGAGGTTGATGCATGTACACAGTTTCCAGGAGGTCGTCATTAAGGAAAACATTTTTGATGTCAAGTTGATGGAGCAGCCATTGACGATAAACAAAAAGGCAAAGTAAGACCAGACCCGAACCGTGCTGGGTTTAGCTACCAGAGAAAAGGTGATGTTTTAAAATATTGTGGAGCTAATGAGAATTTTCCATGCAAGACCATGCGAGAACCGATTGGGAATAGCTAGCCACGCATAAACATCTAACATTCGTGTGCAATCTGCATTATAAAACAAATCTTCCACAAGTATAAAATTAAGAAACACTAATGAATTTTCAAAAGTATTGGCAAATAGGATGTGATAATCTTAGGCAAGCTCTGAATTTAAGGTCAAATGAATAAAACAACAACAACAACACTCAAGCCTTTATCCCACTATAGTGGGGTCGGCTATATGGTTCCTTTGTCGCCATTGTGCCCTATATTTTGTTCATAATCTCACTAATGCCTAAGTACATCATGTATTTCCTTAAGGTCAAATGAATATTAACATAAAATTAATCTAACCCAATGGAGCAACAAAGGTAGGAGAGTTATACCTTCAGTTCAAGTGCGGCTAAGGATTCAATCCTGGCTCAAAATTGGGATATGGTGGACCAAACTGTGGAGAATATAGTAAAACAAGTGGTCGACAATGGTGTTGCTGGGACGTGCAGGCTCTGTGATGGAGGCAAATCAACAACAGTAGAGAGACCCGACCAGAACTGGTAGGAAACAGGAGGTTGAAGGGCAACGATGTTGATGCCTGGTCGTTCAAGCTCTGCAAAGGGCGTAGATCATCGATTGTGGAGGGAGTCACTCAGATATGACGGAGACACGGGAATCATCGACGACAAAATACGGCAAGGGAGGATTGCCAGTTGATGGAGTTGGCGGAGAAGTGGACGCTGGGACGGGGGAGGGACTCCGATAGTGGCGGCACTGTAAGGGAGTTTTTCGAAATTAATATTCTACATAAATTAGGAATTTTTCGAAATTAATTTTAATTTCAAAAATAAAATATTAAATTATATTTTATGAAATTAAAATTAGATATGTAAAATAAAAGTTATTTTAATTTCAAAACTCTTAATTATCAATAGTGGTGTTCAAAAAGCCCCCCGGGCCCGGGCCTAAACCGGGCCTCCCAGGCCCGGGCTTTCCCGAACCAGGCCCGGGCCCTGATTGCAGCCGGGCTGAGCCGGGCCGGGCTTCTGGCTCCGGGAGGGGGCCTGCTAAGGCCCCCAGGGCCGGGCCGGGCCCAGGCTTAAGCCCGAGCCCTGTTTTTATAAAAAAAAATAATTTTTTTAAAAAAGAAATACGCGCCTTTTAAAACTGCATCTTTTAGGGGCATTTTTAGGAGTAGTGTTCAACATGAAAGTTGTAGATATCGTCGAGATCTACAACTTTCATGTTGAACACTTCTCCTAAAAATGCCCATAAAAGACGCAGTTTTAAAAGGCGCGTAGGAGCCGGGCCCGGCCCCGAGCTTAGCCCGGGCCTAGAAACCGGGCTTTGCCTGGCCTGGCCCGGGTCGGGCACCTGGCCGGGCAAATGCTCATATATGGGGCCTTGTTAGGCCCCATAGCCCGGCCTGGGCCCGGGGCGGGCCTAGCCCGGGCCCGGGCCTAGCCGGGCTTTTACCGGGCCGGGTACGGGCCGGGCCCGGGCCGGCCCCCCGGGCCCAGTTTTTATGCACACCCCTAATTATCAATAGTCCTAATTTGCCGGAACTTTTCATGCAAGGCCTTAAACCACGGTGACACCAATAAGCTCTACGACAGTGCTCAAGTAACAAACGCAATACAAACATGCGTGAAAACTAAAACATAAAATGCGTGAAGACGTGTCCTACACCCAAAAAATACTATTAATTAAATATAATAAAGATACAATCTTAGGTTGCATCAATTCTCCCATGGTTGAGAGAGCTCATTCTCGCCGAGGATATGATAAAACCCACCACTGAAACATTGTCACAACCCGCATTTTCTCAGCATTTACTAAAGTATCAGAGTAAAAGAAAATACACGCCGTGCAGGGGACAACTGCAGATGCTCAGGCAAGAACCTACTCACACTTTTCATGAAATTTCTCAAGTTTGTTATAATGAAGATATAGTTTGAGTTTAGGTTTTTATGACCGTGTCCCTCGACTCAGTGGATCAACTAGTACACGGGTGAAAATATATATTCGCAGCTGAAAATACTTGGTTTATTTCAGTTATTATCCTATATGAGTATGAAGATCCAACATGACTATTTATGATATGCACACCTCTAGATTTAGTATAAGTACGAAAAAAGCTTTTACGTTCGTTAAAATAGAGTGATGTTTGATTTAAAGATATGCTATGAGTACGAGGTAAAATTATTTATCTTTTTATACTTGGAAAGTAACTAACATGCAATCCTAACATAAACCATCCCAGAGAGCAAGTAAGTACAACAAACAACAAGAATTAACATATCAGCTTGCAAATAGTCTATCATCTACAACAATTCACTGTGGGCGTCAACAACCTGACACGAACCCACAGAACAAAATATATGTCTGAACTAAAAAACAAGAATAACAATACTACCTCAGAAAGGTAAGGGGAGAAAGTCACAGCTACTAAGCCCACGCCAAGAACCACCAACTCTAGCTGCTCGGACCGCTACTGCTGCGAGCCTGAGACATTCAAAAGAAAGAACGTCTCAGCAAGAAAATAAGCAAACAACAATAAAGACCAAAAGTAAATAGTCAAGAGAAGTCCAAGGATTATCAATGCAAGACAGAAAACTGTCAAACCACAACACCTAAGTCAAAACTCAGTAAACAAATGAAAAATTTAAGAGGTTAATCATATGAAAGTTGCACCATGTGCAATATGAAACCAAGCTTCAGTAATATCTGCAGGAGTATGCATATTGTAGAAGGTAAATGAAAGGTGCAATTTTATTCTTCCACAAAGGGGCATAGTATAGGAGATACAACAAGACACCCAACACCGATAGGCGGTGTGGGACTAAACTCAATAATATAAATATACTAACTAACTCTAACACGCCCCCTCAAGCTGGAGGGGAAACCTACAGCTTGAACACAACATAAAACGGAAGGTAAAAGGTTGGCAATATGGGACAAAACAACAGCCATTGAGGCCCAACCGCGTGTCACCGGGGATACTACAACCGGGCAAAGGCCACACCACACGACTTTGGTCTACAAACCGATCATGATCACGCTGGATACACTCGGAGCTGAAACTAGGTCAATCAAGAATGCCAAACCATCCCTACCACCAAGCGAAGAAAAGAAACGGGGAGACACACACACAACAAACGAAATCAACCCGGGGGCCATGTGTGACTAAGACAGAAGTCGGGAAAGAGGCATCCGAGTCGCCGTTATCACAAACACTCCCCCCCACATGAAATACGTGCAAGAAGGCATAGAATATGCTGGAGTCCATGACCTACACTCCCCTTCACGTAGACCACGCACACGTCTGAGACCCTCGTCGGGTACATGAACCCAGATCACGTGAAAGAAGGCCGAAATCGTAAAGAGACTCAAACGACATACAACACACATAAAATAAGAACAACACAAAAAAAAACGCAAAACTTCATCATCCTTTAGAGATCAACACCCCATAAGGGTTAGCAGCTGCGGGAAGCGATAAAAACCAGAGGGGCAACTGTAACATGGATCCACCAAGCCGGAGGAGGAGGCGGCAAGCCAGAGTTGTCGACGGAGCAGCAAGACCAGGCTGAGGAGGTACGGTCCTACAGATTTGGAGGTGGCATAGCGGTAGCAAGATGGAGGACAACAGCTGGACGAGAAGAAGAGCCCGACGGGAACAGGATATTCTGGATCAGCAGTGGAACAGCCAGCAAAAAGCCTTCCGGGCCGGAGAAGAGGAAGATGCCACCGAGACCGTCGTCGAAGAAGCCGACCATTGTAGATGAGAATGACGGGAGAAGCGCCAGAGGAAACCATGGCCGACGAGAGAAGGGGAACAAATTCTCACCGGAGAAGAGGGGGGGGGGGAGAGCAGAAGCAACAGCCTTCAGAAGCAGATCCGTCGGCACGACGGGATCGTCGACTGGAGAAGACAACGACGAAAGCAGCCGGCGAAGCCGTCGGGAGAAGCAGCCGACAACACAGCGGCGGAAGCAGTCGGCGAAGCAGCACGACAGCAGCGGTGGAAGTAGTCCACGACATCGATGTTGCAGACGGAAGCAGCACACAACGTCGATGATGTAGGCAGAAGCAGCACACGACAGCAGTTGCGCCGCTCCTGTCGACGGGATCAACGATCGACTTTGTCGACAGGAGTAGGAGCGGCTCGCGTGTGCCCTAGCAGCCCGCGAGAGAAAAAATACGAGTCGGGGGGGGGGGGAGCAGTGGCCGGAAGCGAAATCGGGAATTTTTTTTTATCTAGGTTTCAGATCGATCCTCTGATACCATGTAGAAGGTAAATGAAATGTGCAATTTTATTCTTCCTCAAAGGGGCATAATATAGGAGATACAACAAGACACCCAACACCGATAGGCGGTGTGGGATTAAACTCAATAATATAAATATACTAACTAATTCTAACACATATGAACATATGTATGTATATAAGAAGAAAGAGACTGATCAGCTCAAATACGTGAAACATTAATACCGGTACAAACGGTTCTGAGTCGGCGACTACATTGTCCAACACAAACCATCAGACCAAACATCTCGAAAGACACTGTGGTGGTGGCCACATTGTCCAACACAACCCAACAGTCCATAAGAAGAGAAGAAAACACACCAGATGTAATGGTTCACAAGCCGGCACTGAGGTGATGATCCTTTATCCACTGCCAACCAAAGGGCACGATAAATCATTGAAAAACAATGATAAAACTCAAAACTTTGCATCGAGATTCCTCAACGACGAAGAGGATAGAAAAAAATCCCAAAATTTCTCTAAGGCATACTCGACGAATAGGTAGGTCACTCGTCGAAAAGTTTCTAAGTTTACACAGATTCGTCGAAAGCACTCGACAATTTCACGGTTCACTCAACGAATATGACTTGGTCCACGGATAAACTCGACCAATAAGACTTAGCATACTATAATGCATTCAATGATACTCGACGAATTTAAGACAGGCTCAACAAAATCGATCAAAATCGAACGATACTCGACGAATCTTACTTAGCAAAAAGGGCTTGACACACGTCGAATTTTTACTTAGAAGCTTCCTACAAATTCTACTCAACGAATTTGACTTGATGAATTCAAGCAAATCCCAAGGATACTCGACGAATTACACTTGGCGAATTCAAGACACTTGACGCCAATACTGTAGGCACTCGACGAATTCGTCGAGAATACTCGACGAAAAGGACTCAATCTTACAAGATCACTCAACGATTCACTTGACGAATTCGCCGAGACTACTCGACAAATTTCACTCGACGAAAAGAACTTGGTCTCACACCAAACCCTACTCTACTCGACGAATCAGACTCAGTAGAAATTCTACACTACTCGACGAATTCGGACTTGGCTGAACCCTACACTACTCCTACACTCTATGAAGGAAATAAAAGGGGGGAAATAAGAACAAAGGAACTAGCAAGAGGGAGGAATTACCACTTGCCTCAAAATCTCCTGAAAACCGGCTTCTCAAGCGCTCTGCTCAAGGATCGGCCGCAAGAACTCGTTTACGATCTCTGAAACTTTTCGGGGTTAAAACAAGGGTTAAGGTCAAGTACCCTAGTGTCAAAAATCCGCGAAATGGGAAAATATTACCGTGCACGCGACGATCTCAGCGAGAGCTTTCCGGATCTATGCTCCGTCGAGGGTTTCGTGCACCGGATCTCTGATAAGCGGCGGTCGAAAGACTTCGCGATGGCCGAATCGTCACTACTTCTTCCGCTCTTCGGGCCGACAATTTAGGGAAGGCGATGAATAGGGTTTTCACTTTATAAGGATATATATATATATACATATATAATATTATATTATTAATATAATTTTCAAGAAAACTCAAACGACGAGAATTACTAAAACACCTCGGTTTTCGATGAAATTCGCACCAAAACTAAATGGTGGTGCAACGAATCCAACGGCGAAGCCGAAATCAGGATCCGATAAACCAAACTCGGGTTAAAATTTCCCGAGTTTAAAACAACAATAATCCTTATAAAATTTACCGAGATCCCAAATAAGCCCGGATCAAAACGAAACTTCACTAGCATGCTAAAAATTAACCACTTAAAATTCCCAAGTCAAAACTGTACTACCGATGGACAAAATTTTGCACTAATGACGGCGCCCTGCTAATTACGCGTCAACGTAACGCCCTTACGTCAATGTTACGTCACAAAAAGGATTAAAACAATTATCGAAAATTCAGGGGCGTTGCAAACATCCAAAAGTCAATCACAGATAATGCTTTGGCACTGCCTTGCTGTAGTAGGTAGTGAAACACAGGAAGGACCCAATCGTTGCAACATATGACCTGATGACATATCTCTTTTTTAAAAAAATGCAGGAAACCAATCTCCATTGTATTTTGATAACCCCCAGTGATCAACCACAAAATTATAGTTTTCTAAAGATGCTCGCAAACCGTTAGTAATAATTTAATGCAAATAGTCAAATGATCAATAAAATTCAGAGCATCAAAAAAGTGAGTAACACAATGTGGGGAAGAGGATGAATCAAAATAATAAGGTGGGAAATGTATAACCCTTATTCGTCGAGGATGAGCCTATTCAGACCAAGAAGACATCACCAGGTCAAAGTCAACATTTGGTGGCAGAAGAAGACTTGGCCGAGTATGTGCGAGCATCCCTCCATACTCGCCAGGTGGGCGACCATGAGAGTTACTCGCCTAAGTTGCCCGAGATCCTTCTATAGTCGCATAGTCGCCAAGTAAGGGGAGGGCTATAAATAAGCCCCCCTCTTGGATTTACCTATAAATAAAACTCCATGGGTACAATGATTGACACTTTTTTGCTGAGCTTTGGGATCCCGCTATCCAAGACTTGGGCCGTGAGATCTTGATCATCCCCCTTGACCACTTGTTTTTAGATACTCGTCAAGTTAGTGCCTTCCCCGTACCCTGCTCGGCTAACTTTGGTTGTGGAGGGGAAACTTCTCCTAAGCTTCTGGGTATATGGTGGGACCTCTCTGCCACAAAACCTGGGGTCTTCTAGTCCTCACTTAGTCTCTTTGTCTTTGCCGCTTAATCCGTCAAGCCCGACTGTCGGACCAGTAACATTAGGCTGTCTTGATCCAAATTTTTGGAGTAGGGATTTTCCTGGCTTCAACAATTTGGTGCGGTGAGCATAAATTGCACCCAGAGGAGGAAAATCTATCGAGTAGCCAAGATGATGGAAGTTGGCGAGAATGAAGATATAGTCGGCAACTCGACATGTGGAGGCGACTATGTGA
The DNA here is from genome assembly GCA_039513925.1 of Platanthera zijinensis. Lineage (NCBI taxonomy): Eukaryota > Viridiplantae > Streptophyta > Magnoliopsida > Asparagales > Orchidaceae > Platanthera > Platanthera zijinensis. Next base: position 99,454,385 of record CM077078.1, on the reverse strand, counting down.
CAATGTTGGTTTTCAAAGATTTCGCGCGGAGGATGGAGGGGACCTTGCAAGTTTTGTTGCTTCCTCGCGTGAAGGTCACGACGACCTCGCCTCGTCGCGTTACCCCGTCAGAGGATGGTAGTCCCTCCATGCGACCAAGAAAGGAGCATGTGGCGGAAGAGTCAGAGCGATTAGTGCAGTCACAATTCTACCTGACGAGTTCTCAGGGCATCAAATTCCGAGATGTAGAGAATCCGGCGAGGTTCCAGGATTCTTGCCAGGTGGCAAGTACGGAGTAGTTTCTTGCCAAGTCGAAGATCGCCTCCAACAAGGAGTCTGTTCTGCGATGAGATCCTTTCTGTACCAGTTCCAGAGGGGTTCATGGAACCCATTATGAGCTGTTAATCAGGGAGGGATGATCCGATCCGCCATCTCCAGTGGTTTGAAGACGTTTCCATCAGGAATATGACGAATGTATTTAAGTGCAGGCTCTTTGCCATCACCTTTCGAGGGAAACCAAAAATTGGTTCCATCAGCTGGCTGGAGGCTTTGTCTGCTACTTCGAGGATCTGTGCCGAAGAGTGACGATGCGATTCGCCACAGCAAAGAAGATGGAGGCAACAAATCTCTTCCATCTAACACAAGGAGTGCGTGAGACGTTGGGGGAACTATTTCAACCGTTTTCAGGAAGAGGCTCTGGAAATCCAGGAGGTGGACGGCTTCACCTTGCAGCGAGTGCTGATGTTCGGCCTAGGAGAAGGCCTCTTCAAGCTAGAGATTAACAGATATCCTCCCTTGTTCAACGAGGAGCTGATCGAGATGGCTAACAAGTATGTTCAAGGAGAGTCGTTGAACTGTAGGCTTTCTAGCTAGGCCCACAGAGACAACCAGGTAGGAAGACGGTGAGGAGGAGAAAGTTACGGTACGCGAGAAGAAGGAACCACAGAGGTAAAAAGGGATGGGACATGAAGAGAGAAGGCAAGAGGAGTCGAGGAGGAGGGTGGAGCCCAGGAGAGAAGAACCCGAGAGGGAGGGGCCAAGAAGGAGATAAGTGAGGAGGCCCTTTGTGGCTCCAGAGCGTTAGGAGAAAGAGAGGAGGTACCAGGTCCCTGCCAATAGGCCGCCGTGGAGGCCGATAGGAAGGCCCTAGTACCAAGGACAGAGAAGAAGGTTTTCCTCGGAGAGGAGGAATGTCCACCAGCAGGAGAGGCACCAGGAGGGAGGACGCGGGGAAGCGATGACCATTGTCCGACAAGGTAGTAGGCGTCGCAGAAGAAACAATCCAAGGAGGCACCAGGTAGACGAGGTTCCCCTCCACTGTGTGTTGCATCTTGTGGAAGGGCATAGGTCCATGGATTGCCCATATTTTTGGGAAGCTAGGAGGAGAATAGAAGCAGGAGGTGGAGTAGAGCAACAGAGGCAGGTAGTTCCGATCGATCCGACCGCACATCAAGCTCCCGTTTGGAGGAGGAATGAAGATCGGGTCGACCAAGGAGGTCGCGGAGAAGTGGTCCAAGGAGCAGAAGGAGGAACAATAAGGGTAATTCACGAGGGATCCAAACTAGGAGCTTCCCGCATGGGGAGTCTCCCTCAGATCTACCGCAGGAGCTCGCTTCGACCTATCTGGCACCGCCCCCGTTGGAGGAGATCACCTTCTCAGATGAGGACATGTTAGTGAATGATAATCCTTTTCATGATGCCCTCTTGATCCAGGTAGCAATGGAGGACTTTACCGTCGTCCTTATCCTGGTGGACAACGAGAGCTTGATAAACGTCATCTTCAAAAAGACGTTCGACGGGTTGCAAGTTGAGGCAGGAAGGGTGATAGCTTCAGATGGTCCCCTCTTTGGCTTCTTTGGAGAGGACGTGGAGGGAGGAGAAGATTTGCTGGTAACACTTGGCGACACCTCGATCAAATGCCGATTATTCATTGTCAACGCACCGAGTTGTTATAAGGCGATATTCGGGATGCCTCTCATCAACCTCTTCAAGGCCGTCCAATCTTCCTACCACAAGTGATTGAAATATTGTCAAGGAGATGTCCAAGAGAGGATCAGGAGTGATCCAAGAGCTGCTCGAAAGTGTTATCTCAGCACCGTGAACACCATTGACTGTATGGAGGACGCAGAGAGGATGGAGAAGGTGCTAGAAGGGGGATGAATAGGCTGGAGGCCGCTGAAGAGCTATAAGAAGTGGAAGTGTTCTCGGAAGGTAGACAGCCTGGGTTGCTGAGGATCGGAGGATCCTTGGAGCTTGGCGGGAAGATGAAGATGGTGACGTGTTTGCAGGAAAATATGGTCATCTTCGCTTGGAACACCGCAGAGATGCTAGGGATCGACGCGGAGGTTGCCTGCCATCGCCTCAATATGGATCCCGTGGTCGCGCCTATCCGACAAAAGAAGAGGGCAAGTGCCACTGCATTGGCTGAGCCCATTAGGGAGGAAGTTAGGAAGCTGCTTGAGGCAGACTTTGTATGAGAGATCCAGTATCCAGGCTGGGTCTCGAATGTGGTAATGGTGAAGAATGTCAGAGGAGGCTAGCGAATGTGTATCGAATTTTCTTTGTTGAATAAAACTTGCTCGAAGGATTGTTATCCCTTTCCTCGAATCGACGCGCTGGTTGATTTGCTTTTTCTGTGATGAGTTTTCTTGATGCATTTTCAGGATACCACCATATATGGATGCATCACCTTGATCATCGCGACGTCTCCTTCATCACCAACGATGGTTGCTACAGCTACAAGATGATGTCTTTTGAGTTGAAGAACGCGGGAGCTACCTACCAGCGGATGATGGATTATGGCTCTGTTTGGGAGAGCTCTAGCGGATTGAAAAGCTACAAATTGGAATAGAGCTGCTAAAACAGAGCTCTTTTAGAATCAATTTTGAGAAGCTGCAGATTGTTTGGGGGCTAAAACTTCTCTTGAAATTTTGGACCCCTTTCTAATCTATAAAACCCTAATCTTCTCCTCCATGCGGGTAATAAGTTGCTTCTGGTTGGCCGGCAACAGTGGGGACAAGCCGGATTTTTGCCTTGTTGTCGCCGGAGATCGGGAAAATGATGGATGTCGTCGGGGATTAGAAACAAGACGGGAAGGTCGTGTGGGAGTTGGAGAAGTCGCTGCTGTCGCCGATGTCGTCGGAGAACGGAAAGAAGACGCGTTCACGGTCGCCGGTGTCGCCGGATAATGGAATAGAGCTCGTGGCTGGAAAATGGTGTGACGTCGCATTCGCTCGCTAGGGATCGGGAAGAAGACGGGAAAGAAAAAACACGAAAAGTGATTTCACGGAAGTTAAACGCAGGGGTTGGGCAGCTTTCTGAAAAGACCCTAAAACAACTCTCCAATAAAATTGATTTCCGATCAGCTGTTTCTAAGGAGCTGTCCCAAACGATTAAATATCAGCTCTGGCGGCTTGAATAGAGATTTTCCAGCCGCCAGAGCTGCGCCAAACAGAGCCTATGTATTCAAAGAGCAAAAAAGGTGGATTCTGGAGGTTTACGTGGACGATCTCTTGGTCATTAGCAGGAGTGTCCAGGAGCACATCATGGATCTGGTAGAGACCTTCGCGACGCTTCGCAAGTTCAAGATGAGGCTCAATCCGGTAAAATGCGTGTTCGGAGCAGGGAGAGGAAGTTCTTGGGGGCACCTTCTTACCCCAAAAGGAGTGGAGCCTAATCTCGACAAGGTGAAGACTATTCTGGAAATGGCGTTGCCAAAGAGTACCAAAGAGGTCCAGAGGCTGATAGAAAGGTTGGTGGGTCTTAACTGCTTCCTGTGCAAGGCTGGAGAAAAGTGCTCACCCTTCTTCAAAATCCTCCGATGTAACTAGAAGTTCGAGTGGGCTAAGAAGTGTGAGGAGTCCTTCGAAAAGTTCAAGCAGGAGCTAACCCATGCTCCTCTACTCCAAGGCCTGAAGGAAGAAGAGGACCTTCTCCTCTACTTAGGAGTGGGAGTGGAAGCAGTAAGTTTGATGCTTGTCAAAGAAGAAGGGAATGTGAAGCTACTCATCTACTACATGAGTCGGGTGCTCAGGAAGGCAGAGACAAGGTATCACATCCTAGAGGAGCTAGATTTCTCCTTGGTGGTAGTCGGCGCCGAAGACCCGACCTTATTTTCTCCTTGGTGGTACCCATCCAAATCATATTTTCTTGCAGTTTTTTTCTGCCCAGTTTTTATGCTTGCTAGTTTTTGACTATTGGCTTAGTTTTTCACCATATTGGAACGAACATGTCTTAGATTCACAAAATTGTAGGTGATATAAGTGATTCCTGAATTTTGTGGCTCTGCTAGGTTTCTTAGCTTTGATGTTTTGATGTTTCTTGAAAGTTATATTGGCGGGACAAAAAAGCTATTGTCTGTTGGTGCTATTAAACTCACATTGAAGTGGTGAAGGTTTTTGCAGTGTTCTTATGATACTTTTGGACTCTTGTTGAGCTACCTTTTACAATAAAATGCGTTTATAATGTATGTGAACCTTTTTGTATATCTCTCATGATTTCTTGGACCATTCAACTGCCTATATTATAGACAAATCTGGTGTTTTGTCTGATATTTTCTCCGTTGTTGGTTCCCTATTTTTCTATGTATTTCCTACAGTACATGAATTTAATTTTTGATGCCTATTTTATTTGCCATGCAATTAAGAATGTTCTTTCAGGTTGTTGATGGAATCCCCTGCCTGATCCCGAAGGATGGTAAGATTCTCGAGGGAGATGAAGATATGAGATCTTCGGTTAGCCCTACTTAACCCATCATAGCATGGTTGCTTATCCCTATTTATGTCGAAATATTTGATTGTACTATAAATGTGACATCCATTAGGATATTTCGCACTCGGATTTCCTAAAATTCCTATTTTTAGTGGCACTTTTATCAAATTACGTGTAGATCTTATTTATTTTCTGAAGTGTAAATGACTTGTAGTGTGCAGCTGTAGCTAGATTTCCTAAATTGCATTTAGTTCTTGTTGATATTGCACTTTTATGCTCCTGCTTATTGTCTACTGGTTACTTGTTTATATTTATACTAAACCTGGACCCTTATCGTATAAGTTGGTATGAACGTTCTTATATGATAAATTACTTTACTATTGTTTTTATATGTATCGAGATATATATATATACACACACTCCATAACTGTCACTTGCTTATTGACTATATACTCATACTATACTGCGTCTTTCCCTACCCTCCTTCCACCTGGTGCCATAGATGCATTGGGGGAGAGGGAGGGAACATTTTAGTCTTTTGACTAATCCTTTAGTTGTTCACCACCACATGTTCTGGAGTAGCTTATAGCAACAGCACCCCTACATGATAGTAGAGATACTGGGATGATGGCCTGAGCAGTGCATGGTGTTGCCTCGTGAGTTAGAGAGGTTGCACTCTAAAAACCTTGTTGTAGGGCATGTTTTAGCCCGTGCTTCCAAACTTGTATTAAAACATATATTTCTGTGATTTGTCATGTGGTTAGTATATTCTCATTTATTTGTACTTCCACTTATGAATTGATTGATTGTGTGATGATGATGCCGACAAGGTAAGCGTCATGCGGCAGAGGTTGGACCGTGAGCTGGCACTACTACTGGGCGGTTGCTCTGGGCATAAGACTTCTCCTCGGCTGTGCCTACTTTTTTTGGGTGGGGGTGGGGGTGGGGTGGGGGGGGGGTCATAAAAATGACATCAGAGCCATATGATCCATTTATAAGGAAGTCACTAGCCTCACATTAGGCTTTACAACTTACCTGATCTGTTTGCGGACAAATCGGGGCAACAGAAGTGGGTGAGCTCATGTGCGGAATGCATAAAACCACATGAAACTTCGGTGGAATTTGTTTTTCAAATCTCACCCAGTTAACTCTTGACATGTGAGAATTGACGCCTTCTTTACCTATTAGGCCCAAAATACGTAGTCAATGTCTTAGAACGAGCTATAATTGTAGCATCCCATAGGTACCTTTGCAGTTAGGGAGAAGCCAGTGTTCAATAATGAGGTTTCTCATAACCTTTCTGCCCAAGAAACTTATTAAGTCATTGATGCGTGCGAGGTACCTTCTCTTTGTACTCCACTTATTGATGTTGTATAATGTGGAGGCTTGGTCAGACTCATACTATATGACGAATACATGCAGGGTGTTATAGTTGGTATTACACAAATTTGGAACTACCCTCGTGAATGAGACATCAAGACAAACTTGAGAGGATTCTACCCGACTAGTGCATTGTCATTGTATGACTTGGCAACCTATGAAGCACCGACACTTCAAAATGCCCAGCGCGTCAGTGTCGGTCTCTCTGACGCGCGTCCGACATGGTGACGCGTGCGGACACGCGTGTCGGAAGTCCAACACACTGGCTCACACGTGACTTGCGTGTCCCGCTCAATCGGACAAGCGTGTCCCGCTCATCCTTTAATTTATAAAAAAATGTCCTTGCTTCTACGTTTCTTGCTCTCGACTTTACACTTCCCCAGGCCGACACTTCAAAATGCCCTAGCTTGGTGGGTTATTCATGGTGCAAGTGCATCTATGCTGCAAAGTTTAGCCTTAAAGCTTCTTGCACAATCATCTTCTTCATCATGTGCCGAGAGGAATTGGAGTACGTACACTTTTATACACTCAATGAGAAGAAACAGAATGACTCCAAAACGTGCAAAAATCTAGTTTTTATACACAACAATCTACGTATTCTATCAAGAAAAGATTCACAATACGCACAAGGAGAGACCAAGATGTGGGGTATTGGTGGAGATTCATTCGTTTGAAGATATTGCCATGCTTGAAATTGCAAATCTTTCATTGGATATTGGTGGAGATTCACATGACATAGTTTATTTTAATATTTGTTAATTGTTCAATTTTTTTTTATTTTTGTTAAATGTTTTAGGATTTTTATAATTATAAAAAATATTTATTTAATATACGTGTCCCTCCGTGTCAAAATATGATATTTTTTGAGAATTGACGAGTCGCGCGTCGTTTCGTACAAAGAAGTCGACACTTATTCCTGACAGAATCTACACAGTGTTGCATGAATCAGTTCCTTCAGAAATTTGCTAAGTGAAGCATATATTGTGAAAACTTAAAACCCACCCACTGAAAGAGTTTTTGAATCTCTTTTTAAAAGATTCTAGTTAGTTTTGGAGATACCTTATCAACAACTCCTGGTTCATTGAGTCTCCCTTAGAAAAGACTATTCGTTTTTGAGAGACCTTATCAACAACTCTTGGTTAGAGTGATCTTATTAAAAAATCATTTGGTTTGAAGAGTCCTTATCAACAACTCTTGATTATAGGGGGTCCTTATCAAAATGCCCATACTATTTAGTGGAGTCCTGCTGAGACAGAAGAGTGGATGTACCCAACATTTGTGGAACCACTATAAAATTCTTGTGTCGTTTGTGTTGCCTTTTCTCTGTGCTTTTAATTGTATATTCAGTGTGTTTTTATTTTATTATGACTATTGTATTTTGTGGTTGTGATATGTCAGGTGTTGTGTGAACCTGAGAAATTAAGTAAACTCATCACTTAAATTTAACTACTTTATTCACCCCCTTTAGAGTATTTTTCAGGAGATTACCTTATGTTCCACTATGCGCTGGGCAGAGGGTATGTATCTTTGTAGGAATGACTCCGAGAAGTTTTCCAACAAGATTTGAGTAATTTACCACCCACCATATTTGTGCAACACTTCCTTTTTCCACCAAAACCTTGCCTCTCGGATAAGTAAGGTGTCCATATGAACCTTTTAGCCTCTTCAGTGTATGTCGTCATTTAAGTGCTTTATACTCTTGATAATCAATCCTCGACTTTCGTTGGGGTTTCAGTCTCTGAGAACGATGGAGGGTTGAAGCTTAACAATTACTTTAATTTCTAACATTATACTTGCAGTTCAGCTAACGGTTCGTTGCTTTGAGCAGCACCAGAGCTACATTAGGAGTGGGAGATTGTGCAAGCCTCTCTGGTCATCAAACACAGCTAACATCGCTTCTGCACCCAATCTAATCATTTCAGTAGGAGGCATCACATGAGCATTAGTAGACACACTGCTTTCAACAATGTTATGGGGTTGAGAACGACCCATTCCACTCCTAGTTACCAGTAATAATGAAATACACAATTTAGCGATCGAAAATCTAACAATACATCAATCATGGAATACTCAGATTCCACAAAAGTATATATTCATCTCCAAATCTAGTCATTTAGGTTGACGCACTACGTGTGCACTCCAACTCTTGAAAGGGTTCTTCCACGTTGCTAAAAACTATGTATCGACGTCCTAAAGTCCGATACCAAATCGTAACACCATGTCTGTACAAATTATATAACATGAGTTCGACTGGGGCCCTACGACATACACACAAGCTAGAAATTATATAAGACAAATAACTACTCAAAGAAACTAAATAATGTTAGTAGAGGCTTGATTATAAAAACCAACTATGAATAGTACACAATTACTAAGGAATATTTCACCAGAAGTATCGACCTTAAGACCTTACATCACAACAAGAGTCTCAAAAACAATGTGCAGGTACATGATTAAAAACAACGACTCACAAGCCAGATTAATACAGGAAAATAGTCAAAGAAGCAGCTTTCTTTTTCATTTCAGCTTTGAGCTTAATGCCCGTTAGACTCTGCTACACTCTGCGACACTTGCACCACACAGGTTGGAGGTAAATGAGGGTCAACATGGAGCTAACCACAAGAACATGTAACGATCTCTCCCCTGATCATCCTAGCACACTTCGAGGCGGGATACTGCTCACCTGCAAGTATGTCAAAATAAATAATATGTAAACAAATTGAAAGTGTGTCTACGCTACACAGGGTGAAGGCTCAAGTACAATCAATTTTCTTGGTTGAGCACATAAAAATGGTGAAATTAGTTTTGTTAGTGATCATGGTTGGGTTTACCCGAAGGTTTTCCACAACCGCCCAAGTAACAACGTATGAAGCTACTGTTGGATCGTGTGGCCAACCTTACAGGGGCGGGGGGGGGGTGAATAAGGTTTTGAGCGTTAATTGAAAATTCGAAATATTTTATCTAGGAAAAACTAGTTCTGAAAGCTACCGCTGGACGCTAACTTGCTAGCGCGCGGCGGTAGGTCACAGACCCTGTTTTCCTGGGCAAATTTCCCTTTGGAGAAATACACCCCCTTCAGAGATCCACCAGAGAGCAACGAGAATGATATAGGCAAAAATAAAAACACAAATAACTTTATTCAATCAAGATCAAAAGGTGTTTTACAATTACAAAAGTTTGTTTTCTGTGCGCCGGAGTTCGGAGGAGGTGAAAGAATAAACTCTTTTGGTTTTCTATACCGACCCACTACCTGGACCGGTTGGCTTTCTCCCTTTTCCTTCAAGAATGGTCTTCGATCTGACTCTTCACCTTCACGCAAGGAAGTGTCTTAGAGCCCTCGCTAGATCACCCGATCTAGACGTCCCTTCCCCGGGACGATTTCTCACAGAATCCTCCCCGGATTCCGACAACCTTCACCGGTCGATTTTCCTCACTACAAGAACGCAGAAAAAGAGAAAAGTACAAAAAAGATTAAAGAAGAATTAAGATTGAATCTTCCTCAAGATGTTTCCTCTGTTGAGCGATGCGTGACCGGTGCTAACAATCTTCGTTTGGTTGCAACCGATCAACTCCTCACAGTTGTTGTAGTCCTTAGCTCGCCGGAGATCTTCGTGCGCGAACGAGAGGGGAGGCGGTTTTTCTTTTCCTTCGATAGAGACGGTCTTTCAGTGCTCCAGAGGCGGAACACAAACCCTAGGCTTGAAAATAGGTGTCTTGTTGTCACTGGAACGAAAAACGAAGTCTTTTATATGTTTTTCGAAAATAGGCTACCGTCGGCCTTAAAGCTATCACTCGGCAGTAGGTCGACGCGCTTGATGTTGACAGTTGTCCTGCAAATTTGGAAAAATATTTAAAAAGAATATTTTCCTCTTTTTTCCGTGCTAGCACGACGCAGTAGGAAGCTAACGCCTGGCCTTAGCCCAGTCGTCTCGACGCACTCGACGTGCGTTGAGTGAGATAGCACTGCACGGTAACGAGCTATCGCTCGGCGGTAGCTCGGTCTCGACGCCTCAATCGCCGAGTGAGCTAGCGCGGACGGTAGAGGTGGCGCGGCGCGGTAGCAATCCGAGCGCCATGTCAATTTAATTCAGGCTACCGCACGGCGGTAACGATTACCGCGCGGCGGTAGGTGCCAGAGGAGAGTTTCTCGCTTCGCTTGAACCTGTAAACCTGCACAATATACCAAACACAAGATGTGATCAAATACAACATGAGAATTGATATTATCAAACTTAGGATATGTGAACAGTCGGCTCCAACAAACTCTCCCTTTTGATAATATCGAATCCCGTTCATTAGATATAATAATGAGATGCATGATACAACAAATATACGAAATAATCGTTAAAAAGGTTAGGTTTCAAGTTACATATAACTTCCCTTACACACACGCTCCCCTATATACGTGTTCTACGCGCTCCCCCTATCTACGTGTTCTACGCGCTCCCCCTATCTGCATGCACACAGTGTAACAAGCTCCCCCTACACGTGATCTTCCCTTACCCATGACTTAGACATTTTATTCTCCCCCTTTGATATTATCGAAAGGGGGTAAGCGAGATCAAAAGAAACCATACGCATAGACAAGAAAAAATGCAGTGTATGATAAGCATGATAAAAATAGCAAATAATGCACAATAGAAAGTGAAACGCGCGGTGAAAATAGTAGAGGTGACCAAAACGTAAATCATAGAATATGAAGCATACAGGTCAGACAGATGAGCGGAGTACACAAAGGCAATTTAAATGAGTGTTCAGAGTAATAAGAATTGGACAACACAGGTTAAACTAAGCACACAATGATTTAGAGAACAATGCTAAGAGATTTAGAGAACTAATACATTGGAACATTGTACACGTCAAGAATTGAAATCGTGTACTAGTACTTCTGTGTTATAGACATACAATGCAGTTTCAGTCCAATTCTTATGCATGGAAGTATTAGATAGAGCAATGACGTGTGAACTTGTAGCATCAACAGAGAAAACACCAAGTAGAAATAACATTTATTACATATTTTATCTCAATAATTCAATATGCTATCACAAGAGGAATAAAGTGAAAAATCACGTCACGTTTCTATCTACGTCATACTAAGATTAGAACTAGGGGCACTAAGCTTAAGGTTTAGTCTTTGCACACGATCAAAACAATTCTTTTGACCAAGGTGCTCATCCTCACAATGCTCATAAAGACTTATCAGGACGAATGAGTAGTGCTTGGGGGTATCCTTGACATATGAGTTGATAGCATGCCCCTTTTTCATCCTTTGTTTTTATTTATAAGCTATGTACTATCAATTTTATAGTTTTGATTTCAAGGACCCCGAATCAATCGAAATCTACCCACATAGATAGATATATTTTAACTTGTGTACAAAAGACATGATCACTAAAGATTTTGTCAAAAGTTCTAACTTTTGTATAAGTACATGTATATCGTGACATTGATTATTCAAGTTATTTCTAACGTATTAGACATAATATCACAAGGTATAACATGTAAGCATATATTTACTACATGAGTGCTCCTTCGAGGGATGTGTGAATAGTGTAAGGTCATTACGCTACCTAAATCCTCACACCTACCTAGAGACATATTCAACATACACTAACATGTCTAGTCGCACTCAGTAGCCAAACACCTATATATTTGACACATCATGATAAAATTAGACAATGTTATTCCTTGTACGTAATCATTGTGCATTAGTTTCGAGTCATGTGTGTCCTAGGAGTGAACGATCCACAGTTTTGTATTTATTTTGGGTTTTATAATTATTTTGTTTTCTATTTTAAAGGGAACACTCAAACACAATCAAACTAAAAACAACGAATAATTAGTGCAACGAAAAATAAATAGGACAACACGATAAAGTAGTATGCATGATATTGACGAACATTATATTGAGACATAAAATACCATTCGTGCTATGTATATGGGTAATTAAAAGAATACTGAAAACACAAATGACCCAAGTAATATGTCAACACCTTAGCCCCGTACTAAGTGACGGATGGGCTTGAGGAGTTGCACAAGTGTCGTTGGGTGAGGTGTTAATCCCATATGCCCGCACAGGAACCCGCTCAACCTAACACTCTTTCCCCCCAGCGTCACACAAGGACCTACTGGAACCATTCCCCGGTTAAGGACAAGATGTGAATTACAAGCTAGCGTTCCTAGTGCACACAACCCTATGCCCCCGCTATTGTGAGAGAGTGAATGATCGTGGACATGCTTATGCATTTGTTCCTTAGGATACAGATATAAAACAACGGTTTCTATATATAGTGAGCAACATGTTGCTCGAATTAGGGTCTATAACATTGCATGTATTTGTAGAGGTTTCAAAACAGCGCATTCAGTCTTAACCCAAAGTTGACTAGTACAATTAAATTTTTATTTTAACCTTCTACAACTAGAACATTTGAAATAGAAAATAATATGTTACCCATGTTGTTGACATCAAGAATACGTCATCTGCAGTTGTCTCCAAAGATCATCATGTATTCTTTCTTCTTCTCCAGGCTAAGGAACTTGTCTTCAAGTACCATACGTTTTCCTTGTCCTTAGCCTGCCAATACACTCAACAGGAGGATGAGGGAGAAGATCTGGTTACCCAAGTTGTTCCACCCATGCGATAGGTAGAAGAATTTGGTAGCCAGACTTGCATAGTTTTCTTGGCGCCTTTCCTCTGACACGAGCCGGATGAGTGACCAAACTTTTGACAGTTGGTATATAAGGTGTAAGCAGTAGATGCTGCCTTTTTCATATTCCTAGGGCTCGTGTTGGAGGATGGGGATAGCCTTTCAGAATTTTTGTTTTTATTTCGTGATTTTTCAAAACTGATTCTAGGCTTAACTTGAAAGTGATTACCGCTCGGTGGTAGCGATGGACTCATATACCGTAGTTCTAACTGTTGGATCTAGTGGCCAACCTTAGAGGGGGAGGGGGGTGAATAAGGTTGGATGCGTTAAATGGAATTTAAAAAATTTTGTCACAGGAAATCGAGTTCTGGAAGTTACCGCGGAGCGTTAGGTAGCTAACGCGCGGCGGTAAGTCTATGACCTTGATTTCCTGTTCGAATTTGCTCGTACACACCAGAAATTAACCTAACGTTCATAGCAGTATCGTAGAGGCAATAATACATAAAATATATTTCATTGCAAGAATTAACAGTAGATGGTTTTACAAATACAAAATTGTGATCCCTGTGACACCGGGGATCGAAGGCGGTGAAAATGAAAACTCTTTTGTTTTCTATACCGACCCGCTTCACGGACCGGTTGGCTATCTCCTTTTCCCTCCAAGAAAAGTCTTCGAGCCGGCTCTTCACCTTCTCACAAGGAAGAGTCTTAGAGCCCCGCTAGATCCTCTGATCTAGACGTCCCTATCCCCAGGACAATTTACCACGAAATCCTACCCGGATTCAGACGACCCTTACCGGTCGATTTTTTTCTCCTCACGGTTTAAAGACAAAGGAAAAATAACAAGAATACAAGTGTAAATAATCTAAAGGATGAAGTTCTCCCTCTTAACGACTTCTCCGTTGAGCGATCTACGGCCGGTGCTTGAGATCTTCGTTTGCTCGCCACCGGTCAATTCTTCGTAGTCGATGTTGTAACGAGTCAAAAATCTTGTATAATAAATAAAGTTTGATTTATGTTTTTAAATCCCCGATGATGATAAAAATCGTAGTTAATCCAGGTGATTTACATATTTTTAGGCAACAGGAGCAAGTCCCAGCGCACCGCAAAGGATTCCGCCGGAAGAACTGGCGAAGGTATGGCTGAAGATCTTTATTGGCATTGGGGAGTGCCAGGAAAACCATCGTAATGCAAATCCAAACTGCGAATGCGATCATTGTATATATTATTATTCCTAAGCTGGTATCTCGTGATGTAAATAAATAAAGAAAGTAATAAAATATCTCTTTTCAGTACTACTGTGATGCAAATTTTGAAAACCTCTAATTGTTTCTCTTATCATTTGGAGAAAACCTGCTTTAGGGTTTTCACAGATGTAGATCTTGGATCGCAAGAGTTCTTCGTTTACTAACAGGAGGGAGACAACTTTCTTCTTCTACGACGGAGCCTTTTGGAACGGTGCACAAGAAGGCGGGCGAACCCTAGAATTCACGTACTCCAGTCGTTCTTCAGTCCTTCAATCAGAATTCTTGAAAAGGCATAGAAACCAAGGCGGCCTTTTATACGTCTTCATGAAAATAGGCTACCGCCGACGGTAAGACTAGCGCCCGGCGGTAGGTTCGCGCGCTTGTTGTGCTAGCTGTCCTCTAAATCTGGAAAGAGATATTCAAAACCAATATTTGTCGTTTCAATTTTGCTAGCGCCGCGCGGTTACAGCTTCCGCTGCACGGTAATGTTGGACGCAACGATTCGAGAACAGCGAGTCGATATTCGCCGATCGGCAAGCGTGGCGCGGTAGGGCTAGCGCCGATTTCTTCCAGAGCGCTAAGTCCAAATAATTTATTTTGGTAGAGCCTGCGGTAGTACTAGCGCCAGGCGGTAGGACAGCGCCTCGACGAATCTGGCTCGACGTTCGTCGAAGGGCTAGCACGACGAGGTAAGGCTAACGCCGATTTCTTCCCGAGCGCTAAGTCCAAATAATTCATTGTGGTAGCGCCTGCGGTAGGACTATCGCTAGGCGGTAGGCCAGCGTCTCGAGAAATCTGTCTCGAGGTTCGTCAAGAGGCTAACACGGCGCGGTAAGTGATAGCGCTTGGTGGTAGCATCCATAAGAGCCTTTTTCCTTTGCTTGCATCTGTCAACCCGCACACTCTATCAACACACGACATGATCAAATACAACCTGGGAGTTGATATTCTCAAACCCAGGGAATGTGGAACATCGGTTCCAACAAACTCCCCCTTTTGATAATATCAAATCCCGTTCATGATAAGTAATACATGAGATAGAGTGCAGATAGAAAATAAGAGTGATAAACGAACAATCAGGTTGCAGGTTTTTTATGGCTCCCCTACACGCACGCTCCCCCTATCTACATGTTCGACTTGCTCGCCCTATCAATGTGCACACATTGTTAACGTGCCCCCCTACATGTGACCTCTCCTAACCCGGGACTCATACTCATGAAATACTCATGAACACGATAACACAACTTATTCTTCCCCTTTGATAATATCGAAAGGGCGGGCAAGGCCTACCAGACATGCAGGATGAAAAAAAATAGGAGATATGATGAATGTTTAGACTTAATTCAAATAGTGCACACACACGGTGAAGCAAACATTAAGAGACATAGAGTTGACCCAAAAAGCGCAAATCAGAGACTATGAAGTACATGAGTCATACATAAGAGCGGAAATACACGAGCATGGATAAATCATTTTTCAGAGTTTATGTGAATTGGACCGCACAGACTGAAGTAAACACACAACGAGTAGAAATACAATGTTATGAGAGGTATACATTTAATCAAATTGACAACATTGTAAAAATGTCATGAGTGTAAATTGTGTGCTACTATGTATTGTGCGAAAAATAGATAGTGGAGTTTCAATCCAATTCTTATACGTGGAAGCGTTAGATAGAGTAATGACATATGTATGTGTAGCAACGAAAGAGAAAAAAACTCAGTAGAAATATCTTATTTTACATGTTTATCTCGATTATTGAGAATGCTAACACAAGAGAAATAGAGTGAATAATCACCTTACATGACAATCTATGTCATACCAAGATTTGAACTAGGGGCACTAAGCTTAAGTTTGGGTCTATGCACAAGATTGAAATGACTCTTTGAACCAAGGTGCTCATCCTCACAATGCTCATAAATACTTATCTGGAGGAATGAGTAGTGCTTGGGGGGTCCTTAACACGACATTTGATTGCTTGCATAATTTCCTTTTTAGTTTGTTTTGAGCTATCACTTTTATATATTTTGGAGTTCAAGGAGCCCTAAGTCATTCAAAATCTATCCACCTAGATAGATACACTTTAACTTGTATACATAGGACCTTAACACTAAAGAGTTGTCCCAAAGTTTTTAATCGTTATACAAGCACATATAGATTGTGACATTGATTATTCAAAGTATCTCTAACGTGTTAAAAGTACACTGTCACGAGTTATAGCATGTAAGCCTAGTATTTGTACATGTGTGCTCCATCTAGGGATGAGTGCATAGTGTGAAGTCATTTCCCTATCTAAATCCTCACACATACCTAGAGGCATAGTCAACATACACTAACGTGTATTGTCGCACTCAATAGCTAAGCACTTAGAGATTTAGCCCACTCTGATCGGAGGACACTGTTGTACAAAAATTAAGAGACTGAAGACAAACATTGTACGTACTCATGCTAAATATGTGACAAATCATATTACAATCAAACACAACAATTGTTTTTTGTGACTCAAAAATTAAGAGACTGAAGACAAACATTGTACGTACTCATGTTAAATATGTGACAAACCATATTACAATCAAACACAATAATTGTACGTACTCATGCTAAATATGTTTATAGGCCCGACTCTTGCTTGAGTATCCTAAAAAGGTAACTAGATCAGATTTTTCGTCAAATTTTCCTAGATGATCCTTAGTGTTAATAATGTAGCACAGACATCCAAAGACCCTAAAGTACGATACCGAGGGTTTCCTTTCGAAATACAACTCGTATGGAGTTCGCTTTAAAAGTGGGCGAAACATGACTCGGTTCATCACGTAGCTCGCCGTGTTAACCGCTTCCGCCAAAAAAGATCGTGGTAAGCCGAACTCGGCGAGCATTGTGCGGGCTAATTCTCGAAGAGTGCGATTCTTTCTTTCTACAACTCCGTTCTGTTGAGGAGTGCGTGGGGCAGAAAATTCGTGCTTAATTCCTAAGGAATCACACAGATTTGAGAAGTCCTCATTCTCAAACTCTCCTCCATGATCTGCTCTGATACCACTTGTTGGATCTAGTGACCAACCTTAGAGGGGGGGGGGGATGAATAAGGTTGGATGCGTTAAATGGAATTTAAAAAATTTCGTCCCAAGAAATCGAGTTCTGGAAGCTGCTGCAGAGCGTTAGGTAGCTAACGCGCGGCGGTAAGTCTATGAACTTGATTTCCTGGGCGAATTTGCTCGTACACCACACACCAGAAATTATCCTAACGTTCACAGCAGAATCGTAGAGACAATAGTATTGATGCGGAAAATGCGCTCTTCCGCTAGCTTGCTCGAGAGTGGAGCACGATCGGTCCGGGATGCGGGGATGAGGAGGAGGTTGATGAGGAACTGTCGAGCAGACAGTTACTTTGACGGTTAGCTCTGCATGTTGATGCCGAGATAAAGAGAGGGGTTGAGAAGAAGAGAGGGCCGCTAGCAGCGGCAACAACAGACTTCGCCCGACGCGGCTTAAATGCCACTTGCGACAAACTTTCCTTTGATTATGAATCAATATTACAGCTTGAGATTGCACCTTTACATGGAAAGCAAATAAATGGTACAGAGGGGGAAGCTGACGGCTAAGGAAAGAAGTTGCCAGAGGCAGCGCGGTTTAACCAGAGCGGTCGGCAGACCGCGCAGTTAGTTGATCCCGCAGCTCGCTAGACTATGCCGAGCGGACTGCGCGATCAGGCCTAGAAGACAAGCGAGGTCGCGCGGACTGAGAGGAGGCCGCAAGAGCTAGCCGCGCGGACTGGAAAACTGAGTCTGCAGGACCTGATGCCTTGACCTTTTCGTTCCGCCAGCGTCTCCGTGCTTTCGTCCTCCCTGAATGAGAGGTATGAGGGCCTATTTATAGGCCCGAGGAGGTAACGGTCTTGGTAACGTCACCCCCGGTAGAGCAGTAAGTTGTGCGAGTAGAACGAGGAGTCCGCCAAGTCCGCGCCATATTGTGCGGTTAGGGATGCCTACTTGAGCTGATCTGTGGCTGACAGACTGGGACGAGTCCGCCCTTGCTGCGCTGAGCGAGCCCGCGTCGAGCGGTGGGAGTGTTCGAGTTGGAGACCGGGCGGTCTGGCGGTCTGGCTTGACGGGTTGATGACCACGCGGTCTGGCGGTTTCCCTTCAGCGGGTTGGTTGCTGAGTGTGTTGCTGTCTGAGGTCCAAGCGGTCTAGCGGTTTGTCTCTGGCGACTTGGAGACCGGGCGGTCTTGCGGTCTCCCATGGCGATCTCTCTCTCTCTGGTAGTAGCCGAGCGGTTAGTCCTTCTATCTAACTGCGCGGCTTGTGCGGTTTGTGTCTGTATAGTTCGCTTGTGTCCTGTAATTTTTTAGTCCCACATCTTTTATTTGTTTTCTCTCATCTCTCCTCCATTCTATATAAGGGAGGTCATACCTTTGTAATAGATATCTTTTTGGGATAATAAAGTTTCTGTTATACCACTCGCGACTTTTTTTCTAGTCGTCTGTTCGCTATTCTAACATGGTATCAGAGGACTCGATTTTCTCCTCCTGATTCTGTGCGCCCTCTCTGACCGCGCGACCTGTCCGCGCGGCTTGTTTCTTACGCCTGCTTGCGCCCTGTTCGCGCGGCTTCTTTCTCTCCTTGTTGTTGCCCTTTGTGTGCGCGACCTCTTTGTTTCTCCATTCTTCTCGCCGCGACCTGTGCTTAGTCGCCGCGCCCTTCTTTCTTGCTGCTCCTCTTCTTTAGTTGCCGGCCTGTTGCTGCGACCTGTTTGCCTTGTTTGGTCCTTGCTTCTGTTCGCGCGGGCTGTCTTCTAGCCGCTCGACTTCTTTCCCTTTGCTTGGTTCTGCGGCTTCTCCTCTGTTCGTGCGGCCCTCTCTCTAACCGCACGGCCTTCTCCCTTCTTTGATCTTCTTCTTGGTTGTGTCTATTAAGGTTTCCTTTTTTGTCCGCTGCGGTCTTCTGGTTCTCACGAACTTCCTTGTGTTCGTGCTGTGTTCGCTGATTGCCTGTTCGCGCGACCTGTTTCTCAATTCGCACGACCTTTTCTGCTCCTATGACTCTCTTCGATATCTCTACTTTCTGCTCTTCTTCGAAGCCTTCTGCCTCGGTGGTCACGTCTTCTGGTAGTGCTCACTTCGTTACTCAAGGAAAATGGCTGATCGACTCAGGTGATACCAATCATATGACCGGCTTTCCCCAGTATTTTTCTCTCCTAGAAACACATGATCGGTTGCCCCCGGTTATTCTCGCTGATGGCTCTCCATCCCCGGTCCATGGGACGGGAGTGGTGCAAGTCACTCCGTCTCTTCAATTGGCAAATACTCTCTATGTGCCCAAATTCCCGTGCAACTTAATATCTGTTATCTCTCTATGTAAGCAATTACGGTGTTCCGTCACATTTACTTCTACTTCTTGTTCTTTTCAGGATCTGGACTCCCAGCGGACGATTGCTACTGAAACTGAGAGTGGCGACCTATTCTTCCTCGACAACGTTTCCGCTCTATCCGCCTTCTCCTCCACCTCCACAGATCTACTCCAATGGCATCTTCGCCTTGGTCATGCTCCTCCACGTCTTCTTCGTCAGCTTTTGCCCCAACTTCTTCCACAAAGTCCTCCCCTCAATTGTGAGGCCTGTCAGCTTGGCAAGCATCCCCGCTCCTCCTTCCCACCAAAGCAAGTTCGTGGATCTTCCCGACCGTTTGATCTCATCCACTCTGATGTTTGGGGTCCTTCTCCTACCCTTACCGTTGGTCGGGGCAGTTCATATTTTGTCATGTTTATTGATGATTTCTCTTGTTGTACGTAGGTGTATCTTTTAAAAGATCGCTCCGAATTATTCTCTGTATGGACGTCTTTCTATCTCATGATCAAAACTCAGTTTGATGTTTCTATTAAAGTATTTCGATCTGATAACGCCCAAGAATATCTCTGTCATACTTTTTCGTCCTTCTGTATACAACATGGGATTATTCATCAAACTAGCTGTGTCTATACTTCACAGCAAAATGGTGTGGCGGAGCGCAAAAACCGTCACCTCCTTGATGTCGCTCGCACTCTGATGACACAGATGCAGGTTCCTCGTGCCTATTGGGGCTATGCCGTTCTCATCTCCTGTTTCCTCATCAATCGCATTCCATCCACCGTTCTCCATGGTCAAACCCCATTCTCCATTCTCTATCTGGGCAAGGAGCCTTTTCCTCTCCCTCTCCGAGTCTTTGGCTGCACGACATTTGTGCATGCCCCATCTGCCACCCGTGATAAGCTATCTCCTCGCTCCACCAAATGTGTCTTTCTGGGGTACTCCACCACTCAGAAAGGCTATTGTTGCTTTGACCCTGTTCTTCGTAAGTAGTTCGTCTCCGCTGACGTTACTTTCTTCGAGAATGCCTCCTACTTCTCGGATGACTCCTCTCCTCTTCCCCCAGCTTCTGATTCTCCTGCTATTCCCTTCGTTCCCTCGTCTCCTACTGCAATATCCACCCCTACACCGTCTCCGTCCACTCCTCTCCCTCCGCCTCTCTCTCCCACTTCTCCGCCACCGTCTCCCTCATCTCCGCCGCCGTCGCTCTCTCCTCCCGGGCCAGCTCGCTCTGCCACGGATGCTCCGGATGCCAAGGGACCCGCTGATCTGGATCTTTCTGTAGCTCTTCGCAAAGGGGTGCGGACGTGTACCCTACACCCTCTTGCCGCTGTTGTTTCATATGATAGTCTTACCTCTTCTCGCAGGGCCTTTGCGCTGGCTATCTCTGCCACTACCACACCTCGTTCCTACCAGGAGACTCTTGCTATTCCTCACTGGAAGATGACCATGGATGAGGAAATGACAACCCTAACGGAGCGGGGTACGTGGACTCTTGTTCCTCCTCCTTTCGGTACTGATGTTGTTGGCTGCCGCTGGGTCTTTGTGGTCAAATTTGGTCCAGACGGCACTGTGGATCGTTATAAGGCTCGTCTTGTTGCGAAGGGATTTACTCAGACCTATGGGGTTGATTACTTTGACACCTTCTCTCCCGTGACTCGTCTCAGTACTATACGGGTCCTTCTCTCTGTGGCGGTCAATAGAGATTGACCAATTTCCCAGCTGGATGTCAAGAATGCCTTCCTTTATGGTGATCTTCAGGAGGCCGTCTACATGGAGCAACCTCCTGGCTATGTTGCTCAGGGGGAGACACGAGTATGCCGGCTGCAGAAGGCAATCTATGGCCTCACGCAGAGCCCTCGAGCCTGGTTTGACAAGTTCAGCGGCATCGTGGTGGCCGTTGGTTTTGCGCAAAGTTCTGCCGATCACTCGCTATTTATTCTCAAGACCTCCTCGGGATTGGTGGTTCTTGCTGTGTACGTCGATGATATTCTTCTCACTGGCGATGACCAGGAAGGGGTAGCCTTGACAAAGCAGCATCTTCGTCAACATCTGGTCACGAAAGATATGGACTCTCCAAAGTACTTTCTGGGGATCAAAATCTCTCGGAAGCCCAACTCCTTGGTCCTATCCCAGCGTAAGTATGCCCTTAATCTGTTAAAAGAGGCAGGATTGACTGGAGCCAAACCTGCCCGATGCCCTATGGCAATTGGTGAAGACAAAACCTGGACAGATGATTCGCCTCTTCTTTCAGATACTACGCGGTATATGCGTCTAGTTGGTAAGCTCATATATCTCACAGTGACCAGGCCCGACATTTCCTATGTTGTGGGCAAGGTGAGTCAATTCATGCAAGCACCTAGGGAGTGCCATCTACAGTCCGCCTTGCGGATCTTGGAGTATGTCAAAGCAGCGCTTGGGAAAGGATTACTCTTTCAGAAGAATGGTCATCTGAGGGTTGAAGCATACTCAGATGCGAGTTACGCTGACGACAAAGGGGATCGCAAGTCTACCTCCGGTTTTTGCACCTTTGTTGGGGGAAATCTTGTAAGCTGGAAGAGCAAGAAGCAGTCTGTCGTTTCCAGGTCCAGTGCTGAAGCAGAGTATTGGAGTATGACATCGACCACTTGTGAGTTAAAATGGCTACGGACTCTCATGCTGGATTTAGGAGAGGTCTACAACCATCCTCTACCTATGTTCTGTGACAACAAGGCTGCCATATACATCTCCAAAAATCCGGTCTTCCATGAAAGAACCAAGCACATTGAGGTCGACTGTCATTTCATTCGTGAAGAGATTTTGAAGGAACAAATTTGCACGCCCTTCGTCACTTCTGATAAAGAGCTGTCTGACATCTTCACCAAGCCAGTATCTGCCTCGTTTCTTCATATTTGTGACAAGTTGGGCATGATCGATATATATGCTCCAGCTTGAGGGGGAGTGTTGGAGATGCAGACCGGGCGGTCTGGCGGTCTTGCTTGACGGGTTGATGACCGCGCGGTCTGGCGGTTTCCCTTCAGCGGGTTGGTTGCTGAGTGTGTTACTGTCTGAGGTCCAAGCGGTCTAGCGGTTTGTCTCTGGCGACTTGGAGACCGGGCGGTCTGGCGGTCTCCCATGGCGATCTCTCTCTCTCTGATAGTAGCCGAGCGGTTAGTCCTTCTATCTAACCGCGCGGCTTGTGCGGTTTGTGTCTGTATAGTCCGCTTGTGTCCTGTAATTTTTTAGTCCCACATCTTTTATTTGTTTTCTCTCATCTCTCCTCCATTCTATATAAGGGAGGCCATACCTTTGTAATAGATACCTTTTTGGGATAATAAAGTTTCTGTTATACCACTCGCGGCTTGTTTTCTAGTCGTCTGTTTGCTATTATAACAACGAGCTGAGGAGTAGTCCGCCTCTTGCTGAGAAGAAGCGGGCACCGGAAAAATGGAGGGCTAGCTGGCGGACTGCAGAATGAGTCCTCCTAGCCCGCTGCGGAGAGGATGAGGCAGATCGCCGGCTGTTGAGCTGGGGTTCTTATGGAGGACTGCACGATCAGTCCGCATAGCTCGCGGTGTACTGGAGGAGTCCGCCTCTACGGTTGGAGGCTTGTGTCAGAGGTAGGCGACCTGTCGGACTGAATATAGCAGGTCGCCTTCCTGCTGGAGTTGAGTCCGCGTTGTGTTGCGCGGCCTAATGAAGAGTTGTTGGTCCTGCTGCCAAGACTCAGGAAGACAGACCGAGTCCGCCCGTTGCTGGCGGACAGGAGGGCTGGTCGCCAACTTGCGACCTGGCGGGCTGTAGGAGAGTCCACTGAGTGGAGAGCTAAAGGGAGGAGAAAGTCCACCTCCCTTAGGAGGACTGAAGACTGAGTCCGCCACCTTTTGCTGAATAGAAGTGGCAGGTCGCCTGGTGATGGCGCATCCTGTCAGCCAGGCGACCTGTAGGAGCGGGCTGGAGAGTAGACCGTGCTTCCTGTCGAGTATGCGGCTACCTGGCGGTCTGTGCGGATGGCAATGTGAGTCCGCGACTGAGTTGTGGCCTGCACGTGTTGGAATAAAGAACCAATGCGCGGTTAGTTGATCTAACCACGCGGCCTGCAGGGGCGGACTGAGGAAGCAGTCCGCAGCCCCTGTAGAACGAGCGGCTGCTGCGCGACCTGGGCGGTCAGGCTGGCGAGACTGCCCTAGCCGCGCGGCCTGAGCGGACAGAGAAGTCTGTCCGCCCCATCCTTAGAAAAGAGGGCTGATAGACCGCGACCTCCAGAGGGAACCTGGAGCAGGCCGCGACTTGCGAGCTGACTATTTTGGGAGGGATCGCCGATTTCTGGGGTTAACATAATCCCCACAATTTTTTAAGTCCCGAAGGGAACTTTGAAAAAGTAGGAGACCCACGAACATCGTGATCCATCCCTCGGAAAAACAAGAGGCAGGGAGAGATAGAACCTGATATCTCTCCTCAGAAAAGGGTTGCAAATGTCAATCTTTTTTCTGCGAAGGAAAAGTTAATGCAAGCGAAAAGAGGTACATCTCGTGTATACCTGAGTTGCTTTGCAAAATGAAGAAGATGTGAATGTCTTCCAATGAGCTCTGCAAAACAAAGATGAGAGGAAAGCACAAAAGAATGATAACTTGCAAGTACCTGAAGTAGGCTTGCAAACACCTGTTATCTTCTGCAAAAGGAAGAGTAGGCAGCAGATATAAAACTAAGTTGCAAGTACCTGGACAGAACTTGCAAGTATCTACTGATTTCTACGAAAGAAGAGTAAGCGACAAATATGAAATAAAACTAAGTTGCAAGTACCTGGGCGGAATTTACAAGTATCTGCTGATTTCTGCGAAAGAAGAGTAAGCGACAGATATGAAATAAAACTAAGTTGCAAGTATCTGAGCGGAACTTGCAAATATTTGTTAATCTCTGTAAAAGAAGAGTGAGTAACAGATATAGAAGAAGGCTAAGCTGCAAGTACTTGGAGGGAACTTGCTAATATTTGCTAATCTCTGCGAAAGGAAGAGTAAGTAGCAAATATAGAAGAAAGCTAAGCCGCAAGTACATGTGGAGGACTTGCAAATATCTGCTAATCTCTGCAAAAGAGGAGTTAGAAGCAGATATGATAGAAAAGTAAGCTGCAAGTACCTGAAGGGAACTTGCTAATATCTGCTAATCTCTGCAAAAGAAGAGTAAGCAGCAGATATGATAAAAAAGTAAATTGCAAGTACCTGAAGGGAACTTGCAAATGTTGACTGTTGATATGTTAAGGTATAATTGGATAGCAGAAGAGATATCCGACAAACTCTGCTATTAACTGAATAAAGATCAAACCGCGATAGCGATAGTCTCGCGTGATCAAGCATGATGCTTTATATATGAAATCCAGATCAACAAAATGAAACTATCTTGATTAGAATTCAATAGCTGACTTGTCAATAAATAGAAATAGAATCCTTGATTGAATAGTAGATGCCAAGAGTAAGAATAATCAATCGTCAATGGATAGAGCTTTATGAAAGCTGAATATATAAAGTGAGTTTAAGCAAGAAGATGCTGCAAATCCTTTTGATAGGTTGGATTTAACCTGTTAATCTGTAAGAAGGAAAAATGAAAAAAGGAGGGCTACGCTCGCAGATGACCCAAAAAGACTGGATGCTGCCACAGGTGTTCCCCGTGGGCCTTATGCATCGCTTGCCTAAGAAAGATCATCTAGGGTGTAGTCCTACCTTGAGCGGTCTGGCCACACATCCTTTAGAAGGGCACAAAAGAGAAACAAGCACAGAAAATCCTGAGAAGGATCGATAGGTGCACTGCTCTCATGTCTCGGGTTACAAGCATCGCTGATCAATTAGACTAGATGCGCCAAGTGGCCTATTGCTTGTCTGTGGATTGATCAGCGGAGTTGTGGGCCCTGCGAAGACACAGATTGAGAGTACCATTGAGTATTCGTCCATTACAATTGTGAGATGATCGAGGAGGCAAGACTACACTTGATCGCCATTGCTTGCCCAACAAAGATCATCGTAACTGTAATGTATGCCTAACGGAGCGCAACAGAGCTAACACATGGGACCTCCCTTGATGCTCACTCTGTGTTAGATACCGGCTAGTATCCGAAGTCCCGTAATCCTCCGCACGAGAGTTGAACGGCCCCCACTGCACATATGTGAACACTCCCCACTATATGTGGTCGTTGTTGTCTTACGCCGGAGTCCAACCTCGAGGGGGCCCTAAGCAAGACTCGGCGATATCTCAGTGGTTCAACGATCTCTTTGGCAAAGAGAAAAGATAGAGGAGGAAGCACTCCATAAAGGGAAATGTGTCAGTATGAGATTTCTGATGTAAAATTTATAGAAATGAAACGAAAGAACACTTAAAAGTGTTTTAAAAGAGAATATTTGAAGAATGTAAAGCAAAGATAACCAGCCATGGTCGCAAGGAGCTTTTGGAACTGCAGTGTCATTTTTGCTTTAGAATAGTCTTCCAAAGCGGCCCTCGTCTTCGGCATCAATGGTCTCGCCTATAACGAGGTCAGGGTAATTGCTGATTTGACTTACTTCCTTTGAGCTGCAAGGAATGTCTGCTACTTCTTTGCCTTTTGAAGTTGACGGATCAGAGTGGTCATCCTTCGGGAACAGATCGCGCATCTAACCCTGCCTCAGCATTTTTTGTACAAGTTGGCGAAGCGCTCGACAGTTTTCAGTCAAATGTCCGCTTTCTTTGTGAAACTTACAGAATGGATCTGAATCTTTTGATCTTTGATCTGTCGGCTGGTAAGGCCTTTTGAAATTAGCCTACCCTTCATGATTTGACTCACTTCTTGCATAGCTTTATCTAGTTCGGACTCTAACAAGTCATCATCTTGCTGCTGATGAACCAAAACTGTTTGTGGAGCTGGGGCTGACAATAGTAACAATTGATCTCGGGCACGATCCTGGCCCGGGAAGGGGTGTTGATGACGTTGAAATCTTCTTCCCTTCCTTGAGTAGGATGAAAAATCTTTCCGAGGAGACCTTGGTGGCTGCTTGTAAGATGAAGAAGAATCTTTCTCTGTTATAAACCTGGAGACGAAGCTGAGATTGCTTTTCTCACCTCAAATGTATGAGTTGGCTAAACCAATCAACTCTTGATATGTCCTTGGTGCTCGGACATTAGCCTCAAACTTGAGTGGTCCTTCACGAAGACCATGAATAAGAGTCACTCGATACATTTCTTGATCAACGGTCTCAATGTCCAAGATTTCTTTCTGGAAACGATCCACAACATGAGACCAAGTCCCGTTCTCTTGTTGCCTGATCTCAAAGAGGGCTTCTGGTCCGCCATTTCTCTTTGTAGAGGTAGAAAAGCTGAGCAGAAACTCTCTTCGCAAATCAGCAAAGTAAGAGATGGACTGAGGACATAGTCCATAGAACCAATCCTTCACTTGTCCATCAAAGGTTGTTACAAAGAGTTTGCATTTGGTAGCATCTGAAAGGGTCTTGAGAGCTACGACTGATTCAAAAGCTTGAAGGTGTTTCATTGGATCAGTCTCTCTAGTGTAAATTGGCAGTCGCGGCTCTCTGAAGTTAACTGGAGTTGGTTCATGTCGAACATTCTCCGAAAACGGTGACGGCTCTTCTTGTTCTCCTACAGCATAAGGAAAAAAGGAGCATAAGTTGTAGCTGCGAAAGGAGCAGGAGGATAGAAGGGAAAAACTGTTGCGGGAGGAGTAAAGGCAGGAGCTGAAGAGTAGGAATGACTTTCCTGAAAATTTAGAAATCTTGCTGGACTTCCTCGGGTAGCTTCCCGGAAGATGTTTTGACGAGCTATGAACTCATCATTCTGAGATCGCAAAGGAGCTGCAGGCCCTTGCGGAAAGGTTGGCAGGTAAACAGGAGGATAGACTGGCGGATAGGCCGGTGGATAAGCTTGCGGAGTCTCCAACGCTGGTGCTGGATTAACTGGAGGAACTGGTGCTGCTGCAGATTGCATTTCTAATCGATGCGCGATAGCAGCTAGAGTACGGTTGATTGCTTGAAACTGTTGGGCATTTTCTCTACGCGATTGCTCCAAGGTTTCCCAGAGAGGATCTTCACCAGGACTTGATGGAACAAGGTTCTCGGCTGGTTGATGACATGGCATGAGTAACCGCTGACTTCACCGTCTGTTCGAGATCTGAAGGTCGCGTGTTAAATGTTGATGCGGAAAATGCGCTCTTCCACTAGCTTGCTTGAGAGTGGAGCACGATCGGTCCGGGATGCGGGGATGAGGAGGAGGTTGATGAGGAATTGTCGAGCAGACGGTTACTTTGACGGTTAGCTCTACATGTTGATGCTGAGATAAAGAGAGGATTTGAGAAGAAGAGAGGGCCGCTAGCAGCGACAACATCAGGTTTCGCCCGCCGCGGCACAACCCGCTTGATGCTGACAGCTGTCCTGCAAAATTGGAAAAATATTTAAAAAGAATATTTTCCTCTTTTTTCCGTGCTAGCGCGGCGCGGTAGGAAGCTAACACATGGCGTTAGCCCAGTCGTCTCGACGAACTCGACGCACTCGACGAGCGTTGAGTGAGATAGTGCTGTGCGGTAACGAGCTATCGCTCGGCGGTAGCTCGTTCTCGACGCCTCAATCTCGGCGAGCGTTGAGTGAGCTAGCGCGGGCGGTAGAGCTGGCGTGTCACGGTAGCAAACCGAGCGCCATGTCAATTTAATTCAGGCTACCGCGCGGCGGTAATGGCTACCGCGCGACGGTAGGTGTCAGAGGAGGGTTTCTTGCTTTGCTTGAACCTGTAAACCTGCACACTCTACCAAACACAAGATGTGATCAAATACAACATATGAATTGATATTATCAAACTTAGGATATTTGAACCGTCGGCTCTAACAGCTACATGTTTTTGTGGTTTCCAACGAGACACAACATTACAAAGCTTATGGGTACTCATGTCCACGAGTTTATGCATTCATGACGTGCATAAGAAGTAATCGGTGAGATCCTAGACGTCTCCAACACGATCATCACAACTATGCTAGGACATACAATCACGAGCTTACGCTTGAGCATTATCGGTCATGATACGTAACATGTCCTATTGCATGATCCATCAACATTCATGACGATTATAACTTGTGCCGAACTGCATGGTGCGGGTTCAGTTTAGATTTTGACTACTGCTCAAGTCATCCTTGTCACCAACATGATGCTGGTATGACTTTACTCTTGCCCTAAACATTCATAGCCCGTTAACATACTATGCACGTAATTCTTCATACTAGAACATAAACTTCATACACGCTTCCCAATGGAGGTGGTTAAAGTCAAATACTCTACGAAATGTGGTTATTGTTTAAGTTCCACTCCAAACTCATTCTCAAACTCACGGCCAACGATAATGACTATTACATAAGTAGAATTCACAACGTGGTAACTTCTAAGAGACAAATTGGAGGCCGCCAACCTAGGAATTTCTATAGGGTCATCTAGGCTTTCCACAATCCTAAACCTTGCAAACATTATGATGCATTTCATAGAGTAATTCTCCGGCACACATACTATGTCCAACCTAAATGCAATGTGATTCATAGCATCACCGATCAAGGCCTATGAACACGGGTAGACTTCACACAATGCCTAAATCCGCAATGTTTTTCGGAATTTCTACATGAATTTCATGTCAGGACCGGACACAATCGATCCGAGATTCTAGCGAACCAAAGGAGGTCACGCCCTCCACTAATTAGAAGATGAAAATCTTCATATGCAATCAAATACAACATGAAATGGACAAGCATCTTCCTAAAACTAAGATAAGGATCATTACCCTTGGAGCGGGCTTCGACGCCATGGAACAAAAAAAATGAGGTGGATGAAGTCAAGCACAACAGGCTCCTCTCCGCATATCTGGTCTCTGCTTGAAGTTTGGAGCTACTCTAATGGCGGGATCTTCTCTTTCCTTCTCCTTGCTCTCCTCTTTCTCAAACCTAGGTGAGAGAAATTATAAGTCGAAATGAGCTTGAAATATGCTCTATGCCGCCCTAATAGGTGCATAAAGGAATCCTGACTGCTAGATTTTAAATCACCCCAATGAACGGTTTGATTTTGTGATAAAAACGAGGTAACAGGACCATTCGCATGGGCGTTCAGTTTAGGCGTACGACCGTGCGCGAGTAAATCCCGCCAAACTAGAACTCTGAAGTTGATTGTGTGGTATTGGGCACGCACAACCGTGCGTTCTCTAAGTCGCACGAGCGGTCATTTGCACAATCACATTGTTTAATTTGCGCACAACCGTGCGCATGATAAAACAACCCAAACCAAACTGTGTCTGATCGTGCGCCTTGGTCATGCACGACCGTGAGTGACTAAAATGCACGACCAAAACCCAACTCACATCCGTAATGCCACCGAATAATACTCAAAATGTGTCGGGGATCCATAGGCCCCTTAGGACCCTAATACCCTCAAACATACATGGATTTTGGGTGTTACAACACACGAGTAACTTGTCATTTGTTTTTTGTAATAGAAATTTCCTTAACCAAGCTTCTTAATTCACTTACTATGAGCCTTAATCTTTGATAAATCTCGGCAACACTTTTAAAGATTCTCATATCTCTTTTGCAGATTGACAATCTAACACTTTCTGATAAATCTCATAACTCATTGTATATTTATGTCCTTGGTATCACAAGATCTGACCTTTTTGTCCGCTTCACTCCGTTCACGTTTGGGTTTGATTATTTCTTTTCCACTTGGATCAATCTTAGTAGGGATATAATCATATAAGTACTTGATAAGATGTAATCAAAGATATCTTCATCAAAAGAATTCGTATATAATTTAATGCTTGATTTTTGTAAAGATTTTTTTTATAAATTACACATAGGAAGTGTAGAGGTTGCATAATCTCTAAATTATGTTGAACTCATGATTGTGTATGTGATAAAGAATTAATTCTGAGTTCTAGAATCTGGATTATAAAAGGTGTTAGACGGGGGTTACACAATCAAATCACAACTAATTCACAGATTCACATATTATATAATACAGTTAAGTAAATGACAAAATAAATCTAATTATAGAGCAAGAGATTCAGATGACAAAAGAAAGTTTATAGAGGTTTTCCTTAAAATCGGGCGCACATCCTCTCTTCTACCAAATATAGGAATCCATTATATCCACAAATGGTTGAAGTCTTTTGATAGAGAGACTTGAAGAACAGTTTTACTGTATCTTTTGATAAGTAGATTCTTAGAATAATTGAGTATTTTGATAAAGTGACCCTTAGAACTGTCGTGTCTTTTGATAATGAGACTCTTAAAACCAAACCATTGAATCCTTTAAAAGAGATTCTAAAAATTCTGTGTTGAAGATTGTTAATCAGATTGATGAAGAATATATGAAGTCTTCACTTCAAGTAGAAGAAGAAAGAACTCATGACGAATTTCTTTTCTTTTCTTGATCTGAAGCTAGCATCAGCAACCCTTCAAATGAGATGAGAGTGGCAGCAGTCAAAAAGCCTGAGGGAAATAGAGAAGGGAGATAGCGAAGAACTTTAGAGAGTGAGAGAATCGTAGAAGAGTGAGTTAGTGAGAATCAACAAGCATAACTTAGCATGACTTTCTGTAGAGTCTTATCTTCCTTTCGCTCTGTTTATACATATATATATACACTATATTATAAAGAAAAAGTTGCCTTTTGTGCAACATTCAGCCTACCCAAAATGCCCTTATATTTTTTTTAAAAATTATCACTGTGGGCTGCTAACTAGAGAGGAGAGAAATATGAGAGAGAGAGATGGAGAGAAAGATCAGGAGGGAGAGGGCACAGGGATGGAGGAAAGAGAAAGAGAGGGGAGAGAATCATTTTATTTTGGGTGCTGTTATTAGCAAACCCACTTTCGTTTCTAGCAAATCAGAAAAAACAGATTCTGTCATTTTTTGCATTTTTTTCTCTTCCCAAAAATTACTACTAGCAAACCAATCTTGTTTTTTGGCAATTTTTGCATTTTTGAATTTTGAGCTCCAAATATTTCTCATTTGAAAAAGTGATCAACATGAAAGTTGTAGATCTCGATGAGATCTACAACTTTTATGTTGATCATTTTTTGATTTGAAGCCGTTTAGGCCTCCAATTTGGGCCCTAAAAAAGACATGCATGGAACGTATAGATTTTCGGCGTGACTTTTTTCGGGGCCCAAATCGGGGGTCTAAACTACTTCAAATCAAAAATTGTTCAACATGAAAGTTGTAGATCTCGTCGAGATCTACAACTTTCATGTTGAACACTTTTTGATTTGAAGCCGTTTATGCTCCCGATTTGGCCCCCAAAAAAAGTCACGCCAATCCCGGGCGTCCGTACATATGTACGACGTAACTTTTTTCAGGGGTCAAATCGGGGGTCTAAAGTGCTTCAAATCAAAAGGTGTTCAACATGAAAATCGAGATTTACATTTTTCATGTTGAACACTTCTCATGAAATTGTACGTATAAGACGCAGTTCAAAAGGACGTATATATTCTTATATACACTTAACTCGTATAATACAACACATCCTTATAGGAATTAGAAATCAAATATATTTCTAAACCGACTGATATTTTGTTTAAAGATTTTGGTGCAGATAATGATATTTTGTTAAAAAAGTAGTTTTAGACATACTAAACATTTGCGGCTTTTTGACTCATCTATAATGCTAACATAAGTGGTTGAATGAATACATTTGAAATCATTTGTAATGTCATTATATGTAGCGGGTTATTTTGAAATAATGAATGTTTTAAACAAAATTTAATTTTTTTGTAAAAAAATTATGTTGGTTTGCTAGTAACAAAATGGTTTTCAAATAGCCATGTTGAAAAATGAGGGTTTGCTAATAGTAATGGTTTGCTAGAAAACAAACTGGATTTGCTAGTAACAACACCCTTTATTTTTCACTAGGAGAGAGAGAGATTGGGGGAGAGGGGAGAGAGGATAGAGGAGAGAGAAGAGAGTGAGGATGCAGCAAAGAGAGAGGCGAGAGAGACGTTTGTTTTTTTTATATTAAATTTAAATTTTATTAATATATATTTTAATTTTTTAAATATATATTTTAATTTTTTAAATAAAACTATTAACCATCCTTAAAAAATTGTGCGAGCAGCGAGCGCTGGATGGCGAGTGTGTGTGTGTGTGTGCGAGTGCCCGACACGAGGCTCCGCCCCCATGATCAAGCGCGTCAGTACCCGGCCAGCGACGGCGGGCTTCGCCCGCCCCCAGCGGGCTACGCCTATGACACTGCAGGTTGTGCCCGCATCAAGGCGGGTTGTGCCCGCATCAAGGCGGGTTGTGCCCGCATCAAGGCGGGTTGTGCCCGAATCAAGGCGAGTTGTGCCCGCATCAAAGCGGGTTGTGCCCGCATCAAAGCGGGTTGTGCCCGCAACATATACATAAGAGTACTCAAAACGATCGTTAAAAAATATAAATCAAGATTACAAATTTTCTTTTGTAAAAAAATGTACGGTTTAAGTAAAAATATCAATTTCTCTACTCTCTTTTTCTCTCTCTGTCTCTCTCTCTTTTTCTCTCTCTCTTTCTCTCTCTGCAATTTATATCTCTAAATTTACTCCAGGTTCCCTTTCTCGCCGCCGTCTCTCCTCTCTCTTTCTCTCCCTCCCTCTCTTTATCTCTTCCGCCATACACTTCTGCTGCCCTCTCTCCCCCCTTTCTCCTCTCTTTCTCTCTCTCACTCCTCTCTTTTTCTCTCTCTCCGATCCCTCACCTGCCGTAGGTATAGGAGATCTATTTTTTTTTGCTTTTGTCCAGCAGGAATGATTCGATGCTGCCTGCTTTCGGGAGGCTGATCCGACGACTGCACTTTCTTCCATAGAATTTTAAAAGCATGACTTTTAAATGTCATTTGATATATCTTTTATAGTAGTATATATATATATATCTCTTTAATTACATTTAAGTAGTTTGAAGTTGTAGAATTAATCTTAGCCATCCAAGATGTGCCAAAATTTTGATCTCAACCTTACAATGGAGAGAGAGAAAGAGAGAAGAGAGAGGGGGAGAGAGGGAAAGACAATCTTTATAGTCATCCTATCCCTACATGCGAGAGGGAGAGAGAGAGAGAAATTGAAATTTTTAGGTACAAATATACATTTTTTTACAAAATAAACAAGGAATGTTAATTCATTTTTTTAACGATCATTTTAAGTACTCATATGTATATGTTTTGAATAAAAGTAAAAGCTTATATACGGGCGCAACCAACTTATATATGA
The DNA here is from genome assembly GCA_039513925.1 of Platanthera zijinensis. NCBI lineage: Eukaryota > Viridiplantae > Streptophyta > Magnoliopsida > Asparagales > Orchidaceae > Platanthera > Platanthera zijinensis. The sequence goes on along the minus strand of CM077078.1, from coordinate 99,420,868 downwards.
TTGTAGCCCGCTCATAAGCACGCGCAGCCTGCCCGAATGCGAGCAAAGCCCGCTAAGAGTCAGTGAGCACGGACGAAGCCCGTGCGAAGCTGCTATATATATATATGTATATATATATCGATTTAATGTAAAAACTCGGAACCCGTTTTTACATGAGAGAGGGAGAGAGAGAGAGAGAAATTGAAATTTTTTGGTACAAATATACATTTTTTTATAAAATAAAAAAGGAATATTAATTCATTTTTTAACGATCATTTTAAGTACTCATATGTAAATGTTTTGAATAAAAGTAAGTGTTTATATGCGAGCGCAACCAACTCATATATGATTGTAGCCCGCTCATAGGCACGCGCAGCCTGCCCGAATGCGAGCAAAGCCCGCTAAGAGTTAGATCGCACAGGCGAAGCCCGTGCGAAGCTGCTATATATATATATATATATATATATATATATATATATATATATATATATATATATATATATATATATATCGATTTAATGTAAAAACGCGGAACCCGTTTTTAGCAAAAAATGCGGAACACGTGACTTTTGAAAATATGTCTACTTTTATTTGAAGGCGTTTAGGCCCCCGATTTGGGCCCCAAAAAAAGTCACACTGAACCCAGACGTCCGTACATATGTTCGGCGTGACTTTTTTGCTGGAACCAATAGTCCGCATCTCTGTAGTTTGACAATATCAAATCCCAAGTTGTATTTGATCATACCTGCGTTGGGTATAGTGTGCAGATATACATGTATGAAGAATGAAAGTTTCTGTGACCTACCGTCGGGCGCTAGCACTACCGCTTGAGCTAGCGTTGAAGAATTAATTTTGCGCGCAAAGAGTCCTCTCTCTGACTACCGCCGGGTGCTAGCTATACCGCAGGGCGCTAGCCATTTCGACGACCGTCAAGTCAATTCGTCGAGACGAAAGCGCTACCGCCAGACGTTAGCCTTACCGCAGTATCCAAAAATGGCGCGAATATTTTTTCTAATTTAATGGACAGCTAGCAATACCGCGTGAGAAGACATACCGTCGGACGCTAGCTCTACTGCCGACAGTAGCTTATTTATAACGAGACTATAAAAGCGCGTGTTTCTTATTCTGAGGAGACAACGAGAAGGATTTGACATCTAGGTTTCGGCTACCGTCTATGTTGGTACGAACCTCCGTCTCCAAGCGAGGAAAAGTGAATTTCTCCCTCCTTTTCGTGATCGAAGAATTCTGAAGAGCAAAGTCTCCAACGACCAACAACGGCTGATCGAGTGCACGAAGAATGACATTCAGAAGGCTCGATCGCGCACTGATCTATGGAGGATTTCGTGTTTTTGAGGGAACAATAATTTCAAGCTCTTCTACTTTTGTATTTGTATTTTCATTTTTTCTATTCAGTTTGAGGTTGTGAGAAATCAGTCTGGGAGGCCGTCGGATTTCTGGGAGGAATCTGTGGGAAATCGTCCTGTGAGGACGTCTAGATCTGAGAGATCTAGTGGGCTCTAAGACCCTTCCTGGGAGGAAGGTGAAGAGTCGGCTCGTCGATCTTCTTGGGAAGGAGAGAGAGAGACAACTGGTCCTTAAAGGGTTGTTATAGAAACCAAAAGATTGTCTGATTCATCGCCTCCGATCTTCGGCGTCACGGAGATCTAGTTTTGTTATTGTAAACCACTGTTTTAATTTTGAATAAAATTATATTCCTTTATTTCATCTCAAATTCGTGATTGAATGTTGCTAGGATATTGAAGGCTGTGTGAGAAATCAAAAAGCAAATTTTCACATGAAAAAGATGCTATGTGACCTACCGCCGCGCGGGAGTATCCTACCGCCCGCGGGAGCTTCCAGAACATGGTGCCCTTGCTGAAAATTTATTTTTAATTCTGAATTTTGTTTAAAAACCTTATTCACCCCCTCTAAGGTTGGCCACCAGATCCAACAAGTGGTATCAGAGACAGGTTGATTCTAAAAGAGATTAAAATCCTGAAGTAAGATGACCAACGTGAATCATGAGTTCTTTGAGGGTCAAGGAGTGAGTAGACCTCCACTTTTTATGGGAAATGACTACATCCACTGGAAACGCGCATGAAAATATTCTTGATGACGCGGAGCATGGACGTGTGGGACATGGTAAAAATGAAATACACTGCACCCACAATAACTGTATCTGATCAGAGTGTGGAAAAATCTCGTGATAAATAGGATCAGGATGACACTGATAAGCTGAGGTGTACTAATAATGTCAAGGTCATGAACTCTTTATTTCGCGCATTAGACAAGACTGAATTCAATAGAATTTATAATTGTGAAACTGTTTACGATATTTGACGTTTACTTGAACTCACTCATGAAGGTACCTCACAGGTAAAGGAATCGAAGTTGTTTCGTCTGGAGTCTGAATATGAACAGTTCTGGATGGTGATTGACGAGGAGATGGATAACATGTACACTCACTTCACAAAGATCGTCAACGCCTCTAGATCTCTCAGAAAGACTTTCTCAAATGGGGACTTGGTTAAGAAGATCTTGCAGTCTTTTCCTCCACAATTCAACCCGAAGGTGATTGCTATTGCTAAATTTCACGATATCAGTACTCTGAAGATAGAGAACCTCATTGGGAACCTGAAGACCCACGAGCTCGAACTGAAAATACAAGCCGAGGAGTATCCCAGAGAACAGAAGAAGAAGATACTGACACTAAAGGCGAGTAAGGAGAAAGAGGTGACTGAGGAGACTGATGACGAGGTTAGTCTGTATGTCCGCGGTTTCACGAAGTTCATAAGGAACCCAAAGAAGCGTGAGAAGTTCCTAAGGTTCATGAAGAACGACGCGGAATAGAAGAAGGGGTGGAGCAACCATCGAAGGTGGCAAAGAGTAATGAAGAAGAATCTGCCCCTGAGTGCTTCTACTGCCACAAATCTGGACACTTCAAGTGTGGTTGTCCTAAGCTTCTGAAGGAGGAAAGGGAAAGGAAGACCCGTGACAAGGGAAGGAAGAAAGTGTTAAAGGCATCAACATGGGACGATACATCAGCAGACGAGTCTGACACGTCGAGCTCGAGCAGTGGAGAAGAGGCAAATCTGTGTCTCAAGGGAAAACACCAAGACGAGTCTGACAACAAATCCAGTGTCCATAGCGACACTAAGGTAACTCATCCCACTTACGAAGAACTTTATGATATATATGAAAAACTATGTGATAAATTAGATGATTTGAGTGATAAAAATAATGTTTTAAAATCCGAAATTAAATACATGAAAAAGGAGTTAAAGTGTCTCAATAATGAACTGATTAAATGTGGGAAAGAGAAGGTCGAGTGCCAAGAGTGCTCTCACTCTTTGAGCGCTATAAGAGAATTGGAAGAGAGTCTCTTCAAGACTTCTTCCAAAATGAAACTCTTACCAAAGAGAGGAAGTACTTGGAAAGTAAGCTACAAACTTCTCTTAGCCACATTGAAAATGGAAAAAAACAATTTGCAAATCGGTGTGTGATGCTAGTAATGGAAAACACTCCGTTAAAGGCGAAGATCCATGAACTGAACCGTGCCATCCAAAAATTTGGAATAGGCCAAAAATCTCTTAATATGCTGCAGGAATATTAGTGTCAGGGATCAGGAAAGTTCGGGCTGGGTTTCAAACATGTGAAGCTATCGTCCGGCGGTACCACTACCGCCAGCAATAGCTCTCCTCCAGCAAATCCTGCAAATAAGCTTCAGAAACGTAAAACGAATTATGATAAAGCTGGAAGCCTATGCCCATCTTCTAGCATGAGCCCAAATAAAGAGCAAAGGGTGATATCCACCACCTATGTCAAGTGTGCTAAATGCAATCAATTTGTCATACTTCTGGCTCGTGCTTGAAAAAAGGATTAAAGAAAATTGCTCAAAATATTGATGTCAAAGTCGACTACCTATATTATGGATGAAACAACTTGGGTAACCAGATTTTTACCCTCATCCTCCTTTTAGGTGTGTTGACAGACTAAGTATAAAGATTTGATATATTCAAAATGAGGAGTTTGCTGGAACCAATGGTCCGCATCTCTGTAGTTTGATAATATCAAATCACAAGTTGTATTTTATCATACCTGCGTTGGGTATAGTGTGCAGATATACAGGTATGGAGAACGAAAGTTTTTGTGACCTACCGCTGGGCGCTAGTGTTGAAGAATTAATGTTGTGCGCAAAGAGTCCTCTCTGTGACCTACCGCCGGGTGGCAACTATACCGCCGGCGCTAGCCATTTCGACGACCGTCGAGTCAATTCGTCGAGATGAAAGCGCTACCGTCAGGCGTTAAGCAAAGACTTGCGACCCGCGGAGGAGCAAAGCAGAGGCTTGCAACCCGCGAAGATGTGAAGGTGAGGAAGACAACCCTCGGAGGTGCGAAGCGGAGGAAGACGAACCACAACAGAGCAAACAGTGAAGGCGACCCACATAGCCGATGCAGTTTTGTTTAACCAAATCCCCCCCCCCCTGTAAAACTACGACTAATGGACTTCAATCTCAACATTCCCTTTCGTGTTCTACTTGAGATCGATACTTGGTGATTTACTTCCCGTTTTTTATTACTTATACAACATCGACACTCTTGACATTTTCCTATCAAATTTTTGGAGTCATTGCCGGGGAACATGACACATGCGAGTTTCTAGGGAGAGTCAAGAGATAGAGTTTTTTTCATCTATACATTGCACTATTTTGATTTTACCGGTTCTTGATTTTACAAACTCTTTTACCAAGTCAGAATGCCCCCGAGCTAGGCAAGAAGCGAACCTGAATCCAAGTGGGGGTCGTGCGCACGAGAAATGCTCGCACCCCCACCCCTGTGCGCACGCGCGTGCATCCTATGCCCATGCGCATGCGCTCTCCACGTGAGATGGCGGCGCGACTCGCTTCCAATCTTTGTCATCCGTCATTCAAAAGTCTTGATCGCGCACCGTTCTACGGAGGATTTCGTGTTTTTGAGGGAGCAATAATTTCAAACTCTTTTACTTTTATATTTGTATTTTCATTTTTTCTATTCAGTCCGAGGTTGTGAGAAATCGGTCTGGAAGGCCGTCGGATTCCTGGGAGGAATCTGTGGGAAATCGTCCTGGGAGGACGTCTAGATCTTGGAGATCTAGTGAGCTCTAAGACCCTTCCTGGGAGAAAGGTGAAGAGTCGGCTCGTCGATCTTCTTGAGAAGGAGAGAGAGAGCCAATCGGTCATGAGAGGATCGGTATAAAAACCAAAAGATTGTCTGATTCATCGCCTCCGATCTTTGGCGTCACGGAGATCAAAATTTTGGTATTGTAAACCACTGTTTTAATTTTGAATAAAATTATATTCCTTTATTTCATCTCAAATTCCTGGTTGAATGTTACTAGGGCATTGAGGGTTGTGTGAGAAATCGGGAAGCAAATTTTCACAAGGAAAAACTGCTCTGTGACCTACCACCGTGCGGTAGTATTCTACCGCCCCGCGATAGCTTCCAGAATAGGGTGTCCTTGTTGAAAATATAATTTTAATTCTGAATTTTGCTTAAAAATCTTATTCACCCCCCTAAGGTTGACCACCAGATCCAACATTTTTTCGGGGCCCAAATTGGGGGTCTAAACGAGTTCAAATCAAAAAATGTTCAACATGAAAGTTGTAGATTTCGACGAGATCTACAACTTTCTTGTTGAATACTTTTCCTAAAAATACATGAAAGTCGATCTATTTTCAAAAGGCGCGTGTTCCGCGTTTTTTGCTAAAAACGGATTCCACATTTTTTAAACATCATATATTTATATATATGTACATATATCTATGTATATGTACATATACATAGATATTTGTACATATACATAGATATATGTACAAATACATAGACATATGTACATATACATAGACATATATACAGATATATACATATATACAAATATATACATCCGGGATCCTGTGCGAATACATTCGCACAGGATCCCGTGCGAAGAGAACTTTGCAGCGCCGCCGGCGGCGGCTGCGGGCTCGTCGGGCGCTGGCCGCCCGCCGTTCGTCGGCATGCACGCCGACGAACCCCGGGCGGCCGGTTCCCGGCGAGCCCGCAGCCGCCGCCGGCGGCGCTGCAAAAAAAATTAGAATGTTTCCCAGCGCCGCCGCCGCTGGCTGCGGGCTCGCCGGGCACCGGTCGCCCGGGGTTCGTCGGCGAGCACGCCGACGAACCCCGGGCGACCGGTGCCCGGCGAGCCCGCAGCCGGCGGCGGCGGCGCTGAGAAGACCTCGGCCGTTGGATGATCCCGCCATGGACGGCGGATGGAGGGATGTTCGCACCTTCGCAGGGAATTCTCTGCGCATATGATCCCTGCCCTATACATGTATATATATATACTGTATATACATATATATATGTATATGTATATATATATATACACACGAGTGACAGGCACGGGCCTTCGGCCTGGGGGGCATATGTCGTGGGTGCGACGTGACAGGCATGGGCCTTCGGCCCGGGGGGCATATGTCATGGGTGCGACTTATGTCGTGGGTGCGACATATGTCGTGGGTGCGACATATGTCGTGGGTGCGACATATGTCGTGGGTGCGACATATGTCGTGGGTGCGACATATGTCGTGGGTGCGACATATGTCGTGGGGGCGACATTTGTCGTGGGGGCGTCATTTGTGGTGGGTGCGGCATTTGTGGTGAGCGCGACATTTGTGGTGGGGGCGACATTGGTCGTGGGAGCGGCAATTGTCGTGAGAGCGGCATTTTTTGTGGGCGGTGACAAATTTTATGGGCGGCGACAGTTTTGGTGGGAGGCGATATTTTTGGTGGGAGGCGACATTTGTCATGGGCAACAATAACCATTTAAGAATGACTTTCAACTATAAATTGGTATCAACAAATGCTTGGTTATATAGAAAATGATATTGACGATGGAGTTTCTGACTTGAATAAAGATATGATGATGTTATAACAATATAAAATCTTTAATACCACTTGAAAACTCTTGTAACTCTGAAAATCTTGGAATTTTGTTTGTTGCCAGTGATATACAACCCCTATTGAAAAGAAGGAACACATCGAAACTTTACCAAACACAGAGAATAAGATGTTTAGAGAAGCCAGAGGTAGGAGTAAAAATTTCAATAGAAGTACTACGTGTAAACTCAGTCATAAGACATCCCCAAATGTCCTCACCTCGAGGGGGAGGTTTTCACTAATAATTAGATATTCTCAGAGTTTGAAAATGTAGGGAATGGAAATAATTTGTACTAAAATAATTCCTAAAAGAACTTGCTTAATGATTTACTAAATTAGCTCTCCAAAAATGCACTTTCATGGTATCCAAAAGTGCATGCATCAAAATGATTATGAAAATTATCTTTGATTTTGGGTATAACGAATATTAAGTAACATAAGCTAATTAATTACCATCAAAGATCTTATAAACATAGACCACCATAACATGTTGTATGCACATTTTTGAGACACAAAATTGTATTCAACCAATGCAAATATGATTCACACAACTCACAACTATTCATACAACCAAAACAAAATCCATAGAATTTCAAAGAGGCAAAATCGGTGAATGGGAAGTGAAGCTAAGTTTTTTGGCTCACAGGTACACATTCACGGATCGCCAAAAAACTCACATGTACACATGTATAAAAATAGGAGAAACCAAACTAACTAATGCACAAAAGAGTTTTAAGATTCCTAAATATGTGACAAAGCATATTACAATCAAACACAACAATTGTTTTTTTGTGGTCAACCACATAAGAATTGATAGATTTTAATGAACCACATAACAATCTAACATATAACGGGGAGCTTGATCAATTGATCACATGCAAGCAACACCTCCACAATTAATCACATGGAAGCACAGATCAATTGATATCAGCTCCTAGCATATATATAATTTCTTGAGTCTTGATTATTAAATTGTACAGGGAAAAAAGTTGATGTTATACATACACATTATCTGATATCACCTCCTAGCATACCAAAAGTTGTTTTTGGTACGGGTGAAGGAAATTCTATTCACTAATATATACCAATTGAAGGAAAGTCTTTACACTAATATATACTAAATTATATGTAAGTAATGCAAGGGTTGGGATGGTGGTGAATGAGAGATTGAATACAAACCTTTGGATGATTCAAAATAGTATAAATCCAAGTATTAGAAGTTCTTGAAGTCGACAAATGAGAGGCTTATCGGGTTAGATTTCTAACTTCTCTTGGTTGCAAATATTTTTGGCCGTCCACCTGGTAGAGAAGGATTAGAAGCTCCTCAAGCATAACAGAACAACCGTATCATCAATACATGAAAATAATAAAATGGAAGTGTTTCAATGCCTAAACTTAAAATTATTTAGATCTGCCAAAAATTCTTCTTCACAAAATCAGAGTTCAGATATTATTTAGATCTCCCAGAAATTCCTTCTCCCCAAAATTCATTCTTCCAGAAATTCATCCTCACAAAATGGAGTTTGATTTGGAAATCAAAAATTAAAAATTGAAAATAAATAGAGAGATTACCTAGATCTGCCGGAGGAATGGAATTGGACGAAGAGAAGTTCCTTTGAAATGTGTTCTCTGTCGTGGAGGAGGTTTTCCGACGGAAAGGAGGACTTCCGGTGCTGAATTGGCGCTCGAGATTCAGATATCAAAATCAAAAAGTTAAAAACGAAAATAAATGGAGAAATTACCTAGAT